>BSBK01007598.1:10000-20000 GCA_027943335.1 Chamaecyparis obtusa | reverse complement strand
GAAAACTGAGAAACAAGATGAGTTAGAACATGCACCTAAGATTGAATCTTTGTTGACTAAATTTTGTGACATCATTTTTTATAATGCACTTGATGGTTTACCACCTATGGGAAGTATAATTCATTGTATGGATTTGATACCTGGAGCTAGTTTGCCTAATAAAGAACCACATGTTGGAGATTTTCCAACAAGCCAGTACTGACTGTATGTTTGTCATTGATGACAACATATGGTAAGTAGCATGCATGGAAGACTTAAGTAGTAAGCTTTGAGTATATGTATCATGGACATGTTATCAATATGATATCATGGATGTAGAGGTTAATTGTTAGTACATATAGTTATATACCAGCGTGTGTCAGCAGTGTTCCTGATAGAGTTATAGGCAGTGTTCTGTGAGTGAGTGTCTGTACAATTATCATGGAGTCGTACACATTTGGATATGTGATGGAGATATATTATTGATGTTACATTTATGGATGCATAGTCTGATATGTAGTAGAAGTGAAGTTATGAAGTCACTATTCACCAATTGTAGTTTCCTATGTTTATCCAGAAGAGCCCACATAGATTATATTGGTATAGGAGTTGTACCCATAATTTCGGTATGTGCACTTGGATTAGTGATCAGAGAAGAGTTAAGAATGTTTGGCTAAGAGAGCACAATGTAATTCAGCTTGAGGAGAAAGTATCATTTAATTTGGTAGAGCCAACAGTGTGTAGCGTGCATCTACACTTATTGATTTGGACAGGTCCTAGTTTGTGATGCTTACTTAGTAGAGCCGATAGAATTATTATTGGAATGTGTTATGGTTTCTCTAATATGATTTCAAGGTGGTTCTAATTGGCCAACTTGATTATATTATTTGGAGGAAAGATATTTATAGGTAGTCATTTGTGATTGCTAAGGTGTGGTTCATAGTTGATTGTGAAGTACAGAGCAGGGAGTGCGAAGTGTTGAGCCATTAGCAGAAGGTCTATGTGACCAAGTAAAGAGTTTATGCTATACATTAGAACTGATCCAGATAGCAGGTCAAAGCACAGTTCACCAAGGTCCAAATATAGTGTGTATCTGTTAATCAGAAGGTTGTAGCCTTCACCCCTTTGAGCAATGTGTTCTTAGACAGTGCATCCTCACCCCCTAACAGGGTTAATTATAAAAGACTTCTAATAGGGTCCAACCCTTGACTAGGTCACTATACTTATTGCATTGTAAAGATCAACTCCTAATAGGATTGTAAGGTCTCCTAATAGGGATCATAATACACTAGTGCAGATTATTAGTGGGTGTCAATTCCCACCAGGGTTTTACCTATTTGGTTTCCCTGTAACCAAAATATTGGTGTTGTGTTCAAGTGTTCTTTCATTGTGTTTATGCTTAAAGTTTAAGTATACTTAATTGGATAAAGAATTGAAACTAGTAGATAACTGATTCACTCCCCCCTCTTAGTTATATCTTGGGACTATTCCTAACAATTGGTATCAGAGCCAAGTGCCTCAGAGAGAAATTTTAACAGCTTGAGGTTGCTCAGATGGCATTCTTTAGAAAATATAGTCCTAAGTTTGATGGAGAGAATTATCTTGATTGGAAGAACAAGATGATGACACATTTGTAGTGCATCGCTTTTGAAGTTTTTGAAGTGGATATCAAAGAAGTTCAGATCCCCTCTCTAGCAGATCTTGCTAAGGATGATGCTACTGGCAAGTAGAAGGATTTGTTCCATCAAAATGCAATAGAAAAAGAATCCGTTATCAGTGCCTTATCTGATAGTGAGTTTTCAGAGATAAAGAAAGTAGACATAGCCTACAAGATATGGAAGCACCTAGAAGACATGTTTGAAGGAGATAAACAAGAAAAGAATGCATGTAGAAATACATGGAAGAAAAATTACATTACATTAGAGATTCTACCTGAAGAGAACATAAGAGCCTACAATCAAAGGATTAATGAAGCAGTTGTTGGAATCAAAAATAATGGTGGAGAAATTTCAAAAGAATACATCATGGATAAACTGATGACTACATTGACACTAGAATATGAGAGCAAGATAAACATCCTTGATGAGACTATGCAATTTTTAGAAAACTTCAAAAGAGAAACCCTAATTAGCAAGATTGTTGCATTCAAGATATCAAGTTTGAAGACAGAGCCTAAAAGTGAAACTACCTTCAAAGCCTCGGTTCATGGTAAGAAATCCTTGAACACCTCTGGTAATTTTGATGATGATGATGAAGAAAAAGCTCTAGATGATTTCATTGCTATGATTGATAAAAGAGGAAAGAAGGAAAAGGAAAATATGAAGGTCAATTACCATTCAAATGCTTTTCATGTAATAAGAATGGTCACTTTGCATCTAAGTGTCCTAAAAGAGTTAAAAAGTTCAAGAATAACTACAAGCCTAAGTATACAAAGGAATGCTACTATGCAAGAGATGGAGTATCATATGAAGAATTAGTAGAAGAGGAAATTGGATTCATTTCTCTTGAAGATGAAAAGAATTCACAAGAGTTAGCACTGATTTCACAAGATGACATCATGACAGATTGGATCATTGACAGTGGTTGTTCACATCACATGATAGGAGACAAAGATATATTTGTTCATTTGGAAAGATACAAAGGAGGCATGGTTAGATGTGGAGATAACACTCCTAAACACATTATTGGTAGAGGAGCCATCACCTTGGAAGGAAAGAATAGCACTATTATGTTCTATATGTTGATGGTTTGAAGCATAACCTACTAAGTGTTGAGCAATTACTTGACAAAGGTTTCCGGTTGGAGTTCAATGGAAACAAGTGCATCATTAACAACAAGGAAGGAGAAATTATTTCATCAGGATCAAAGACTAAAGGTAATGTTTTTCAACTTAATCCAGAAGCAAGTTGTTTTGTTGCTAAAGTTCATGACAGTTGGTTATGGCATAAAAGACTATGTCGTATCAATTTTGATAACATAGTAAAAATAAGAATGTAAAGGCAGTAAGAGACCTACCTAGCATAGAAAAGCTAGTTGATACTATTTGCAGGGAATGTGTGATGGGAAAACATGTGAGGAATTCATTCAGAAGCAAGCACAATTCAGTAGGAAAAAGTTGGGTCTAATTCATACAAACCTATGTGGACCAACTCAAACAAGAATCATACTATGGTGAAAGGTATTTCATTTGGTTTGTAGATGATTATTCTAGAATGACGTGGGTTGCATTCTTGAAAGATAAGTTTAAGCATTTGAGAAGTTCAAAATATTCAAAGCTAAGGTTGAGAATGAATCTGGACTAAAGATAAAATGTCTAAGGTCGGATAGAGGAGGAGAATTCACCTCTGACAGATTCTATGAGTACTCGCGAAGAACATGGCATAAAGAGACAGTTGAGTGCACCTAGAACCCCTCAGCAGAATGGGATTGCAGAGAGAAGGAATATGGTCATCCTTGATACAGCGTGCACCGTCATGATTGAAGGAAAAGTTGCACACACCTATTAGAGAGATGTAGTCGATACAACAGTCTATACCATCAATAGAATACAATTAAGGCTTGGCACGAACAAGACACCTTATGAACTATGGTTTGGTAATGTTTCCATAGTAAAATACTTCAGAATCTTGGAAGCAAGTGCTACATCAAGAGAGATGAAGCAATAGGCAATTTTGATGCAAGAAGAGATGAAGGTATTTTCCTTGGTTAATCTACTAAAAACAAAGCTTATAGATGTTTTAATTTGAGATTAAAGAAGATCATCGAAAGTTCTCATGTTAAGCATTGATGAAAAGTTTATGGTTCAAGAAAGATATCATGATTATTCATCCATGATTGAAGAAGAATCCAGACCTTCCACTAGTGAGACAGTTGTTGAAGAGATGTTTGATAGTATTGATGTATTTTTCAATGACCCTGAAACAAGTGAAGAAGAAACTCAGAAGGTAGATGAGACAATATCACCTAAAGTTCCAAAGTTTACATCTAGATATCATTCTAAGGATGAAATCATTGGAGATCATAGTGGAAAAGTCACAACAAGATCAAAAGCAAAGAGTTTAGCAAGCAATGAGGCAGTATGTTTACTATCTCAGATTGAACCTTTAAGTGTTGAAGATGCATGTAATGATTAGATTGGCATGATGCTATGAAAGAAGAACTAGATCAGATTATCAAGAATGATACTTGGGAACTGGTCCCAAGACCTAGTGATAAGAATGTGATTGGAACAAAGTGGATATTTAGAAAAAAGATGAATGAATATGGTACATTAGTAAGGAACAAATCAAGGTTAGTATGTAAGGGATATGCACAAAGAGAAGCTATTGATTATTCAGACACTTTTGCACTAGTGAGCAGATTAGAAGCCATTAAGTTGTTTTTATCTTATGCAACATTCAAAAACTTCAAAGTTTATTAGATGGATGTTAAGTCAGCATTCTTGAATGGAGAGCTAATTAAGAATATACATTGAGAAACCAGAAGGATTCACCTTATTAGACAAACCTGATATGGTATGTAGATTGAAAAAATCCCTCTATGGACTTAAGCAAGCCCCTAGAGCATGGTATGAGAGACTTGATGGATATGTAACAAAAATTGGATTCAAGAAAGGAGAAAAAGATTGCAATATATTCATAAGAGAGACATTTGAAGGTTTACTACTTGTAGCTATCTTTGTTGATGATATTATCTTTGGAGGTAATGACAAACTTAGTGCAGATTTTCTAAGGAGATGCAAAGTGAGTTTGAGATGAGAATGATTGGACCTATCAAATACTTTTTGGGATTGAATGTGCAGCAGAAAGACAAAGGTATATTCATAAATCAGACTAAATATGTGAAAGAGATCTTGAAGACATTCAAGATGGATGATTGCAAGCCATTGGGTACACCTATGATAACATGATGCAAGCTTACAAAAGAAGATGATTCTCCTCTAGTAGATACAAAATTGTACAAGTCTATGCTTGGTAAACTCATATAGCTTACTCAAACAAGACCAGACATTCCAATGTAGTTGGTATTGTTGGAAGATTTACAGCGAGTCTAAATAAAGTCATCTCATGGCAGTAAAGAGAATATTCAGATATCTACAAGGCACTATAGACTATGGTCTATGGTATCCTAATTTAGAAAATGTTGAGCTTCATGTGTATATAGATGCAAATTGGGTAGGATGCGTTGATGATAGAAAGAGTACATCAAGAGGAGCAATGTTTCTTGGTAATAGACTTGTCACTTGGACAAGAAAGAAGAAAAATTATATTTCTTAGTCAACAACAGAAGTGGAGAATGTTGCAGAAGCCTTGAACTATTCTACAATTGTTTGGATCAAGAAAATGATAAAGGATTTTGGAATTCAAATTGATTATCCTATTTTTATTCATTGTGATAACACTAGCACTATCAATATGTCAAAGAATCCTGTGATGCATGCAAAGACAAAGTACATAGAGATTAAGTATCACTTCCTTAGAGAGAAAGTGGCAGAGGAAGAATTCAAATTGGATTATGTGAGTACAAAGGATCAGCTAGTAGATATATTCACAAAGCCCTTACCAAAGGATACTTTTGCGTATCTCAGGGAGAAGCTGGGAGTAATTCCCTTCCCTAAATCTACTTAGAGAAAGTGGAAAGACCATTAGTCCTCAGTGACTAATGGATGGTTGACTACTCTACTTTAGGAGTAGTAGCAGAGCTTAAATATTTGGTTCCCTTTGCCATTGATGTCAAAGGGGGAGTAGTATACAGTCATGAAAAATAGTATTAAAGGGGGAGTAGCATTCAGTCATGGAGAAATTCAGTTGAGGAAATGGAGAATATTGAAGAATATTGCAGCAGATGGAGGATTCATCCTTGGGGGAGTTTTGATGAGGAAATGGAGAATGTTATAAAAGAATTGTTCATTTCGATTGGTAGTGTTTTTCATTCCCATATGTTTCCATCAATGCCAAAGAGGGAGATTGTTGGAGATTTGCTAGCAAGCCAGTCCTGATTGTATGCTTGTCATTGATGACAACATATGGTAAGTAGCATGTGTGGAAGACTTATGTAGTAAGCTTTGAGTATATGTAGCATGGACATGTTATCAACATGATATCATGGATGTAGAGGTTAATTGTTAGTACTGACAGTTATATACTAGTGTGTGTCAGCAGTGTTCCAGACAGAGTTACAGATAGTGTTCTGTGAGTGATTGTCCATACAGTTATCATGGAGTCATGTGTGTTTGGATATGTGATGGAGACATATTAGTGATGTTACATTCAAGGACACAGAGTCTGATATGCAGTAGAAGTGAAGTTATGAAGTTTCTATTCACTATTTGTAGTTTCCTATGTTTATCCAGAAGAGCCGATAGAGATTATATTGGTATAGGAGTTGTTCCCATCTTTTGGTATGCATGCTTGGATTAGTGATTAGAGAAGAGTTAAGAATTTTTGGCTAAGAGTGCACAATGTAATTCAGCTTGAGGAGAAAGTATCATTTAATTTGGTAGAGCTAACAATGTGTAGCATGTGTCCACACTTATTGATTTGGATAGGTCCCAGTTTGTGATGTGTGCTTAGTAGAGCTGACATAATTATTATTGGAATGTGTTATGGTTTCTCTAATATGATTTCAAGGTGGTTCTAATAGGTCTACTTGATTGTATCATTTGGAGGAAAGATATTTATAGGTACTCATTTGTGATTGCTAAGGTGTGGTTCATAGTTGATTGTGAAGTGTAGAGCAGAGGTGCGAAGTGTTGAGCCATCATCAGAAGGTCTATGTGACCAAGTAAAGAGTTTATGTTGTACATTGGAACTAATCTAGACAAAAGGTCAAAGCACAGTTCACCAAGGTCTAGATATAGTGTGTATCTGTTAATTAGAAGGTTGTAGCTTTCACCCCTTTGAGCAATGTGCTCTCGGATAGTACATCCTCACCCCTAACAGGGTTAATTGTAAAGACTCCTAACAGGGTTCGACCCTTGACTAGGTCACTATACTTATTGCATTGTAAATATCAACTCCTAATAGGGTTGTAAGGTCTCCTAACAGGGATCATAATACACTAGTGCAAATTATTACTGGGTGTCAATTCCCACCAGGGTTTTACCTATTTGGGTTTCCCCATAACCAAAATATTGGTGTTGTGTTCAAGTGTTCTTTCATTATGTTTATGCTTAATTTTAAGTATACTTATTGGATAAAGAATTGAAACTAGTAGATAACTAATTCACCCCGCCGCCCTCTCAGTTATCTCTTGGGACTATTCATAACACCATATGGGTTGATACTTGATGAAAACATTGAGTTGAATAGACAAGTGCAAGAATTACTTGAGAGAGGTTTGATGAGGGAAAGTTTGAGTCCTTATGCAGTACCTAATATGTTAGCCACTAAAAGAATGGAGAATGTGCACTGATTCTAGAGCTATAAACAAGATAATAGTAAAGTACACATTCCCTGTGCCTAGGATGGATGACATAATGGATAGTTTGAGTGGAGAAAAGTATTTCACAAAGATTGATTTGAAAGTGGATATCATCAGATAGGATCAAAGAAGGGGATGAATGGAAAAATGATTTTAAGACTAATGAAGGTTTGTATGAATGGTTGGTTATGCCCTTTGGTTTGACTAATGCACCTAGTACTTTCATGAGGCTGATGAATGAAAATTTGAAAATATTCTTGAGTAAGTTTGTAATTGTGTATCTTGATGAAATTTTGATATTTAGTAAGACTAAGGAAGAACATCTTGAGCATATCAGACAAGTATTGAAAAAATTGAAGGAACAAAAGTTGTTGATTAACTTGAAGATATATTCATTTATGAAAGAGGAGATTGTGTACCTTGGTTTTGTAATTTCAGCTGATGGATTGAAGATGGATCCTAAGAAAGTAAGAGCTATACTTGATTGGCCTACACCAGAGAATGTTGGAGAGGTAAGTGTTGGAGATTTGCCAGCAAGCCAATACTGATTGTATGTTTGTCATTGATGAAAACAAATGGAAAGTAGCATGCATGGATGACTTATGCAGTAAGTATATGTAACATGGACATGATATCATCATGATATCATGGGCACATAGGTTAATTGTTAGTAAAAATAGTTATATAGCAGTTGGTGTCAGCAGTGTTCTTAACAGAGTAACAAGCACTATTCTATGTATGGTTATCCGTACAGTTATCATGGAGCCTTGCACACTTGGATATATGATGAAGACATATTAATGATGTTACATTCATGGCCATAGAGTCTGATGATCAACAGAAGTGAAGTTATGTAGTCTCTATTCACTAGTAGCAGTTTTCCTATGTTTTTTCAGAAGAGCCGAACATATATTTTATTGGTTCTAGAGTTGCACCTATCATTGTGGTATGTGCCCTGGAGTTAATCTTAGAGAAGAGTTAGTGATGTTTAGTTAAGAGTGCATAAAGTAATTCAACTTGAGGAGAAAGATCTAGTTGTTTTGGTAGAGCTGACAGTGTGTAGCATGCATCTACAATTATCTTATTGGACATGTCCCAAAATGTGTTGCATGTTTAGTAGAGCTGACTAAATTGTTTACTGGAGTTTGTTATAATTTCTCTAATATTATTTCAAGATGGTTCTAATAGGCTGACTTGATTATATCATTTAGAGGAAAGATATTTATAGGCAGTCATTTGTGATTGCTTGAGCATGGTTTAGAGTAGATAAGAAGAGTGCAGAAGAGTGTACGAAGTGTTGAGCCATCAGAAGAAGGTCTATGTGACCATGTAAAGTATTTTTGCTATACATTGGAACTGATCCAGATAGATGGTCTAAGCACAATTCACCAAGATCTAGATATAGTGTATATCTGTCATTCAGAAGGTTCTAGCCTTTGCCCCTTTGAGCAGTGAGCTCTCAGACAGTCGCGTCCTCTCCCCTAACAGGGACTATCGTAAAAGACTCCTAATAGGGTCTGACCCTTGACCAAGTCTACTATACTAAATATATTGTAAAGAAACTCCTAACATGGTTAAGGATCTTCTAACAAGGATCATAATACACTAGTGCAAAATATTAGTGGGTGTCAATTCCCACCAGGGTTTTTACCTATTTGGGTTTCCCCGTAACCAAAATATTATGGTGTGTTCAAGTGTTCTTTCATTTTTTTAATGCCTTATGTTTAAGTATACTTAATTGGATAAAGAATTGAAACTTGTAGATAACTGATTCACTCCCCCTCCTCCCTCTCAGTTACCTCTTAGGACTATTCATAACAGTAAGATCATTTCATGGATTGGAAAGTTTTTATAGGAAATTCATCAAAAAATTTAGTTCTATTTGTAATGCTATGACTACAACCATGAGAGGGGAGAAAAGGGATTTCAAATGGACACATGGAGCACATAAGAATTTTGAAATATTGAAACAAAGAATTGCAGAATTGCCTACACTTACTTTGCCGAATTTCAGTAAAGTTTTTCAAGTTGAATGTGATGCTAGTGGAAGTGAAATAGGAATTTGTTTTGAGTCAAGAATGAAGACCTATAGCTTTCTTTAGTGAGAAGTTGAATGATGCTAAGAGAAAATATTTATTTTATGACCATGAATTATATGCTATTGTTCAATCTTTGAAGAAATGGAGACATTATTTGATGCCTAAATATTTTGTGTTGTATATGACCATAAAGCTTTACAGTATTTGGGAAGTCAGAATAAATTGAATCAGAGACATATGAAGTGGGTTGAGTTCTTAAAGAATTTTTCCTTTTCATTGAATCATAAGAGTGGATAGTTGAATAAGGTTGCTGATGCCTTGAGCCGAAGAAAAATTTTACTGACAGAAATGAGAGTTGAGATACTTGTTTTGATGATGTGGTGTCTGTATGAAACTAACCTTGATTTTGTAGAGTCTTGGAAAGCTTGTAAGGAACAAACAAGGAATGATAAGTGGACTGATTATTTCATTCAAGAAGACATGTTGTTTAGGGAGTTCAGTTGTGCATACCTAGAGGATCTATGAAAGAGAACATAATAAAGGAGAAGCATAATGGTGGA
>BSBK01007598.1:0-5000 GCA_027943335.1 Chamaecyparis obtusa | reverse complement strand
AAAGTGAATAGCATGTTGATGGGAGCCCAAATCTTTAAGAGACCATTAAAATTCTTGAGATGTATTTATGCATTATGTATATTCATTTCTATTAGAAGGTAGAGGTGGAGCATAATCAACACTTGAGCCTTCAATAAGGCAACAACCACTAGTAGAGTGCCCATCATTGGGATCACCTAGTGTTGAATTAGTAACACTTTGGAAAAAATCATATTGTGAATCATGGGTCATAGAATCATAAATGCAATCTTCAGTTGCATAAAACCAAATATATAGTGTATTCATCATAATATGAAGCATCATTATCATAATCTCCACAACAATCATAGGATTAGTACTATCATCATGAATTTCATCTTGAGTAATAAACATATCTTGCAAAGTAACATTAAGAAAGTTAGATATAATTTCCTCTTCTTGGTCAAACATATCATCAACATAAGAGAAAGGAGGAGTAAACATATTATTACCATCATCATTATCATCACTACTACTACTAGAAGAAACAAAATCATTAGGAGTATCATTACTATCATTATGTTCATCATTATCCTTTTGAAGAGTATTAGTATTATCCTTAATGTTAGGAGCAGAAACAAGAGGAAAAAAAATATGGTTAGCTTTCAAATCAGGAACATAAAGCACATCATGTAATTTATCATTTGGAACAGAAACATTACCAGTTCCTTCAATTTGACAGCAATAATTATCAGCTAAAGGAACATGAATATTCATAGAATCGGGTCACAAAGATTCAAAGACTTCCTTATGAGAAGTAACATGTTGAGATGCACCACTAAGTGGTTTAGAAGCATTAAAAAAGATAGTAAAAGTAGAATGAGATTGATTTCCATTAGATTTTCCATTTGAGTAGTTTTGAGGTTTAGGTTGATCATCTTTTGTTTCTTAAAATAGTTACATATTGAGTGACCATCTTTACCACATAGGTGCAATGTGGCCTATTTGAATGATTACTATTATGATAGTTATTGGAAGGTGATACAGGAGCATCCTGGTTGTAAGAGCAATCTTGCATCACCCAAAAATATTTCTATTTTTGTATTCATTAAGGGGCTATCTTGTGCAGAGCTGCTATTTATGAAACTTGCTATTTTTAGTAAGATGGTCATATGATCTCAGAATGTTCTGATTTTACATGTGGAGGTTCATCTCAGTCATATCAGCCTGCCAGTAAAGTTTCATGGCTAGATCAGGTCTAGTTTTGAAGATATTGAAGATTTTCGGTATTGGCAGCAAGGTACAAAAACTTTGAACTCAGTTTTGAAGGCTTTAGAGGCCCCGAATGAGGTAAAAATTTTGGGTGACAAGCACTTGCATGAGTTAAGCCTATAGAGCACTTTGTGGCCTTTTCAAAATGGGATTATAATAGTCAATCGGGTCAACTGGTGATGACTTATGGTCTCTGGAAGTCCGGGCCACCTGAAATGGCAAAAAATAATTTTCCTTCAAAATTTTTGTTCGGGTTTCAAAAGTTATTTTGAGCCGACTTTGGTGTAATAAATTGAAAAATAAAATAATTAAGGGGAGCACCCTTCATCAAAAGGCCTAGAATTGTAATGATCGTTAAATTGTTGGCCTGAGTTATTATTTGAATTATTAGTATTGTTTGATCTTTGATAATTTTGGTTATTTTGATTAGTGTTAGAAGATCTATTGTTCTTGTGACTTTGAGAGACATAGGCATGTTTGTGAGTTTTAATTATACCAAATTGAATCAATTTTGCTTCCTCTTGACGCAACATATTTTGAAAGATGACATAAGTTAATTGAGATGTTAAAGAAGGAATAGCTAAATGAGAGTAAATAATTGTAATAAACTGTTGGAACTGTCTATGCAAACATTTACGAATAATTATGTGGATTATCCTTAAATCAGAGAGAGTAACTTTTAAACCAGTTAGTAAAGTTTTAATTGAATCAAACTTGAGCAAGAAATCATCAACAGAGTTGAAATCGGTATACCTGAGGTCCTCAAGTTGGTCTTGAAGCTATATTTTTTGAGTCTCGTCTGCACTGTCATAGGTATTTTTTAGGATGTCCCAAGCTTGATGGGCTTCTGTACAAGTAGAAATTAAGACATACAATTCGGGACTTAAGGAGATCCGATTAAACCAAGTGCTTCCTCATTTTTAGTCTGCCAAGTAGTTTGGTCAGCTTGAGGAGCAGAGGCTACTGGTTTTGAACTAGCATCAGTTGCAATATCTAAAATATGTCTAAATCTAAAGATGAAGGTCATGTGCATTTTCCATGCATGATAATTTACACTAGTTAACTTTATTTCTAGCATCAGGGTGGTCATGGTTAAATACGAAGATTTAATGTAAAAAACACTTAAACTAGAGATAAATAAATGAAAAAAAACTTAACAGAACCTAGACAAGAAACTCAGATCAAACAGAAGAAAAAGAAACTAAATATATACTTGCATGCACAGCAAAAAGCTATGAAAGCTTACGCCAAGGATGCATGCAAGAAAAAGTAACTACCAAAGGAAAAACTAAAACCAAGAACACTAAGAATTAACAAATCTTTGTTAAGCTGTTATTGATTAACAGATAATGACAAGAATCTCTTGCATGCAAAGGGAAAGCTATGAACTTAAGCATGCCAAGAGGAATCAAGGAAAAAAAGTAAATAAACCTGTTAAAATAAATGATACAATGCCTAAACTGAGACAAGGGATACAATACAGACAGAGGCCGCACCCCCAAGAAAAAGAAAAAAACATAAATACTAAAAGTTTCAAACCTGCAAAGAAACGTTAGGAAACTGTAATACTAAAAATGTTAATAATAAAATGTTTCAAACCTACAATGAAACATTAGCTAAATCGAAGCCAATAAAAAATACTCTTCCTGTATTATCTTCAATGAATTTAAAGGAAGAAATGATTTTAATGTTTCTTTGAACAATATAGTTCAATGGAGGAAGTCAATATTTTTACTTCTTGTTTACAAGATATTCAAACATTTATAAGGAAATATCTAAGATTTTCCATGCTCAGATTGCCCAAAATAACTAGGAACAAAAAACAATAACAAATCATGAAATGAAACACATACTCTTAAAAGTATTCCTGTGAAGCTTATGAAATTTAAGAATACATTTCCAAAGAAAATGCAATAGCGTAGAGCAGAGATCAAAGAAACATGAAATTTAAGAATACTTTCCTTTACTGTCAGATTGGGCAATAGCACAGAGCAGAGATCAATCAATTTCTAGACGAGAAAAATCCTTGAAACTACTCGAAATAGTTACCGTCGTGATCAAACAAAAGAGACAATGCACGAAAAGGTAGATTTACAACTAAGTAAGATATGATTAAAACCACGAGTTCAACAATCCCATATATAAAGGCACAGCCTGCAAGGAAGTTAAACAAGGATGGTGAAAATAATTTAAAAGAGAAAAGAATGATAAGGCAAATGGCACTAGACCATCAATGATTATCCCACAAAATGTAACAAAGAGGGGATCATACAAAATGCTATGCAAATAACAAATAACAAATAAAGGCGACGGAAATAACAAAAGAACCAAAGGAAGAATCAAATGAAAAAAGAGGGCTAACCCAGATAACTTTCTAAAAATGAAAAAAAGGATCTCAAAGGAATGAGATCTCGATCAGAGAATTTGCCAAGAAACAGTTGCTGGGTTTGGCACTAAAAAAAGAAACACCAAATCTAGATACAAATAGATGAAATTCAATACCCTGTAAGACACCAATTAAGGCGCGGTGATAAGTTAAAGAACAAATTGGAGAACACCAGAAAAAAAAGGTGAAAAACTTTGAAAGAAAAAAAATGCACACAAATAAACTAAAGAAAGAGAAATTAGGAAAAACAACGCAAGCAAAGGATTGTGATGAAATAATGAAAAGTGTTGAAATAATGAAAGTGCGGAGCTGTGAAGGAAAGGGGTTGCAAAGGGACTGTGAAATAACTTGTGTTCCTCACCAAATTTTGAGCAACAAAGACGCGATCAAAAATAAAGCACACTCCACATGAAAGAAAGAAAAAATAGCCGCTAAAAAATGCCACGACTGCAGCAAGGTGACCTCAAACTATGATCCACCACTGCAATAAAAAGATCCAAATCAAAACACTTAAGAAAAATAAAGAAATACAAGTCACTGAAAATCACTTCAAGGTCGAGGCAAGAACTCTCGAAAAGCTATAACCGAGTCCTCTGTGACAAATGTGAGGTTTTTACATGCAGTCCTTTACCTTGCAGAGAGGGCAAGGAGGTATGCTATGGAGAAAAGATAAGGAAAAACACTGTAAAAACAACATTGCTAAACAAAACATAAACTTGTCACAAATCTGAATTCAAATAGTCACTACAAAACCATAATAAAAAACCAGAACGCTGTGCTATTAAAGACACAGTCACAATTCTTAACAGTGTAGAACTAAATCAGATATCTTAAAAAAATGTTACTAACTTCCAAGGAATCGAGTTCATAAACAACGCATGCAATGATCTAAACAAATTATAGAGATTGAACAGAAAAAAAGATTCTCAAACGAGTTACAACACTTGATTCTTAAAACAACAATGCAGAGATATGAAGGATAAAACTACTGACAAAAAAAAATGCATGCAAAAAAAACAATGATTTAAAAAAATGCATGCAATAAGAATAAAAGCTTAAAAAATGCATGCAACCAAATTAGAAACAATATAAATTATATTTTCAATAGATGCCTTTATGTTCATAAACGAGTTTTTTTTAACATATGGGTTTTAGTTTCATAGTCTAGATTAGCACCCAAAATATAAAACCCTATAATTATAAAAATGCAATCAATGATTAAAAAAGAATTAATTCTAACCACCATGCAAAGGATATTATCGGCGAAATTTAGAAACTAAATTAGTAATGCAAGAACCGAAATTTAAACTAATTTCAAAGAGAAATGAAAATAAAGTAATGAAGTTCAATTCTCTCTAAACAAAGTCTCTGAATTTGGAGTGCA
>BSBK01007597.1:182500-614713 GCA_027943335.1 Chamaecyparis obtusa | reverse complement strand
AATACCTTTTTGATTCGATTGTGTAGATAGTTTTGGATCACACTCTGTGATTCATCATCGGGATTGCAATAGATAGTTTGAGACCAAAATGATTGCAATAGACCAAAATGATGGAATTTTTTTTCAGTCATTTTTATCTCTTCCATCCCGATGAAGGATCATAGAGTGTGACCATAAAATATCTACAAAATCAAATCCAGAAGCTATTTCAAACATATTTAATGTCAGCATATGTGTAGTCTCACTTTATCATATGTGTAGTCTCAAAACTATCCATTTCTATTTCTGTACCTATCACGTGGTTTTTTAAAATGAATGAAAAATGAAAGAAATTGAAGATGAAATAGAGCATTAAACAAAGTAGAATTATTAAACTTAACTTCATAACGCAACAATAATAACAAGATGGTTAATACATACAAAATCATGAACAATACAGTCGTCTACCAAAACACATTTATAAAATCATGTCTGAAGAACTAGAAATGGATAGTTAAGAGACTACACCTTAACAATACATTAAATGAAGCATTCATCATGTGGTACTCCTTCATGTATTCCACTTAAAAAAAGCAACAACACTAACAAATGCAAGCTAATATGTCTGAAGCACTCTAAATTCAAAAGACAAGAGAAACAAGGCTTCCTAAAACTGGAGAGAAAACAAAAAAATGGAGAGAAAGACAAACACTATATAAAATGAAGTATAAAATGACAAGCACACTCTGTGAAAGCCAACATAATCACTAGCAACACAAAATAATGGAGAGGAAGACGAGCACTATATAAAATGAAGTATAAAATGACAAGCACACTTTGTGAAAGCCAACATAATCACTAGCAACACAAAATAATCTTGGCATGGATCCAAGAAATTAACACAATAAAAATACCAGCGGTACTTACCAGTGGCTCCAACATAAATATCCAATGCCTCCATTTCTCATAAAACTATATTTTGTAATGGAGATGGACAACAATATCATATTCAGTATCATATTCAGCTTATGATACTGAATATGATACTGCTTATGATACTGAATATGATACTGAATATTTAGTATCATATTCCACTCAGTATCATATTCAGCAATCATATTCATGAACAACAGTATCATATTAAGTAATCATATTCAGCAATCATATTCATGAACAACAGTATCATATTCAGTATCATATTCAGCTTATGATACTGAATATGATACTACTTATGATACAGAATATGATACTGAATATTCAGTATCATATTCAGCAATCATATTCATGAACAATAGTATCATATTTAGTATCATAAGCAGTATCATATTCAATATCAGGACATACCATCATATTCCATGCTTATCATTTGCATTCATAATTACGCTCAATTTTTAATTTTCAATATGACATGAAATCTGAATATATGTGGTATGCCAACTTTTAATTCATTTTTTGCTGAACATGATAGTGAATATGATAGTGTTGGTCCATGATCATGATTGTTGAATATGATACTGAATATGATACTGTTGTTCATGAATATGATTGTTGAATATGATACTGAATATGATACTGTTGTTCATGAATATGATTGCTGAATATGATACTGAATATTCAGTATCATATTCAGTATCATAAGTAGTATCATATTTAGTATCAGGACATACCATCATATTCCATGCTTATCCATTTGCATTCATAATTACGCTCAATTTTCAATTTTCAATATGACATGAAATCTGAATATATGTATCATATTTAGTATCATATTCAGCAATCATATTCATGAATAGCAGTATCATATTCAGTATCATATTCATGAACAATAGTATCATATTCAGCAATCATGATCATGGACAACACTATCATATTCACTATCATGTTCAGCAAAAATTGAATTAAAGTTGGCATACACATATATTCAGATTTCATGTCATATTGAAAATTGAAAATTGAGCATAATTATGAAATGCAAATGGATAAGCATGGAATATGATGGTATGTCCTGATACTAAATATGATACTGCTTATGATACTGAATATGATACTGAATATTCAGTATCATAAGCAGTATCATATTCAGTATTAGGACATACCATCATATTCCATGCTTATCCATTTGCATTTCATAATTATGCTCAATTTCAATTTTTAATATGACATGAAATCTAAATATATGTATCATATTCAGTATCATATTCAGCAATCATATTCATGAACAACAGTATCATATTCAGCAATCATGATCATGGACAACACTATCATATTCACTATCATGTTCAACAAAAATTGAATTAAAGTTGGCATACACATATATTCAGATTTCATGTCATATTGAAAATTGAAAATTGAGCGTAATTATGAAATGCAAATGGATAAGCATGGAATATGATGGTATGTCCTGATACTGAATATGATACTGCTTATGATACTGAATATTTAGTATCATATTCAGCAATCATATTCATGAACAACAGTATCATATTCAGCAATCATGATCATGGACAGCACTATCATATTCACTATCATGTTCAACAAAAATTGAATTAAAGTTGGCATACACATATATTCAGATTTCATGTCATATTGAAAATTGAAAATTGAGCGTAATTATGAAATGCAAATGGATAAGCATGGAATATGATGGTATGTCCTGATACTGAATATGATACTAAATATGATACTGCTTATGATACTGAATATTCAGTATCATATTCAGTATCATAAGCAGTATCATATTCAGCAATCATATTCATGAACAACAGTATCATATTCAGTATCATATTCATGAACAACAGTATCATATTCAGCAATCATGATCATGGACAACACTATCATATTCACTATCATGTTCAGCAAAAATTGAATTAAAGTTGGCAGACACATATATTCAGATTTCATGTCATATTGAAAATTGAAAATTGAGCGTAATTATGAAATGCAAATGGATAAGAATGGAATATGATGGTATGTCCTGATACTGAATATGATACTGAATATGATATTGCTTATGATACTGAATATGATACTGAATATTCAGTATCATATTCAACAATCATATTGATGAACAACAGTATCATATTCAGCAATCATATTCATGAACAACAGTATCATATTCATGAACATCAGTATCATATTCAGCAATCATGATCATGGACAACACCTTCATATTCACTATCATGTTCAGCAAAAATTGAATTAAAATACACTAGATATCATCATAAAGTATCATCACAACAAGATCACAACAAGATCATCATGTATATATGATCAAAATGGTAATCACAAGCATTGTAAATGTAGTTATGGAATGATTGAAAATGTAATTATGAAATGCAAATGGATAAGCATGGAATATGATGGTATGTCCTGATACTGAATATGATACTGCTTATGATACTGAATATGATACTGAATATTCAATATCATATTCGGCAATCATATTCATGAACAACAGTATCATATTCAGTATCATATTCAACAATCATATTCATGAACAGTAGTATCATATTCATGAACAACAGTATCATATTCAACAATTGCATTTAAATTAAAATATTCAATATAATCATTTGTGACAATATGAGCATATAATAGTAAAAAATCTAAATATATATCCATCCACATGATAAAGTACAATACCACTGAAAATCAGTAACAACATGATAAAAAAATCAATGTTCTTGAACACAAAATACACTAGATATCATCATAAAGTATCATGCCACATCACAACAAGATCATCATGTATATATGATCAAAATGGTAATCACAAGTATGATCAAAATGGTAATCACAAGCATTGTAAATGTAGTTATGGAATGATTGAACAACAGTATCATGTCATTTTTTTAGCCTTTTATAGGCTTCCAACTCATTTAAAATCACAAAACGATGTCCTTTAAAATAACTATAAACCACCATATGTGGCTACAATCCAGTCGCTTCTCTCCTCCTTGGTCATCAATAAGAACCATCTGGCTCTTTCACGTTAACCCAAGAAGGTTTCGTATACCTTGAGGAATACACCTCTACTCAATCTGGGCATGGATTTGAGAGCGTATAGGCATCCGTCAAAGCATTCTCATGACTAGATTCATCAATTTTAACAAGGTGAATATTGTCCATGCCCTCTTTTATTTTTTTCATTGTTTCGGACATGGAATCCAATGAAGCAGCCATACTTGCCTTCTTCCTCTTTCCCACCTTTCTGCCTGATGAATTAGGAGTCCCTCTAGTACTTGTTGTTGCAGTGGACTGAGTGGAATTATAAGGCTTGTCATCCCAATCAACAACACTATCAAGATGTATAGTGTCCTCTTCATCATTCACATCGAATGGCTCTTCCAAAGGGTTCCCTTCTTCAAACTCAAGGGGCCATGGTAGCTGCATTTCCTTCAGCCATGTCATTACTGACAATTACACCCAATTCAGTGAAGTACTGAAAGGGTTGCCTCTTATACATTCTTGCATTTTTAAACTCTCTTCGCTGCATGTTGGCATAAATAAATGGATTAGGTTCTTTGTCTTTCATTATTAACTTAAAAAGAAGGCAATATTATTTCCATCAAAATAGTAGAGAGATTACCCTACCTTGAGAAGCTCATCCCACACACTGTCCTCAGCATCCATTGACTGAGTAGCCTCATTCCAAGCTAAACCGCTTGTATTCCGAAGCTCCTTCATGACTCTATATGCAAGCTTCCAAGTTTTCAACTTGTTTTTTAAGTTTTCCTTGGATAGACTGAGGTTCAAATCAGCATTGAACCGCCTCTCAATTGCGGTCCAGGCTTCTTTTTTGAAGCCTCCATCACATTTTCTTCCTAGTTGTACTTGCTCAAGGAGCAAGTCTATAAGCTTTCGTTCTATGTCCTTTGACCACATAATCTCTTCGACGAAGAAGATATCTGGCTTGTGTTACCAATCTCATTCATGTTCATCAATGATTTTGTGTAAGCCGTGCTATGTATACAGATTGTTGTTAATCAAAGTAGCTTCATACATCAGTTTACTCAAATAAAACACATTAACCATTACAAGTCCAATACTTGCAGATAAAAAGACAAGAAAAATGAAACCATCATGTATATCAAAGTAGCTTCATACATCAGTTTACTCAAATAAAACACATTGACCATTACAAGTCCAATACTTGCAGATAAAAAGATAAGAAAAAGGAAACCATCATGTATATCAAAGTATCTTCATACATCAGTTTACTCAAATAAAACACATTGACCATTACAAGTCCAATACTTGCAGATAAAAAGATAAGAAAAAGGAAACCATCATGTATATCAAAGTATCTTCATACATCAGTTTACTCAAATAAAACACATTGACCATTACAAGTCCAATACTTGCAGATAAAAAGACAAGAAAAAGGAAACCATCAAGTAGTGTTCAGCCATACAAGAACAACTATTGTCGGGATCTATACTCTTCCCACATTCTACTTGCTATATCATTTCGGAACTGTGCCCACTGATCTCTATCATTTTGAGACAACCCATATGTCTCTAGCACTGGTACATCTACCCCATCATGATCATCTTCCTCTTCAATGTCAATTTCTAGTGGAATGCCATCCTCTACCGTAATGTAGTTGTGTAGTATGCAACATGCTAATACAATATGGGCTTGTGTCATGATAGGATAAGACGTGGCATGCCTCAGGATTGGAAAACGCTGCTTGAGAATACCAAATGTACGCTCTATTGAGTTTCTAAGAGAGGAGTGTCGATGGTTGAACAACTCTTCTTTTGAGTTTATTGGATTTTCTCTTGAAAACTCTTTCAGGTGGTAGTGTGTACACCGATAAGGAGCAAGAAATCCAGGTGCATTGGGATATCTAGCATCCACTAGAAAGTATTTTCCTACATAAATAAAGTATATTATTAATAAAAGAAACGTGAAAATATTTTCCTACATAAATAAAGCATATTATTAAACTATGATTTGGCTTACCGGGGGGAACAACAAGAGGATCTGCTCTTGACAGAGCTGAAGCTAGAACACGACTATCTACAGTAGACCCTTCCCAACCAGCAAGGCAGTACTAAAACTTATGATCGAAGGAACACACACCCATAACATTTTGCGACAGGTTGCCTTTTCTATCACGATATTTACCCTGCATGTCGACATCGACGGTGACTGGTATATGGGTTCCATCGATAGCTCCAACACAATCCTATATGATATGATACAATCATCAATTGTAAGGTCAACCAGTCCTCAATGATAAAAATCTCTACAAGAAAAATGTAACAACACAACAATTACCTTGAAGAATGGATCAAAGCGTTCGTTCCCACTAATTTTAGGAGGAGTGTTTGGACTAGGTGGTAGAAAGAAATCCTTGTGGACTCCTAAGATAGCCCTCAACACCTTGTGGAAGTATCGGCTGATTGTCTCTCCTGAGTGGCCAAAGTTGTGGGCAATCTTGCGGTTCCTCAAATTGTGGCCAACGGTGTGGAGGAACATCACAAGTTGTTCTTCTAATGTCAAGTGTATCATATCTTTCAAGGATCCATTCAGCCTTAGGATAGTAGCTAGATGAAAGAAGGCTCCCCTACTCATGTGAATCTGATCATGACAATCCACGTCATTGGAATGAATAACCATTCTATAAAAATTATTTCCTTTTCTTTTTCATTTACCCCTTTCTGCATCACCTTCTAGGGCCACCACTACTATGGCTATGGCAACACAAGCAATCAGAGCTATGAGAAGCTGAGAATATGTGGTCTCCACAACTACCTGTCCTAGAACATCAATATTCTTAATAGGATCCATCAATGGCCTGAAAACATAGGTACATATATATACAATTAGATAGATAAATAGATACATAGATACATAAATACATACCTACATACATAGATATATAGGGTTAGATAGTTCATACATATATACAATTAGATAGATAAATAGATACATAGATCAAGAGATATACCAAAACTTGAATCAAAATGACATCAGAACAAGTGTTTCTTTGATTCCATGGATACACAATTGACACCATTACTATCATTGAACAACTATATACATGACTTTTACATATTTTTTTGCAGATATTAAAGACTTTAATAGACATTATAGAACCTAACAACCAACTAATATGATAATGAATATGATACTACTATTCATCAATATGATACTGAATATGATACTGTTGTTCATGAATTTGATACTGCTTATGATACTGAATATGATACTGTTGTTCATGAATATGATACTGAATATGATACTGCTTATGATTATTGGATATGATACTGAATATGATACTGTTGTATGATACTGAATATGATACTATTGTTCATGAATATGATACTGAATATGATACTACTTATGATACTGAATATGATATTGAATATGATACTGTTGTATGATACTGAATACGATATTGCTGTTCATGGATATGATTGTTGAATATTATCATCTCAAAACAACTAGGCAACTCAATTTTCTTATGGTATAAAGTTAAACAACCATTTTAAGTTGCTTGAATGCAATTCTTCCATTTGATCAACAATGGAGAGAGGTGATTCAATTCATAGCTATGAAGATGATAATGAAGGGCTAGAACTTCTTGCCAAGGATGAAGTGAAGTGCAGGGGAGGTGTAATATGGGAGGAAGTGAATAAACAATGGTGGTGTACATCTTTTCCTTTGCTATGTGTAAAACTCCATCATCCACCTTGGAGAATATTCATGGTAATATAATATGATTGTGGTGGAAGGGAATATGGTCAAAGAAGTAATGATCTCATATTTTCTAAGCTCATCAAAAGTTAAAATAAAAAGTAGTGGCTTGGATGTGTGTGCCTCGTCAAATTTTTAAGTACAGAGGCCTCCTCCCTCCATCTTTTTCCAAGAGTAATTTATGTCATAAAACATACATATATTCCTTATCATGGGTTGATAAATCTATCCTAAAATTGAATTTGTAACTTTATGGGCGCCCTATTGGCACAGGAATAAATCTCTTTATCTTGTCCTACATCGTACACAATTTCAAGGAACAACTACTGAAGTTACTGTAAGAGTAGTTGTTGGTCTACTGTGTAGAGGTACATGAACATTTCCCTTGCCTTTAACTTTGTGAGGAGGCAAATATAATCGACATACTTTATCTTATGGTTATAGTATCAGAGCGTGAGTTCTACACTGGGAACTCTGGGAATAATATGTGCGCCCATTAGGTCTTATTAGGTAAACATGTTAAAACCAAACTTAGACATCAAAACAACTTGTTTGTGGAAATCTTTAACTTTCACGAAAATTTGAACCGAAATAAAACTAGAACAACAAAACTTGCCTTAAAACTATGTCCTTATGTGATTGCTTTTGGTTTCAAATATGACATACTTAATGTATATATATGCTTAAATGTTTTTTTTCTAACATTATGGTTGCATGAAATATGCCTCCTGTGACTAGAGCCCGTGGTAGAGGTAGAGGTAGAGGTAGAGTGGTCACACCCTCTTTCTCAGTTGATCAGGATAGTGCTCAGAGCCATAGTAGAAATCAGGGTGATAGCCACCAGGATGGCATAGAGGAATTAGACACCAGACAGATTTTACAGGCCATTCTTGAGAGGTTACCACCTATGCAGAATATAGGTAATCAGGGAGATCAGGCTAGAGAGAGGGAAAGGACTCCCCTTAGACAGGTTGTACCAGTAGAGTATGATGCAGCTATGGCAAGTCAGATGAAGGACCTGTTTAGAATGCCAAAACTTCCATTTGATGGCATAGGAACCGGGTTTGAGGCAGACACATGGCTCATTGGTTTAGATAGGTACTTCTCCATGTACCCATTTGCTAGCAATGTAAAAGCTAGATATGCTATCATGCAATTGACAGATTCAGCATCATCATGGTGGAGGACAGAAGAGAGTAAATTGGGAATCACCATAGATACAGTTACATGGGAGTTGTTCCTTGAGAGCTTTAGAGATCGGTTTTTATCAGACCAGTGGAGACAGGACCGTGCGGATGAGTATCATTACCTGAGACAGAGGAATATGACCGTACAGGAGTATGAGCGGAAGTTTTTTGAGCTGAAACAGTATGCTGGTTATAGTAGTGAATCACCCCTCATGATTCAACATTTTATTAGGGGACTTAATGCCCATATTGGAGGGGAAGTGAAGGTCTTGGAACCAAAGACCCTTAGAGAAGCAGTAACAAAAGCTATACTCACAGAGAAGAAATTTCAAGGCAAGCATGGTGGGCAGACAGGTGGTGGTGGCACATCAGATTTCAGGGGTAAACAGTCACAAGGTAACACCAGTTTCAAGAAGCCATCACACTTCTCCAAAAGCAATCAAAATCAAAGTCAGCAGAGTTCAAAACCCCCTGATCAGAGTGGTACAACTTCCAACTCCAGAAAGTTTCGTAATAGCCAGCGCTTCAAGCGCAACTAGTCTTCTCAGCCCACACAGTCAGTGCAGAGCTCACATCCGGGCAGTGGTAGAGGCAGTTTCCATCAGTCCAGTGCACCTTCAGCAGGAAGGGGTTATGGTAGAGGCACAGGTTGTTTCACATGTGGATAGTTTGGGCACATTGTAGTCAATTGCCCGCAGCGTGGTTCACAGTATTCAGGGCAGAGACCCGCACCATCTGAGCCTACGATTGGGGATTCAGGTAGATCTCACAGAGTGTTTGCAGCAGTAGACCACTGTCAGGCAGAGCACCAGGGCACAGTTATTGAGTCATCAGGTGCTATCTGAGGTATTGATGTTTCTATATTATTTGATTCTGGATCTACGGATTCTTTTATATCTCCATTTGTAGTAGAGAGATGTGGAGTAGTGGCAGTAAAGCAAGACATAGGTTGGCAAGTGGAGCTAGCTTCAAGGGAAAAGGTGAACACAAACACCTTAATCCGGCAATGCTGGATAGATTTGAGTAGCATTAGCACTCCAGTTGATCTTCACATAATTCCATTGGGGTCATATGATGTTGTATTAGGCATGGATTGGTTGGAATCCCATGGAGCTACTATTGATTGTAGGCAGAAGATCATTAAATGTAGGGATGATCGGGGTAAAAACTTTGAGATTAGAGGCATTCAGCATCTTGTTTCTCTTCGTATGATTTCTGCCATGCAGTTGAAGCGAAGTATGAGAAAGGGATGCCAAGTGTTTGCAGTGTCTTTGAGGGAGTTTGAGGATGAGGATGTTGAGAAGAAGTCCCTTGATCACCCTGTGCTACAGGAATTCATTGATGTCTTTCCAGATGAGATCCCGGGTATGCCACCAAAGTGGAATATCGATTTTCGTATTGATCTTATTCCAGATGCAGAACCTATATCTAGAGCTCCATACAGGATGACTACACAGGAGTTGAGTGAGTTGAAGCTGCAATTGGAAGAATTGTTGGCTAAGGGATGTATCAGGCCTAGTGTTTCACCTTGGGGAGCACCAGTTCTCTTTGTCAAAAAGAAGGATGGTTCATTACGACTGTGCATTGATTACAGACAGTTGAACAAAGTTACAGTCAAGAATAGGTATCCTTTGCCACGGATTGATGATCTCTTTGACCAGGTGAAAGGCGCTAGGGTGTTCTCTAAAATAGACCTCAAGTCAGGTTATCATTAGTTGCGCATTAGAGAGGAGGACATCCACAAGACAGCTTTCCGGACACGCTATGGTCACTATAAGTTCACAGTGGTACCATTTGGCTTGACGAATGCTCCATCTGTATTCATGAGTTTGATGAATGGAGTATTTAGTAAGTATCTTGATCACTTCGTTGTTGTCTTCTTGGATGATATTTTGGTTTATTCCAAATCCATGGAGGAACACAAAGAGCATCTTCGGTTGGTATTACAGTGCCTTAGAGAGAATCAATTATATGCTAATCCAGCCAAGTGTGAGTTCTTCAAGACAGAGATTCAGTACTTGGGTCACGTGATCTTGGGTGATGGTATTTCAGTGGATCCCGCAAAGATCCAGGCGATAGTTGATTGGCCAGCACCTACAAATGTGCCAGAGGTTCGCAGTTTTATGGGTTTGGCAGGATATTATCGTAAGTTCGTAGAGAACTTCTCTAGAGTTGCTTATCCCATCACCTCATTGCAGAGAAAGGGCAAGAAGTTCATTTGGTTTGAGAAGTGTGAAGAGGCATTCAGAACCCTCAAGCATAAGTTGACTAGTGCACCTATTCTTTCAGTACTTGATCCCACAAGTGATTTTGTGGTTTGTACAGATGCTTCATTGGAGGGTATTGGAGTAGTCCTCATGCAAGGAGGACGGGTGATTGCTTATGAGTCTCGCAAACTCAAGGATCATGAGTTGAACTATCCCATGCATGATCTTGAGCTAGCAGCGATAGTCCATGCTTTGGTCCGATGGAGACACTTTTTATTGGGACACCGATTTGAGCTTCATACTGATCATCGCAGTCTACAGTACATTTTCACTCAGCCTAATCTAAATGCTAGACAGAGGAGATGGATGGAGTTCCTTTGTGAGTACGATTTTGAGGTCAAGTATATCCAGGGGAAAGAGAATGTGGTAGCTGATGCTCTGAGTAGGAAGAGGCGAGTTACAGCCATGACTACACTTGGTGTTGACTTGAGGAGTAGGATCTTGCAGGCACTTCCTCGAGATACTTTTTATCAGGAGGTGAAGGCAGAGATTGAGTCTGGGAGACCTCTAGTAGGCAGATTTGAGGGGTATGTGTTGGAGTCTGATGGTTTGTTGCGTCATGCGAGCCAGATCTATGTACCACCATTGGATGATCTTCGTTCATTGATCTTATCGGAGGCTCATTGTGCACCTTACTCAGCACATCCTGGTGTCAAGAAGTTGCATGCAGATCTTTGACAGCTATATCATTGGTCAGGAATGAAGAGGGATATTGCTGATTTTGTTGCTAGGTGCTTAGAGTGTCAGAGGGTTAAGGCAGAACATCAGCATCCAGCAGGACTTTTACAGTCACATAGTATTCCCTCGTGGAAATGGGATGTTATATCGATGGATTTTATCGTGGGTTTGCCTTTGACACCCCGTAGACATGATGCTATCATGGTCACTGTTGATCGATTGACTAAGGTAGCTCATTTTTCTCCCATGAGATCCTCTTATACAGCTTCATCAGTAGCTAGAGTCTTTATGCAGGACATAGTGAGATTGCACGGTATTCCTCGAAAGATTATTTCTGATAGGGATCCAGTATTTACTTCTGCATTTTGGACTTCTTTGTAGCATGATTTGGGTGCTCAGTTGAACTTTAGCACAGCCTATCACCCTCAGACAGATGGGCAGACAGAGCGTGTGAATCAGGTCCTAGAGGATATGTTGAGGATGTATGTCATGGACAGGAAGACACATTGGGAGGACTATCTATACCTGGTGGAGTTTGCATATAATAATGGATACCACAGTTCCATTGGCATGTCACCATTTCAGGCATTGTATGGACGTCCTTGTCGTACACCTCTTAGTTGGGATAGGTTAGATGACAGGATTCTTTTGGGGCCAGAGATGCTTCGTGATATGGAGCAACAGGTGGAGCGTATTCGAGAGCATTTGATTACTGCACAGGATAGACAGAAGAAATATGCAGATGCTCATAGGACAGATATTCAGTTTGCAGTTGGAGATAAGGTGTTCTTGAGAGTGCGTCCAAGGAAAAGTCCAATCCGTTATGGAAAGGGTTCTAAATTGGCGCCTCGATTTGTTGGACCATTTGAGATTTTGGAGAGGATAGGTCCAGTTGCTTACTGTCTTGCATTGCCACCTAGCCTATCTCGCATACATGATGTATTCCATGTTTCTGTTCTTAGGAAATATATTCCAGATGTGACACATGTTCTTGATTGGAACGCATTACAGGTCGAGGACGAGCAGCTGGCTCTGGAGCCCGTGTGCATTCTGGAGCTTCGGGATATCACACTCAGAGGCCGTATTATTCCTCAGGCCAGGGTCCAATGGGACCCAAATGATGAGACCACAGCTACTTGGGAGGATGCATCTCGATTGCGGGATGCCTATCCTTATCTGTTTGCAGGCTTCCAGGAGTAAGCCTAGTCCTAGGGGGGGAGGATGTAGTACCCCTCGCATCTTACTTTTGCTGATACTATGTTTAGTTTGACACCGTTTTATCTTGGTTGATTAGATCAGACATATATCACATGTTATATTTATATTTTGGTGTGTGATTAAACAATTATAGTTTGGATGTTAATTGTCATGTTTGAACCTGAAACAAAACTTTACGTGAAGGTTAAATCTAGTAATGATGGATTTTATATGATGTTTCAAATGCATGTATAAATTGAAGTAATTAGATGATGATTATATTTGGTACTTACCCCATACCCGCATGTGTATGGTATCATGTTTGTTATCATATATGTTTTCTTTTTTGTTGACATGCATGTATGGTAGAGGAGGAGGCGTAGTTACCTGCATTTAGTCGGGTCCACACGTCCTAGCCATCCCTACCATTGTCTGATAGTATGTTATATATGCACATGTACATGCAATGGTTCTTATGCAGGTTGCAGGTACCGGGCATCAACTTCCCTGGCTTGACAGGATGAGCGTGCCCTCATTATGTCTCAATGGCGGAGAAGGGGAGTTAACACCTAGGCCAATTCCCTAACCTAACCTAACCATCCTAAAACCACGGATGGGACATAACTTGACTTACCTGAATCGAATTCATTCTGGTAGAACAAATCCGATATATGTTTTCCTGGTTGAGCATGATATTGTCTTAGGTGTTGTTCCATGTCAGTGTCGCATTTTGACCTTGTGGATCTCATGTCTGATCTCTGATAGTTATTGAAATTATGTTGACACATTGGTAAATATTATGTTATTAGTATGTTATGACATAATCAGATACATATGCTTACACTATGTCCCTTATGGTTATACTATTATTAATTGTATATACGTTAATTATATATATATGATTATATATAAACACAGCTTACTATATAATATTGAGATATTGAGTGTTATAACTTAATGCAAATGATAAATTAAAAATAAAAGAAAAGAAATTTTACAATTTTAAATTGTTTCATTTAAGGTAGTTGACTTGAATAGTAGGGGGAAATAATAAAATATTTCTTCCCTACTTTTCAAGCCAATTTAGAGGTAAGAGAGGGAGAGACTTGTCACTACTTTTGATATGCAAGATTTAGAGGATGGAGAAAAACTTGTCATGAGGATTTTGGAGATGAAAGTTTAGAGAGAAGGCTTGGAGAAGGAGGAGAGAGCAAGAAGAGGAGGATTGAGTTTGTGGAGCACATTGGGATCACAGTTGAGAGGCTGGCTTCATCAACCTGCTTTGAGAATCAGGTAGGTTTCAAATTTCTCTTAGTATGTTTCCATGTTAGTTTTAAAATTTCCATTAATGAGAGAGCATATTTACCTTCTCTAAATGTGGAGTGAGAAAACAAAATAATCAGAATTTTAGTTTACATTTGTGAGATTACATTGTTTCAACTTATAAACCCTCTCAATTCAACCATAGATGAAACCAAATTGAAAAGCAAGAGAGCTTGATGCTTCAAAACCTCAATGATAATCATTGTATTTAGTTCCATAAATCTGCCATTTAATCATTTGTTGATCATTTATCATTCTGAATTAAAGAATTTAATATATTAAGTTATTTTAGAAATCAATGGGAAAAACAAAACATCATTGCATGGATAACAAAATCAACCAAATCCTTAAGAAAGGAAAAGAAACAAGCACAAATAAAACTTAAAACTTGAAGCCAAACATACATTCTGGAAAATATATGGAGACTACTATTTTCCCAAGTTTTACACAGAGAATATTCTCTTTGACCAATAGATATTAACTAAGATAACTTAAACTAAACATCTCCTAAAATAACTATTAGTCCTAATGTCTTCTTCTTATAATGTTTAAATTTTGTCATGCTTTTAATACCCTTATGTCACCCTCCACTTGTTGAAGGCCCACTAAGACCCTAGGCGCAGGTGTTTGGGTTTAAAAAAAAGGGGTTTTGTATTTAAAAAAAATATTGCCACCTTACATGGATGACATCACCCTCCACCTCTAGCATAGTACGCAGGACAATGATGGGAAATGCTTTGCAAAGTTGTTTGAACAAGTCTTGGAAGGAGTTAATATGTATGGGCTCTTATCCCAAAACTGGCGCACCTCCTTGTCTTCCTTTTTGCCTTGGTCAAAGAACCCATAATGCATTCAATTTGCTGCAGACCTTTATGTCTTGGGTGGCGTGGGATTTGGGGAGTCCTTTGTACTAGTCTGCAAGGAGTTATAAGAAAAGCAAACCCCTTCTTGAGCACCTCCCAATAGATATGACTCATTATATGTGTTTGGTTTTTTTTAATGTTAAAATTTATTTTCAAAGGCAGGTGGGCCCCTATGTCTCCTCACCCATGATTTGTTTTATTTTCTTTTCCTCAAACAAATATTTTGTTTGAATGAATTTAATGGCATGGGTTTTGGGTTTAATTAACTTAACATTAGTTTATTTTGGTAGCCACTTGTTGATTTATGATGCTAGGTGATTAGGGGTTGGTTAGTATAGGTTTTGTTTAGAATTAGATAAGATAGGATTTAATTAACAATAAGCATTGATTCTAATATATATATATATATATATATATATATATATATATATATATATATATATATTACAATTCAATTTGGAATTGTTATTTTAATTGAATTGGGATAATAGTTCTATCATAAGAATGTTTTTTTTAATTAATTAATTTTATTAGTTAACTTATTATTGTTTTGGTATTTAATTTAACTTGGGTAATTGAATGGCATCAACCAGGGTTATAGCGTTATAACTAGTAAACTTATTGTTTTACCCCTTTAATTTTTACTTTATGAATGCGTATTTGATATTGGTAGCATTTCATCTGTTCTTTAGTTGATTAAACGATCACTTTAGTTAAGCTATAATAGGCATTAGTGAATGATAACAATATGGTCAGTATATTATAGACGTGGATATTCTGATTGATATGATTAACTAGTGTGAGCAAATTACTTGTTGATATGATCATTATGTCTTGGTTTCTTTGCGGGATATCAATTTCTTGGTTACGATGTTCTCTTCTATGTTTATCATAGGTGCTAGTTAAATGCTCTGTGGATATAGTTGATTTACATACGGGATTAGATAACCGATTAGGGGGTAAAATCCAGAGGTCGGGTACTTGTTGTGGTTATCAGTTATCTATTTGATGATTGTATTTATGATGCTATGTGGATGCTATCTTCATTTGCTTGTTTTGGATTAGGGTCAATGTGAGACCTTGATGGGTGGTCAAATCGATCCCTGTTAGTATCTTCCTCCTGGTGGATTAAAATGTGAATTAGTGGCCAAGTGGTTTTATGCCTTGAATGGGATTATGATTGGTCCTTGTTTATCTGTTTACTTGGAATTATTATGATAAATGTGGCCACGAACCAGGATGGGTGTTGTTGTGAAACTAGGGTAGGTTATCTAGATGTGATGTAGGGGGTGGCTTGCAATGGATCGCCGAGGCCCACAAGTGGCTGACGGATCATCCATTGTCAAGTTTCTTAATTTCAGTGATAACATTATAAAAATTGATCTAGTTAGGAGAACATTAAAAAGATAATTTAAGATACCTCGCCCATGCCTTGAGTGCTAGTTAAGACTAAGGATGGATGCGGGAAGATGCTAGATGCATCATCGATATACTTGTCTTCATGAGAGATATCGATGCCACATATGATCACTTGAGTGCCGTCGGTTCAGTGAGGAACCTTCAGGACTAAACTCAAGGGTGGATCTACGTGATGACACCTTCCTACTCACACCGTAGATATCCTACGTAGGTCAGTGCCTCTGGTAACCTGTATACCCTCTGGTTCTAGAGATATCTTCCTAGGTGATACTTGTGGATTGGTCCTTAGTGTGTGTGTGGGCCTGGTGATTATCTCCCTAGCACGGTGGGGTGGACCTCTGGGTTCCACATGGTCGGGAGGTAGTGTACTCCTCCATTGAGACTCTTGTGGATTATCCTTTTCACTTGATTGAACACTTGGATCAGTCTATCACATTTGTTGCAGATTTATGTACCCAGTTGTTAGAAGATATTATCTTGTACTTGTAAGAGGTTTCATTTGATTAGTAATGATCCCTACGTGGATCCATGATGTATTTTGATACTTGTAATTATATTAAATATCACCGCATACCCTACGACATGTGTAGCGGATGTAGGTGATCATGTGTTGTAATGTAATATTGATTTAAGTGATGTATTTAATTCTACTATGTACTTAAAAGTTCTTTAACATTCGATCATGTTAGCGTAGTGTTAGTTAGACAACGTAATTCTACGTCAGGGACCCTTGGGAATAAAACATATGAAGTGTTCATTTAAACTGATGTTTGTAGAACAATGTGATGCTTTATTCAATGTGCTTGTTAACATTAGTAAACAAAAAAAAAAATGTTGCATAACTTAGTATAATTTTAGTGTAATTCTCTTGGGTCTCCTGGCGGGGCGTTACATATAGTCATTTCTTAATATTATTATGTAATGATGCATGTTCCTCAAACTATCTTCAAATTATTATTATGAGACCAGATATCCATGAAATGTATCCCTATGATGGTATAGCACATATCTTGTGATTCAAGCTTACAATGTTTTCTTTGTCATGTAATGGTGCTCTCATGTGGGGGAATGATTAAGTTACCGTATAGTCAAATATGTTTAAATCAGTCAAAACTAAAATAGCTATGAAGTTTAATCCACACGATGTGATAGTTTCTTTCTTGGGCTTGGGCTTCAAACTGTGTTTCCTTGTCCTGAATATAATTATAATCAATTCAATGATGCCCCAATCAATATTTATCTCATTACCAATTTATGGGAGGTGTAATATGGGAGGAAGTGAATAAACAATGGTGGATAGTAGGGCCTATGGTGGCAGTGAATTTGTTACAATTTAACTTGCAGGTGGTATCTGTAATGGTGGTAGGGCATTTAGGGGAGCTTTCTTTATCTAGTGCAGCCATTGCTACTTCCTTTGTAGGTGTCTCTGGCTTCAACAATAGACCATTGATAGGATAACATAACAATATAACATAGGTAAGCATTTAAAGAAACAAATATATTGAATTAAATTTCAAAGAATCAATACATATTTCTCAAATTTAGAGACTTTCACACAAAGATCTCAAAAAAAAAGCTATGAAACACAACCGCACAGTTAGCATATTGAATCTATTTCTCAAATTCAGCCCTCGCAAGTCAATCTTTTCAAAATTTTAACATTAAATAAATTACAATCGCCAACAATCTTTTCTTTTCTTAAGTTAATGCAATTCAATTTCTGTGTCTATAGGTTTTCAGTTTACCATAATGTTACAACCCCTTTGGCTCCACTTTTGTCCATAAACAAAGGTGCATTAAAATTGGCACGTATTTTTTTTCCCATGCTTCAGCTTTTCCTTTTGTTTGCATAACAGTTTTCCTTGATTGATAGCATGCTCCTTCTGTCTTATTGTTTATTGCCATGGTGTGATTGGCTTCTAATTTGGAGGTGGAATAGTTGGGTCACGTTCAACTTATTTAGGATATGTGTTCAATGCAACATTACCAGTTCACTCACATTAGCCGCTGGATTTGGGTCTAGTTTGCCTTAGGCTCTGCAGAGCACATCTTGATTCATCCAGGCACACCTTGCCGTGTGTCCGGGGCAGAGTGCATTCAGGCAAAATCAGGGTTGGTTCAACAGAGCCTGAGATGAACCAGCATTTCAAACCTTTTTTATTTTTTTTTATTTCTGGTTTTTAATCAAAAAGCACTGTTACAGTTAGGAAGCCAATAAAATGTGGTAAGAAGGGCATCATTCCTGTCCGCAGTTGTTCAGATCTATTTACTTGACCCTTCTGTGGTTGTATTAAAATAGTGATATATTGAGCACCCAATATCACAGGAAGGAGGGGTACTTTTCAGAAAAGGAAACCCTCGTGTATGTTGAGAACAGGCCCACATTTTTCTCGTACAAGTAAAACCCTCATTATTTTTACTTGCCTTGAGAACAGGAGCAGAAAGAATGACAACGAAAGTTCAAAGCACGTGTAGAGTAAGCCCTAAAACTACTGGCACTTGTAAAAGAGCTTAATATGATACTGCATTCTCAATGATACTAAATATGATATTGAAAATAATCGTTGTTCATGAATATGATACTAAAAAAAATCACATTTACACATTGAGCATTGAGTTTCAGACAAACCTGTAAGTCACAGCAAACCAGCTCGTCAACACCACGAAAACCCTCTCGATAGTCAAAACCACATACCCTCTCGACAAAACCTTCAGCAAATCCTTCAGCAGCGTCGTATCCACGAAACAATCTTCAGCAAAGCCCAATCTTCAGCAAACCCTTCAACAGCATCGTATCCACGAAACAATATATTGTATCCACAAAACAATATAATGGGAAGATTGCGGACCCGATCGAGAAGATTGCGGACCCGACCGTTCATCAAATTGGGTATATAATCGCCCAAAATCGGGTTATCATTTCATATTCCACCTCTTTGGCTGGAAGATACATATTCCCATTTTAAGCCCATATTCAAGTTTCGAGATGATAACCCGATTTTGACTTTAAGGGTTCCAAACAGTAGATATTGGTCAAAATTAGGTTATCATCTTCTAATTCCACCCATCTTCCACCAAACAAACGGGGCCTTATAGAAAATCTAATAATAAGTGCGAGGAATGTAATTTTTACCTTTAAACTTAAATATACGTAATTGATAGATTAAAAAGATTAAATATATTTCTCGTTCTCCATCTGCATCGGGTTCGAAATATAACTCACCGCTTACCTACCGAACAATCCATATGGCACACGTCAAAAAAGTTTTTGTCGTTCAATTAATTGAGGCGATGCATTCAAAGAGCAACGGAGAAATGATGTTGATATCAAATAGGGCTTCCATTATACAGCGCTAAAAAATTCCACCATTTTTTCCAATCCACCCCTTTAAGATATTGAAAGATATGGGTATTCTTACAGGCCCTTCTTGCAGTTCCATATCACGCGCATCCGTTTCCGTCAATTTTATCCATGGATCAGCTAAATCATCTGTCTTCACTCCCTCCAACACAAAACTATTTGGTAGGAGAAATACCAAACAGATTTTTTTGAGTTCCGACAATGGGTCAGTGTCGAGCCACACATCAAAACAGGTCCTTTTCTGGTCCTCTCTCCTCCCTACGTTAAAAAACAGCAAATTCTCGCTTTTAATTCCACTTTTGAATATTTTTGCAGGCTTTTGCAAATGTAAACGGAGAAATCCCAAACTGCAATGTGGAGAAATACAAGCTTAGCTTTGAAAATTTGTTCTGCTATGACAAGGAAATCCCGGAGGAGATAATTGAGAAGCCAATTGGATTATGTTTGAGCGAAAAAAACATCGGTAGCAGTCCCCGATGCAGGGAGTGTGAGGCCAGGGGAGCAGTTCTCTGCGAGACCTGTTCTGGATCAGGGCTTTATATTGACTCCATCCTGGAGAGCCAAGGGATACTTGTCAAAGTCAGATGTCTTGGTATTTTTCTCCGTCTCTTATTCCCCAAATTGTGATGAACATATAGTCTGTGGATTTATGATTTATCATGATAGTGGCTTTGTTTTCCCATGATTTGGAATTTTATTTGAAAGCCTATTTTTTATTATTCATTTGGAAATAATAGAGCAGGTGTTATTGTTGAAGCAATTTAGATGGTTGCAATTTCACATATAGTTCAGGTGAAACGAATTTGCACAATAGTGCAATATGAATGGCAGTATTCTGTTTTACACTACTCATTAAGAGTCTCAATTGAATCTTGAACATTATCCTGCAAATGATCTTCAATGGCTGTTGCACCAAGTAGTATAAGATCATGTTCATGTTCATGTTCGAAGTGTTGGCAAACATCATCTACCTTGCATTCTTTATCAATCAAAGCACTCTTTGCTTCCTTGCAAATAAAGGACCAATCCCCGTATTCACCTTGGTTCAAGTTCTGCCAAGCCAAACATGGCGTCTTCAACCCCAATAGTGAGTAATGCTCTACTGCTCAACTGCTCAATATGTGTTTGACTCTCTGCTCACTAGTAATGTCTGGGAAGATTGCTTCATCTGCTCCTTTAGGTAAAATTAGGATCTTTCTATTCTGGCAATTTCCAACAATCATTAACAAGTGTTTCCTATTAGAAGAGAACTCCAATATATCTAGAACGTCATACTGCAACATCAAGCAGTTAAAACTGATATCAAGTGAACATCCTGTCTTGACGAGGACCATATGTAGATGAGCAGCCACATTGACTGGGGTCTCCTCATCCTTGGGCTGTTCTTTATGGCTCACTGTACCACTAGCACTTGTATGAGGCACAACTATATTGCAAATTGCCACAACTGCCAGAAATTTCACAACATTGGGCACTTCATTTTTAAAATGTGAGTGAAATCAGAGTCTTTTAGAGCATTATCACTTTCATTTCCATACCAAATGCCACTGATGCAACATCTCCTAAAAATTATTATAATTTCAATAAGCATTTCTATGATGACCTTTGCTAATAGCATACAAAAAATAACTCAGAAAAGCAATTGCAACTAGAAGGAAAACCCCAAAATAGTCTAATCAAGAGATTTATTTGCATTTTACTAATATTTCTTCAAAACAGTACACAAGCAGATTGAAGTTAATTAAAATAATACGACTTACTAAACAAGCGCATGTGCAAAACTAGACACTACTGGCATTCCCAATGTTAGTTTGAATGAATGTCTGCTAATTAAGGGTTTTTCTGTCCTCAAGAAGCCCGATCTTTTTGCTGGAGGCTTTTGTCTCTAAGCCATAGCTTCTAACACACAATTTCTAACTCAAGAAAAGAAATGATTTTTGTTCTCAAATTTTTGAAGTGTATCCAAAAAGGTCTGCTCTCTTTCCTTTCATTAGAATTCTGAAAATACCCTTCAGGTTACATAGTTTGGCAGGATCACGACATTGATACATTGTAATAACCTATGTTGCCTGGGTACTCGTAACCATACCCCTGAGGCACGTACCGGGTACTGGTACACCTACCCAATTACCAGGTACATGTACCCAAGTACTAGGTAATCAGTGGAGAGCATCATAGCTAAGGACCTTGATTAAGATTTTTGATTTTTGTTTCAGATTTTTGTTTGTGTGTCAGCTTGCTGTTTATCAAGCTTAATTCAATATGTGATCAGTTCAAAACTTTGATACAATACCGATTAACAATAATCTTTATCACTGTTCAAGTCAGAAGTTTATCATTTGCAATATGTCATTGTTATATGATTTATGATCTTCTTGTTCATGTTTAAAGTTTGCCTTCTCTGTTATGCATCTAAACATTTAGCATATATTATTATTACAAATATATTGCAAATCTGAAACTGAAAACAATACATTACTTCTGCAAACTTTATCACCATTCTTGTTTTGAAAACTCATTGTCAAGAGTCATATGGTCAGATTTCTATAAAATATTAAATTATATTTAAAAAAAAATTTGACGTACCCAAGTACCCCGTCACCTATTTTGAAAAATAGCCATACCCATATCCGTACCTGTACCTGAAGTACCCAAGTACCCCCGTCCCTGTGCAACCTTGGTAATAACCCCTACTAAATGCACAAATAACAAACACAAGACAATCCAACAAAAAATATACTTTTTAGTTTTCTATAATAATTTTTTGCTAACAATATACATTCAAAGGGAAGTCTACCAATCTGATTCAACTTACTGGGTATTTCTAGGATACAACTTTATAATAACTGTTATGTTTTTCTTCTAAGGTTTTTTGTCCCAAAGATGAATGGTTCATGTTTGAAGGGTTTGTCTCCAATCTGACCAGCTGCTGTGACAATGCCGCTAACACTGAAATGAAAGTTGAATGTTTGTTGATTTCCCAAAAAGTACTCTCTCTTCTGCCTTATGCTCTGTTTTATAGACCCAATTTTTCAATGATCCTAAATAATGGGAAGTCAGCCCACAAATGGTGGCAACTAATTGATGATTAATTTCCTCAATATAGACACCTAACTGAACAAGATCCCCTCAAAATTGTTTATCCACAATCACAGGCAATTAATTCTAAATTTTGGTGACAACTAGATTGTCGACCCCTCAATCAATGGTGTTGATAGTTTAAATATTTGAAATTTAAATTTTATGGTGCCAACTTTTTCAATCTGGAGCCGACCTGCACTATTAAATTATCCATGAACAGGTATAAAAGCTGGGGCTAACTTCTTTTTGGAGATAGGGAATTTTTGGGTAATTTTGGTGCTGTTGTGCTTTCGCTGTATCAGGATGAAAACCTCAAATACCTGAGAGCAGTAAGTAGGACAAAAACCCTGCTTATTGTGTGGCGCTATCCAATTCCAGTCTATTTTCTGTGTTGAGTGAGTTTATCATTACAAGTCTAGAGAACTGGAGAGAGCTGGTAGGTTAAGGGCTACCATGGTGTAAAATCTGCTGAAATAAGTCCAGATCTGTGCTACAAGCCTGGAAGGGCATTTTACACCTGTTGTGAGGTTTCACATCATCGCCCCAAAGAATTTGGGGACCCCCAGTTTTTTTTTTTGAGCAAACCTTGGCATTTTTCCTAGATCCCAGGTTTCCGAGGCCTTAGCAAAATTTTGGACTAGATGGATGATATTTTTTTGAAAATTATTTGAATTGAAGAGCTTGGCTTTCATTTTCGATTTGAGTGTAATTTGGTCTTGTTTTGAATGGATTAAATGGCCCAAAAAAAATATTTTGATTTGCCAAATGGAAATATAAAACGAAATTGGACCTTTCTCCTTTACTAAAATCGAAAATTTGGCCTTTTATTTAAAATCTGGGCCAATAAATACATTCAAGAGTATGCAATAAAATATGAAAATTTATGTATTTAATTCGAAAATCTGGCCCTTTAGCTAAAATCTGGGTAATTAAAATTAAAATCTGGGCAATCAAATATAAAAAATCTGCATTGAAATCATGAATTCAGGGCATTAGTTTCGAAAATCTGGGCCTTTTCATTGTGGCGTGTGGCATTGGGGTAGTAAATAGGGCCCTTTCGTGGTGGCGTGTGGCCAATATGGCCCACTCTAAATTCGAAAATCTAGGCTTGATAATAAAATTTAATGCAAATTTAATGTTTTAGCAAGGTCGGCCCTCCTTTTTATAAGCTTTTAATTGTAAATTTTGTTTGTTCTTGGGCAGGTTGGCCCTCTAGGTGGAGGGAAAGGGTTTGGTATAAATGAGGCGGCCTCCCTTCTCCATTCTCACCATCTCTTCCAATCTACAAGGCATAGCAAAGGCAGCGAAATTGCCTATAGAGGAGCAGCAAAATTGTTTAGGAGAAGAGCGAATTTAGTAGCAGAGGCAGCAACAGTAATCAATAGCAGACTTGTGAATTGTCAAGGGGGACTGTTATTTGGCAAGAGGGGGCTGTTTGTTAGTAGCAGACCTGCTATAGAGGAGAGGCTGTTATTTGATAAAGAGGAGACCACAGATTGGAAAAGGCTTGCAAATTCTTGAGGGGCCTACCAATTTAAGGAAGAGGATTTGCAAAAACTTGGTGAGTGGACTGTGTATATTCTTATTGTTTCTTTCTTCTTTGGTGTTGATAGTTTGGTGTAGAAGACGATCTTCATAATTGAGAGTGACGGTTGGTTCATTAAGCAGATTTCTTTTCTGTTCTTGCTTGGTTGTTCCCTCTATTTCTTGCTGGCATCATCCATCCATCAATTCATCATCTCATCTAGGGCTTGAAGTTGGGAGATATAAATGTAGTTTCCGTTTAGGATTTGGAGAAAGAAGATATAAGTGGTAGTCCCACCCCTAGGAACGAAGTTGGGAGATATAAGTGTAGTCCATCTCATAAGTTTTCGACAAGGCAGAAATAAGTGATAGTCCCATCCCTAGGTGGAGAGGCAGAGATAAGTGTAGTGTGATAGGAATTGGCGAGATAGAAATATGCTAGTCCATCCCTAGGATTGGAGGGGCAGAGATAAGTGTAGTCCCACCTCACTGTAGAAAGAAGGGGCAGAAATAAGGGTTAGGATGGCGGATGCTAGTGCAAGCAAGAACCCAAAGGGAATGAATACCAAGAAAGACAGGGAAGACATGATGCCCAAGACCACCTTCTTCTCAAAATTGAAGCGAGTCGGTGACACCAACATTGGCACCATGGATATGATACAATTAAGAGATAGGTTGAAAGGAGGCCAATCCTCTATGGCAAAGAAGATCTACAAATGCGGGATTGTGCAGGCTACCGCCTTCCCGCCTATCTTGCCTTGTCTGGAGTTCGTGATGGAGTGTGCATCTCGGTTGGATATTGTGACCAAGTCCATCATCTTTGATGGAGGAAAGAGAGTGTTGGCTAACATCAGCGGGCAGGTGAGGAAGTGTTCAGTATACCCCAGCAAAAGGGCATGATAGTGGTGTTGATGGATCAAGCAGCCAGGTTCTTTCAAGACAGTCAGGATGCCTACCTCGCTCTACTAAAGAAGAATTGGTTGCACAAAGGCAAGAAGGGAGTCACTAAGTCATCGAGGCTCACTAGGTTAGATTTCAAATCAGAGTTTGACGATCTTATTGCGCTTCTCAACCGAGTCATGGGCTCCGCTCAAGGTATGCAGTTTGAAACTTGGATGTACTATTTTATTGAAGGAATTGAAAATGGAAAAAGAAAGTTTGATTGGGCTAGAATCATTAGCAAAAATTTAGAGTTGCAACTTAGGACAGTGCAAAATCAGAAACAATTCTATATGGGGTCCTACCTTTTTTATTTAATTGCAAGACTGTATGAACATCCTGGACTTAAGGCTAGAGGGGTGATTGGTAATGGGCCCGGACAATGCTTGGTGCATGAGTGCTATCCGCAACTTCATTTGCACAGCACCAAGGACTACAAGATATTTTATGATGCCTTTGCCATGAAGACAGTGAGGGTATTGCAAGGGACACCTGCCAGGAGGCTTTCACCGGAAGCAGAGACAAAAGTCAAGAAGTTTGGGAGTTGGTTCATCCAATTTTCGCAATTCACATATATTAGAGTGGCTGGATGCACAGCTTGTCCCAAGAGGCTTCCAAGGTACCCACCCGATAGGATAGTTTTGATGGAGTTGGCTAGGCAACTTGAGCCATATGACAAAATGATGAAGCTCAAAGGTGAGACAGGGGTTACCTTCTCACTCATGATAGGAAATGATAGTTGTCCCAATCTTGTCGCCTTTGTAGCTGCGGATAAAGAGTTAGAACAATATCATCTAGGATGGTATAGAGCAAGGCAAGGATTTGATCCTAATGGTCTAATCAAGGCATCTCATGGGAATCCATTCAAGCATATTCCTACTTTGGAGGATTTTTGGGCCAATGCACAGGATGACTTTCATGTGAGGAAGTTGGCTTTCTCAAGGTTATCAGTGGGCATGATGAGGGCCATCAGATGGAGAAATCTTGATATTCTGGACCAGCTGGAAGAGGATGAAGATGTGCTAAGGGAAGATTACAGTACAGTAGAAGGAACAGAGTTGAACCCAGTTGATTGGGATGATCATCAGGATCCATCCTTAGAAGCAGTTACAAAAGCAGTCGAGCTGCACACTGAGTGGTGGTATAATAGGAAGTTTAGGCAATTACAAAGTCGGAAGGTACACCTTACCTATGAGAAGATGAAGCCAGAGGAGGAGATTCCAACTGAGTCAGTCGGACAGCAAGGTGGGGGCAATGGCCAGCAACAGCAACAAACAGTTAAGGGCAAGAAAAGGAGTTTGGAGGTTGAGAAAGATAAAGAACATCAGGAGCCTCCAGCAAAGAAACATAGTACATTGCCATCAAGAGAGAGCATAGTTGAGGCTAGGAGCCAAGAGGTTGGTACAAGTGAGCAAAGGGCGGCGGTAGAGGTGAGCTCTGGTTCAGAATCAAGTGGTTATAGTAATAGTACAGGGTACTCTCCTCTTTCGGAGAACCAAGTTAAGGAGGATATGACAGCCGCTAGTGGTGAAGGAGACAAGCCAATTGATATTGAGGCTCTATCAGTTGACGAAGGAGACCAAGTGCCCAAGGCCGTTGGCGATGCTTTGCTGGTCGAACCAAATCCAGATTTGGGGAGATGCACTGCACCACTATGGTTGAGACAGATGCTTATGCCAAGGGGCGAGGTTGTGGCCATCCAGACAGTTGAGGATATTCAAGGGTTAGTGGAAAAGGAAGATGATGCCAGATAGAAACAAATTGCAGGAACAATGGCAAAGGTAATCAGGAATGATGAGGATGGTCACCGAAAGGTTCAGATTGCTATACCAAAGGTTAGCAAGGCCGTAGACAAGATTGTGGCCCAGGATTATGAGATAGTAGAGCATGACATGGGAAGAATCACAGATGACATGGAGTGTTTGGAGGTTCAGGAAGGCATAGCTTCAATCAGAGAAAGGTTGAGAAAGGCAAATGAAAGGATTGAGGAGTTGGAAAATGAAAACAAGTATTGGAGAGATAGCTATCATGGAGTGTGTCAGCCTATCCAACAGTTGCATCAGGCAGCCCTTCCACAAAATAGTGGGAGCAATCTGGAAGAGATATTAGCTCGAGAGCAAGAAACTAAAGGTTGGATTAGTGATACAATTCAGGAGGGGCGAAAGTTCTTGCTGGCCTTTATCTCGACATTCAGGTCATTTGTGTCTCTTAGAGACAAATTTAGAGCCTTTGAAGGGGAGTGGAAGGATTTCCTTCTAGTCCGTGACTTGGCCATTCCCAGACTATAGGCGGCCATAGAGCTATCAGAGGGATCATTGGTGAGGGCCAAGTTGGTCAATGAAGGAGGAAAGAGTATTGTTGAGTCTTGGTATGTTACCTTGACTGCCAGATTGAGGGTACTCGAAGAGATACAAAATGAGATTGCACAATACAGTCCAAGCATCGACACTTTCATTTCGAACATGTTGAGCGATGCGAGGATTGCACTTGATTTTGAAGAAATCAAAGAGGAGAGTTTTAATGAGACAGAGATTGGCTCGAGATTGGATGAGATAGGGAAGGTTGCCACCAGGAAGAAACAGCTGGGCATCCTTGCCTCTCTCAAGGTCCTTATCGAGTTTGCAAAGGATGATGAGAAGGAGAGTGAGAAGACACTACAAGCAGCAAAGAACATGATGAACACAGTTGAGCTTAGGATGAGGCATACACCTTGCCCTCCCATGGAAGAAATCAACAACATGTTAGCCAAATTCATTGCTTATGCTAAGAAGATAAGGGAAAAGGGTAAAATTGTATTAGAAGATCATTTGATGTAAGCCCAAGTGGCAAATTTTCCTTTCTTCTTGGGTAGGGTAGGTGTTTGATTCTTATTGGCTACCATTTTGGTGCCTTCTCATTGGTTGCCACTTTTCTGTTTTTTTCATTGGTCCATTGATGAGGTGGCATCTTCTCATTGGCCGATGGGGTGGCAACCCTAATTAGGGTTTCTGGGATTTAATCTGGATCGTTAATTTTGCCTCTTAATCTCTGTCGTTGATTGTAATTTTGAGCCTCTATATAAGGCCATTTGCTCTCATTTGTAAAGGGTTGAAAATTGTTGCTAATATAATACCAAAATTGCTTCTCTTGTCATTGTTGTGTCTTGCATGGTGATTAAGAACACTTGGTGTTATTGCATGGTTTCTACTTCCAATTGTTAAAGTTAGATTTCATTGAGTTGTTAAAGTAGATTTCATTTCAAAAAAGTGTTAAAGTAAGAATAGAAGTAGATGGCTAGTTGTACGGTGATATTGGTGAATGTTTGATAGGGATCTTTATACTAGGCCACTAGCATCCTAGCGGCTTGTTAGGAAGCCTTGTGTGGTAATCTAGTCTCATTCCCCTTGAATCATTGCATCTATGGAGGTAGTGCTGCTGGCAAGCTTTCATTAGATTTGATTCCCATCCATTTGCCAATCTTTCCATTCCATAGGAGTAGTAGTAAAGCAAGAAGTAGTTTAGTAGTTAGAGTTTTGAAGAGCAAAGTTGGAAGTGATATAAATTTGAGTATACATTGCAAAGCTAGATCCTATCATCATCACATCAAGAGTTTGATATCCTCGAAAGAACATCGTAAGCCCGCCTACGTGATTAACCAGCAAATCACATTAATATAACTGAGTTAGTATCCATAGGTGTAAGGAACTTTGGAGTTTTCTCATGTTCTTCATGAGTATATACTTTTCAAGAGAGGGTTGAGTGTTTGGTATGCTATATCAAGTATTCAATTGCTATATGTTATGTAGTGGTACAAAACTGACATCAACAACACCCTTGGAGTCTCCAAGAAACCTAGGCGCATTTTGAGGTGAAGATGATTTTAGGTTTTCTCTGTGTCTTTTATGCTGGGAAACCCATCCCATAGGAGTTTGCACATTATTGTGAGAGGTGAGTCTGAAGGAATTCCAAGTCACCTGTGTTCCGTAGATGCTGTCGCGTATTCTGCTCAGGCCAATAGTTTGATATCTCACAAGTGTATGAGTAGGATTCGACTTGGTGTGAGGGTTTCCAACAAATCAATGCATCTCAGGACGGTGATCAGATCATATCCCTCTTCGTCATGAACATTTTGGTGTGTTAAACTTATGACAGTCAAATGTTGTAAGTCTGTTTAATTCTGAATTATGCGGGTCTAGCACTCAGTTTTTGGTGTTGTTTGTGCTGGTGTCAGGGTGATTGGAGTGTAACTGGACTGATGTTCTGAGAAAATAGAGTTTGTTGGATCTGAGTGCACCTTTTCTGATTTTTTTATTTCATTATATGATTAATGTGAGCTTAAAGATACCAGTTCTCTAATTTCTGAAGTTATTTTCAAGATCTAATTTGAAAATAGACCAGAAATCCTAGGTTTCTTACATTAAATTGCTAACCTATGCTATCAGTCCATTCACTAAATAGCTGCATATTGAAAAAGGGGACATTGCTGTTGAAGTTTTCAAACCAGAATATAATCAATGCAATAATCAGATCTTTTAACAAGAAAACTCAAGAGAATCAGACATAGATTTACCTTGGGAAAACCCTCGTACTCGAGGGAAAAACCCAGCCACACCCGAAAGATAGATCGTTTATTTAGATCTCAAAATAAATACAAGTATTCTTGCTTATGATTGAAGTTTCAAAATGTCTCACAGCTGAATCAACCAAATAAGATTCACAGAAATATACAACGATCACACACTTGATTGTAAAAACCAAACAATACAACAATCTCTTGCTTATGCTGAAGACTTTTACCAATCAGTTAATAAGCCTTTTGAACAATACAGAATAAGACAAAAGTTCTATGTAAGTATCTCTCAGATGCGTCTACCACATAAAGACTTACAAAGAATACATGCACCGCTGAGATAACAAAAAGAATATACGAAGGCAGAGGAGACTTTGATAGCAGCACGGCGACAAGGATAGAAGCCGTAATAAATAGATAATCATCCCTTGTCCCGATACATACAAACCGTAAAAGGAAGAATATTGAATGCCAAAAAAACCATCAACTTCTTGTAACGCCAATCTATTTGAATGCACGGAGTGACTCTTCATGAGTCATTACGGGAGTCTCTTGAATTTCATCAGGTGATAAATCAGCAGATGCAAGAGTCTTTTGAATAATCATACAATGACACATCATACAGCCGCAATGACTAAGTATAGTCATAACATCCTCCACGTAGCATACACGGATTATTGAAACATACTTCAAATAATAGTCTCAGCTGAAGCATACACACATATACTTTGAGCGCTGAAAGAAGCAACCAAACTCAGTATCCGCAGGCAAGAATAATCAGCACATGTAGAAGATAATACCAAAATTTCTTCTGAAGCTACATACTTCAACAATTGCAACATGGCTTGATATAGATTACAGAATCCACAAGGTATGTAAGGTCATGTGGACCACAAATAAGTGCATAAATATAGGGAACCCTTGGGGGATGACCTAAGTCAACATGATACACTCCAATGTCCTGCCTTAAGATTGGATTTTGTTTTTTTGCCATCTCCTTACTCTGTTCCCCCCATCCCCCAGAACTGAGTTTTTGGAGTCTAATATGTGCAGGAAAATTAAGGAACATATCCTTAGGAATAACCTTCATGAAAATGTGAACAAGCTGCTCAGCAGAGAAAAATGCAGAAAATTTCAAAATCAACATAATCATCCCTGAAATAACCATTAGAAATACTTGTACTCAGTGGATCAATAGCTCCATGGACTCATTCTTAATGGCTTTGGGCTCTAGATGTATTGATCAATTCATCTCATCTGGGGCTTGCCCTTGGTTCGATGTAGTACATCCCAGTTGGTTAGTGACTCAGGTCAACTAGTTTCTCCTCCTCATCATAGTCCTCTTGGAATCAATAGCATTCTATTTGAATACATCCATACGAATCTCAATGTGTTTTGGCTATTGATAGTGAATTAGATTGTGGATCATTTGAATAGTACTCAATCTATCACTATGAATGATTGTGGGGGCTGTTTGAGGAAAACTAATTTGCAAAAGCACATTGAACACTTTTGCTGATATGCTTCTTTCATTGCTTTGTAAAATTCAACCTTGGTAGTAGATAAGGACATAGAGGCTTGCTTCTTCATCCTCCAATAGATAGGGTTAGCCCCTGTAATGTAACCTCTTCAAAATTAAATTTATTTAATTGGTCTCTCAATTCCAATGCACTATACAAGATCATTTGACATGATACTATGATCTCAATGCATACAGAGAACATGCAGGCAAGATATGCTAATAATAGGCTGTTGGATGTTCGATATGAGTTTTCATATGATGTTCAAAAGGCTCTTTGCAATGTTCCTTTGGGTACGCTACAACTATATCAGTCTCTTTGCAAGTGGTTAACACTACTGATTGGGGAATAGATAAAGTAGTTATTAATGAGATTGAGAAACATCATTTATCATGGTGGTCAATCTCAGAATGCAGATAAGAGACAAAAAATCAAAACTGTGGAAATCATGATGCATAAAAAGCACAGGGTGTGGAAGAGAATATTGATAGGTTTAAGTGGGCTTGTTGCAAGCAGTTATTGTCTCAGAAAGGCATGCGTATTGTTGTGAGGTTTTCACACCATCGCCCCATTGCTAATGGGGATGCCCCTCTTTTGCAAGCAGTAGGAGTAGTGGTCTTAGGTTGTCTTTGTTGGTGGCAGTTTTCAAGTCCTTAGGTCTGGCGAGTGAAGTTCAGGAGTTGGTTTTGGCAATTTTGGCCAGCTGAAAAGTTAAGTTTGTTTGGAGCATGGGCGAGAGTTGTGCTAAATCTTTCGGGAATATGGGATTGAAACCAAAGGATTTGCGATGAAACAAGTTTAAACCCTTTGAGAATCCTTGTTTCAACTTCAATTTGATCTTAGAAAGCCGAGATAGATTGTGGGAAGTAGCTTTGCTGAAGGCGCGCTGAATCCTGAAATTTGGCTAAGTCCTGAAATATTTTAAAAACCCCCAAAATCTAGAATCTGCACCTTTACTCCTATGAAGCTGAAACCTATCTCAAACATCCTAGAACGTATTTATACAAATATAACTTAAAGTATAACTTATCAGACTTATACTTAAATGTTATATTTGTATAAATTCTCTTGCCCCTGAATTGAAAATTTGGCTAAGTATAGAAGTACACATCTGTGTGTCCTATGACTGGGCGGATTCCGCCCAGCCATAGGATAGGTTGTCCTATGACCTTCAATTTTCCGCCCTCCTTCGTCCCATGCCTGGGCGGATTCTGGCCTCCTATAGGACAGGTTGTCCTATGACCTTCAATTTTCCGCCCTCCTCTGTCCCATGCTTGGGCGGATTCTGGCCTCCTATAGGATAGGTTGTCCTATGACCTTCAATTTTCCGCCCTCCTTTGTCCCATGCTTGGGCGGATTCCGGCCTCCTATAGGACAGGTTGTCCTATGACCTTCAATTTTCCGCCCTCCTCTGTCCCATGCCTGGGCAAATTCTGGCCTCCCATAGGACAGGGTTTGTCCTACGACCTTCAATTTTCCGCCCTCCTTTGTCCCATGCCTGGGCGGATTCCGGCCTCCCATAGGACAGGGTTTGTCCTATGACCTTCAATTTTTCGCCCCTCCTTGGTGACTTCATTTCGGTTCCTTAGGTGGAATGGTAGTATTTGGAAAAAGTTTTAGAAGAATCCAACCTTTGGAGTGAAAGTTTTAGTGACTTGAAGGTGGGTGGAATTGTCCCCTCCATAGGACAGTTCTGCCATGGAGTCTAGCTCCCACTTCTCTCCTTCCTAAGCAATGGTAGCCAAGATTTTGATGAGTAGTTGTGTGGGCATTCGAAGAGTAGGATGGAGTGAAGATTTTGAGGGCCTTAAAAGGAGTGAGCTTTGGAGTCTTGGTGACCTTTTGGCATTGAAATTTTACGAAGTGTCCCATGACTGGGTGGATTTCGCCCAGTCATAGGACAGGGATTTGTCCCATGGACCATAAAATCCCGCCCTCTCTTACCCATGTGAGATGGCTTCCTTGGAGTGTGGAAGGTGTTTTGGGCGAAGAATGAGGTCATTTTGGTGAAAGAGAGTATGCTGTTGGTGGTCTTTTCATGTCTTCCTTGGGGCGGAATTGCCCCATGGATAGGACAATTCGGCCATGGGTCTTATCTGCACTATTCCTCCCTTCCCAAGCATTCGTTACCCCACCATCTTTCGTTTTCATTTCTCGGTTTTCAATGTCATTAAAGGTGTCAAACTTGAAGCATAATCAGACTTTTAAGATTGTCAATATCAGATTTTGAAATGAAATTCCTTTCTTGTTGGATGATTAGTGTTACTGCATTTCATGGGATTTTAAGGACTTCTTTCATTTCATTACCTCAAAACTTAAATGTGTGTTTCTCTCTCTTGTTTTGCAAGGAAAATGGCTAAGGGAGTTGTTCAAGACAACCAAGGCAAGGTGAGTATGATCCAAGCTTCAAGTTCAAAGATCACAAGTGGGAAGGACGTTCACATCAAGTTACTGAGGGTCAAGACATCAAGGCTATTCAAATTGAGATCAAGTTGGTATTCAAGATCGAAATCAGAGGGACAAGTCCAATCACTTGAAGGCATTTCCAAGTGCAATCAAGTCCAAATCAGATCGGGGGCAAGTTCAGGGATGCCCATCCAAATCATGCCATGAGAAAATTTCCAAGGACAAAGATAGAAGAATTGAGAGGATGAAGCAATTTGGGAACATGTCATCCCATTCATCTTCAAGGAGTTGATAGTTTTTGAAGAGTTAATCAAAGTTAGAAATGTTGAGTATCAAGAGATACCTTACCTTCATCAAAGATCAATTAGAGCTACAGGACAAGGATGATGAGGTGGCAGCTAATTATCTCCTCCAATAAAAAAATTCCAGATTTCAAGCACAAGCAATCGCAACGCGCCAAGTGTCCTATTTTCTCATTGATTGAGAAATCATTGTAATTTTCTTATTGGCCCATGATTTGTGCCCTCATGCAATTGGTTGTAAATTTGGCAACCCTAATTAGGGTTTCTAGGATTTAATCTTGGCCCTTGATTTCAACTGAATCTTGGCCCTTTGTTGTAATTGGACATCTGTAAAAGGCCAAGGCCTTCTCATTTGTAAAGAGAGAAAAAGAGATTCAGAGGTGAGCTAAGGAGCATTAGATTAGAGTAGGAGAGAAGATAGAGTAGAGTAGGTTAGCCAAGGAAGACTTGATCAAATTGTTGATGTAATACTATCAAAATTATTCCTTCTTTCATTGTTGGTTTTCATGGTGAATGTATTTGATGTTTGGAGTATTTCATGGTTTCTTCAATCTCTTACCGGGAGTAGATTTTTTTTCCATGTTGAAGTAGTTAGTTGGATGAAAGTAATTGTGGATGTTTGTTTGTTTGACTCAAGTATACTAGGCCACTAGCCTCCTTGCTGATTGTGAGGAAGCCTTGTGTGGAAAGCTAGTCATTGCACTTAAGTTCAATCGGCATTGGATCCTTAGTTTGTACTTCCAAGTTGGATTATGGAGAAGATGTTGATGTGAAAAATATTTGAATTCCTTAGAAAGCTTGCACTAGGTGAAGTTGAGGTCGCTGATAAGATTTCACTTGGTAGAGTCCAAGCCATCCATGATTCCTTGCATTCCTAGTTAGGAGGAGTAGAAGTCAAGCCTAAGTTAGCAAGTTTAAGTTGTTGAAGTGGAAGTTTGAGAGAAGCTATATTTTCATTGCACATTGTGAAGCTAAATCTTTAGAAGTGCAAAAGTTGATATCCATTGAATGAATAGCGTAAGTCCCCCTAAGTGATTGACCAGAAAATCACATCATTTCAACTAAGCGAGTATCCACAATAGAAGGAACCTTGAAGTCATTTCATGATGTTATGTTGCAAGCTTGGCATGAGAGATGACCTTATATCAAGAGAGGATTGAATGTTTGGTGTTTCATCTCGAAACATTGGGTATTTGATTCTGCATGTTGTAGTGGAACAAAACTCACATCAACACTTACTATGGAATACCTCTGGCTTCTGGTTATTTAGTTTGGGAAGAAACCCAATGGTCACAAAAAGGTGATTGGGTTTGTGGTAAATATGGTAGGTTACATTTGTGAGTTGCCAAAGGAATGGTTAATTAATATTATAAAATGAAAACTTAAAAATTATCTGTAATAGATTAATAATAATAAGGGGCATGTGAAGAGTTGTGTTTATTGGAGGAAAAAGGTATATAAGAGAGACTGAGCAGGGAGGAGCATCATTGAGAAAATATTTTATTATTTGATTTCTACTCCTTGTGGAGCATGGAACTTTGGTTCAATTAATTTGAGGATGAAAACACTCTAGGGCTGGAATTGCAGGATGAAAACCTACAATTCCCTAGAGTGATTTCACAATTGAGATTACCATTGTGCAAAGTTGATTAGTATCCAGTTTCTAATAAATTTTCAGATAATTCTGAATCAGCAATTTTCACTACCTGTGACAGCACCTTATTGGAAATTGCTATTACAATAAGTGAAACTGGTTGGTCACAGCAATTGTCTAACTGGTTGCTGGCTTAGATTGATTGCAGGTCTAAGGACTTTCGAACTTGCTAGACTTCATTGGGGCCACCTTGGGAGAGATCACATTTTAATAAAGATTTAAATTGTTAACGTTTTTACTTGCTTGAAGGAATTGTGTGAAGTTAGCAAAGCATGGTGATTGGTGTTATTTGATAAGGAATCACATATATTAGTTGCAGTGTAGACTTGGAATTGTAGAGTGACTACCTTGAGAATAAACCAAAAACATTCTGAGTGAAAGGTGGGGAAGGTGGGCCTAGTGCTGTTTTATGATCATTGCTAGCATGACCATAAAACAAAAGGAAAATCACAGCATGGAGGAGACAGGCTCTAAGACACATTATTTTATTGTCTGAATTACTATTTGGTAGTGTCAAACAAATATTTTCTCGTGGACTGATCTGCTTGAATTTTTGAACATTGTCTACTGTAACTGTACAAGGGATCACTTAGACTGTAGAAACAACATAGATACTAATCCCATTGCATTAAAATTAACCAGAAAATTATTTGTGGGATTTAATGCTATCATGTTCTGGCTCTCGGTGTTATACTATTTTCTTCTGTATCAGCACCTACCTTTCCTCAGATAGGCTGCATTATCAACATCATCAATAAGGGATGAAGAGGTCAGCAATAGATTGATGTCTGATTGTGGACATTACAATCAAGACAATAAGTAGCCAAAGGTGCTCTTTTGGTTATCAAGATCCCTTGCATAGTTGGCATTACAAATGCTTGAATGAAGAGTATTGCTTGCCATGCAATGTATCCTTATTTTATATGTACACTTGATGTATTGAAGGATACGCTTTACTACATGCAGATGACAAGCACAAGATGTTTTCATGAACTTCGAAACTGTACTGGTAGCAAAGGAAATGTCATTTCAATTATGCAGGAGGTGGATAAGACTTCCCACCAAAGACTTGTAGGATCAATGATCTAAGACATGAAGATAGGACATCCAAAACTTTGGAGTGCATCATATGTAAGGAGGGACAAAATTGTTTGTAAATTAAAACTGGGCAAACAATTGAGAGGAGTGTGTTGATGAACCTAGAGAAAACATACCACTACAATTATATATTTCCTTTAATCTCCATAAACAGCCATGGAGACATCCATCACAAAAGATTCATAATACAAAACCTTTCCTATGCTATTAAAAAGCATATTTCTTCATTTAAAGGTTAAATGTTCATTGTTTGATGTCCTAGAATAACTTTCAGACTTAAATAGACCTAAAAATTGGCCCAAATTGGTTCATGTAGATGCCATTTCGGTACCTAGCTCATAGAAGATAGCCTATTATCCCTTGCTCACAGCCATCCACACATCGTGATTTGTGATTCAAGTTGCATAGAAATTGCTTGCAAACACAATGAATTGTGTGGGAGGCATGAGAGAACATGCTTCAGATGTGCAAATCATTTTTATATTAATGATGCCTCTAGATCTGGCATGTTATGGTTGGTTCGAGTTGAGAAATTTATTGTAAATGTGGTGGTAGGGGATGACATGAAGAAAATGGGCTTTGAAATCCCAACCACCTCATTAAATATAGTCTGGGCTGCTTATATCATTTATTTTCTTTAAATCTCTAGCTGTTCAAAAGAAAATGATTTCTGAGCACTATAAGTTTCAATCTGATGGTAGTAATAAAGTATTTAATATTATATTAATGGTCATTTAGGCATATCTAGTTTATTAGGTAATTTTTGAATAACATAGAAAGTTTCCTGTTAGCCTTTTAGAAAGTTTCTATCTCATACTTAGTTAGTTGGAGGCCATTGGTCTCAAGATGGAGGAGGACATGGTAGTGATTACACTGAAGAGTCTACCATGGTCGTACAAACACTTTATTGAGGCACTCAACATTACCTCCACTAATGTTGACATGAAATTTGGTAGCACCAGTGACATGGTCAGTGCGGAACAAGCATTTACTGCCATAGATAAAGGCAAAGGCATATCCACTCAGCAAAAAGGACAACACACATCTGAGGAGGGTTCCAAGAAGAAGACCGCCCGTCACTATTGTGAGAAGCTTGGTCATATCTAGAGGTTCTGCAGAAAGTGGTTGGCTGATCAGAAGACCAACTAAGGAGAGTCTTAGCAGCAGGGTCATGTAGTAGATGGAAAATTGAGAAATGCTGAGAGGGTGAATCAGTATTTCTAACTTTAAGAGCAGATAAACAATTTGAGAAACACACACACAAAAGGAGATGAGACACAAGATTTTTCTCACGTGGAAAACCCAAGACGGGTTAAAAAACCACGGCTTCACTATTCAAATGGGCTACAACCCATTACATTGAGAGCTACAACTTTTCAAGAACGCATTACAACGCAGGCTTCAACCTGACTTCCAAAAAGGCTACAACATTTTCGTTGATAAGGAATTGAGCTGAATCAAGACCAAAAATTAACTCTGAGTCTTTACAGAAGCTATATAGACATCTGAACCAAAATATGCAACTGAAGTGAATCCTTGTGATTTGGTTATGTCTGAAGCTCTTTCTTCAATAGCGAACAATGACACCTTCTAAATTACGAACTGCATCCAACTATGTCCTAGAGATTGCATCCCCTTAATAAGAATATTCTAATCTGTATTTTGTGATGTATCAAGACTGAGCCTCCATTCAAAAAACTTAGATATAACTATCTCCCTTTTTTATAAACTCTGAACAGTCGCAACTTCTTTTCTAATATTCAGCTCTACTTCGTATATCGGCTTGCCAATTACTTTTTTTTCAATACCTCCAGACCTGTGTACACACTTCTTTCACACCCCAAAAATAGCCTATTAACCCACACAGTATGCACTGTATTTTTTCTTTCTTGAATTGGTACTAATCCATGATATGTCACGCTACAGGCGAGACTGGCCCCTTGTCCTCTTATTATATTTGTAACGTAAACATGCTATGATTTGTATGTATCTCCTGATCCTTTTTCCTCTGTTTTAATCACTGTCACCCACATTTTTATTTTGCCCGCATGTCTCTAAGATGATTTGATTTTCCTTTTTAACGGTGAGTTCTAAATCCGATTTTTAATCCACCTTCCTTTCAAAATGTTTCACATCTATTTCTTACTCCGCAACACATTATCCTGTTTGCGTCTAACTTTCAGAGGACTCATAAAAAACGTAAATGACACGCGATGACCTGTGTGTATCCACAACCCGTAAATGCCTAACACTGATCAAAACATCTTTAGGAGAACCACTTCCCTTGCGTTTTTCATAGCCATGATGCTTGAGTTAGTATTTTCGTTGCTATTTTTACCCACACTTAGAACGGCTACTCATTTTCTTTTCAACCTCCGTTTTTAGTGTCTATTTTACTGTGTAAAAAAAACGCTTCAGAAGATGACTGCCAACACATGAAAAAAACGTCCATACTGAATAATAACAAACACCCGCATGTCTTTTCATTTTGACACGCCTCTTCTCCAAATGACGGTTCATTTGTTTTTAGTGAGGAACGGTAGACAAGAGCTAGACCGATTATACTTTGGGAGTCAGATACTCGAACAATAAAAAAAACACACCTACACATGTCGTGAAACACGAACATGCAAAGTTTTAATGCAGTGCCTCTGCAATCATGCGTTTATTGATGATTGCGAGAATCTCTAAAAGCAGTGTACAACCCATACTTTGCAGAAAAAATGACGCACATGTTTTTGAATCCACTAAGAAAGGTTTGTTGTGATTCCATACACACTTGGCATTTAGAGGGAGCAACAAGGAGACATAGTAAGCCAAAAAGGATCTCAAGAACCGAGTGTCGCGAAGAGAGGCAGCTTGAACAAAATCGACGACAAAAACACAACAATCTCCCCCTTTTTGTCATTGATTGCAACTTCAAGTGCAACTCCCTTGAAAAACTGAACCGGCTGAAGCTACTCCCCCTAAATAGACGAACCAACTGAAATAACTCCCCCTGAAGATCTATTCCCCCTTTGTCATCAATGACCATGAGATAAAAAATACAGCTCAAAAGATATAATAGTGAGGCACGCCTGCTGAAGAACATGCTAAGTGAGGTAGTAGGGCACCAAGCTTGCTTCAAAGATACTCAAAGCGATCTCGAGGCAATGGTTTAGTAAAGATACCAACAACTTGTTCCTTTGAACAAATGTAGTTCAGTTTGACAGTATTGTTAGCAATTTGCTCTTTCCGATAATGATATTTGATTGGAATGTGCTTGGTGCGGGAATGCATCACTGGATTTCTCGAGATATCAATGGCACTTGTGTTGTCACAAAAAATGCAAATAGGATCAGTAAACTCAAGCTTATAATCACATAAAGTGTTCTTCATCCAAATTACTTGAGTGTAACATGAAACAATTGCAATATATTCAGCTTCAGCAGTAGATAGGGAAGTGCAAGACTGTTTCTTGCTTAGCCAGGATACCAAATAGCCACCTAAAAAGAAAGCACACCCACTGGTGCTTTTCTTATCATCCATGGAGCCACCCCAATCTGCATCTGTATATGTTGTAAGAGAGAAATCAGAACTCTTTGGAAACCAAAGACCAAAATTTAATAGTGCCTTTCAAATACTTAAAAATTCTCTTAACAGCTTGAATGTGTTTTTGCTTTGGAGATGTTTGAAATCTAGCAACATAGCCAGCAACCTGCATAATAACTGGTCTAGTGGTTGGAACAAACAACAAACTCCCTACAATAGATCTATAAAAAGTCTGATCAACAAAAGGAGATATATCATCCTTACTTAGTTTACATCCGGTTTCCATAGGAGTGCTAACTGGATTGCAATCTCCTATTTTGAATCTCTTAAACAACTCTCTAACATACTTAGCTTGGAAAATGAAAACACCCAGAAGATTGATTAATTTGCAGCCCAAGAAAGTAAGTTAATTCACCCATCATAGACATTTCGAATTCATCTTCATCTTTCATACAAGCAGCAAATGTCTTAGACATTTTGACATTGTCACTACCAATAATCAAATCATCAACATAAACCACAATAATGAGAATGCTGTTACCTTCCTCTTTGATATACAAATTGCTGTCAACATATCCCTTTTTGAAACCCTGCTGCTACAAGTAATTGTCTAGCCTGTCATACCAAGCTCTAGGAGCTTGTTTGAGTCCATAAAGAGCCCTTTTCAACTTGCAAACATAATCCAAATTGTTAGAAATAAAGCCATCCGGTTGTTCAACATAGATTTCTTCAACCAAATCCCCATTTAGAAAGACAGATTTAACATCCATTTGAAAGATTTTAAAACCTTTAAAGGAAGCAAATGCAAGAAAAACCTTGATTGCTTCTAATCTTGCAATTGGTGCAAAGGTTTCACTAAAATCAACACCTTCAATTTGAGAATATCCCTTGCAAACTAAACGAGCCTTGTTTCTAATGATCTTACCATCTTCATTTACCTTATTCCGAAATACCCATTTAGTACCTATCACATTTTTGTTAATGGGTCTTGGCACAAGCTCCCAAGTATTGCTCTTCTTAATTTGCTCTAACTCTTCTTTCATAGCAGCCACCCAATGCTCATCTACTGCTGCCTCTTCAAAACATTTAGGCTCAATCATATAAATGAGTGAGAAGTCATCATCCTCAAAATAATTAACATTTTGCCTAGCCTGCCTAGTTTTTCTTTCAGCTATAACTTGATCAATAGGATAATTCTTTTGAACAAATTTTGAAGGAGTTTTGAAGGTAGAAGTGTCATGATCACCTTGAGAATCATACCCGGAATTAACATTTGAGTTTTCAGCATCATTTGAAGTGGAGACGGTATCTTCATGAGCAGATTGAGTTTTACCTTTGTTTCTGAGAGCAACAATTTCAGCTTCTAGCTTGGCAATGTTTTCTTCTTTTAGCTGAATTTGATTTTCCAAATTCTCACGAACCTTTTTAGCTTCCTCATTCAAAATTTTAGAATCAACAAGTTGAGTTTCAGCCTCTTTGAGAGATGTTGCAATCTTTAACTTTTCAGCACTCTCAACTTGTAGAAGATCCACAAGACTTAGATTCTTCTTTTTTCAGTTTCTTTATCTCAGCTAGAGCTGCAATCAATTCAAGTTCAAGATCCACTTTATCATCTTCTACATCATCATTTTCTTCAGAACTCAAGTCATCAACAGCCATGAACATAACTTCATTTATACGAGAATCACTTTTGCTGCTTGAAGAATCATCTCTGTCATCTTTTGAAAACAACACCTTTTTGCCCTTTTCAAATTTTCAATTTTTCTTGGCAAATCTCCCAGTTTTTCGGAATTTGAAATCTTTTTCATCATGGCTGTTATCTTCTTTATCAAAAGGACATTTGAGGCAAAGTGACCGAGTTTCCCACAGTTGAAGCACTTCAAACCAGATTTGCCATTGCTTTTGTTAAGACCCTTTTTCAGCCTTCTAACTAGATATCATGTCCTTAGGATGTGATGTCTACCTCAGACTTGTCAATGGTTACACTATTCCTTCTAAACCTCCTGCGGATACTGATGGTAAAAAGGAATTTGAGAATAATGCCAAGGCTATGAATGCTATTCTGTGTGGTCTAGCCGAATCTGAATTTGTGAAGGTCATGCACTAGGCTACCGCAAAAGAAGTTTGGGACAAGCTGCATAATGCCTACCATGGTGATGACAAAGTTAGGAAGGCAAAAGTTCAAACTCATCAAGTTGCCACTCATGATAGGCACAAGAAACGAACTCTCAAGCTTTTAAGCAAGGGAAGAGAGTGACCTGCTCTGATACCAATTGAAAAACAGAGAAATGCTGAGAGGGGGAGGGGGTGAATCAATATTTCTAACTTTAAGAGTAGATAAACAATTTGAGAAACAAACACACAAAAGGAGATGAGACACACAAGATTTTTCTCACGTGGAAAACCCAAGACGGGTTATAAAACCACAGCTTCACTATTCAAATGGGCTACAACCCATTACATTGAGAGCTACAACTCTTCAGGAACGCATTACAACGCAGGCTTCAACCTGACTTCCAAAAAGGCTACAACCTTTTCATTGATAAGGAATTGAGCTGAATCAAGACCAAAAATTAACTTTGTCTTTACAGAAGATATAAAGACATCTGAACCAAAATATGCAACTGAAGTGAATCCTTGTGATTTGGTTCTGTTTGAAGCTCTTTCTTCAATAGCGAACAATGACACCTTCTAAAGTACGAACTGCATCCAACTATGTCCCAGAGATTGCATCCCCTTAATAAGAATACTCTAATCTGTATTTTGTGATGTATCAAGACTGAGCCTCCATTCAAAAAACTTAGATGTAACTATCTCCCTTTTTTATAAACTCTGAACACTCGCAACTTCTTTTCTAATATTCAGCTCTGCTTCATATATCGGCTTGCCAATTACCTTTTTTTCAATACCTCCAGACCTGTGTACACACTTCTTTCACACCCCAAAAATAGCCTGTTAACCCACCCAGTATGCACTGTATTTTTTCTTTCTTGAAATGGTACTAATCCTTGATATGTCACAGTACAAGCAAGACTGGCCCCCTGTCCTCTTATTATATTTGTAATGTAAACATGCTATGATTTGTATGTATCTTCCGAACCTTTTTCCTCTGTTTTAATCACTGTCACCCACATTTTTATTTTGCCCACACGTCTCTAAGATGATTTGATTTTCCTTTTTAACGGTGAGTTCTAAATCCGATTTTTAATCCACCTTCCTTTCAAAACGTTTCACATTTGTTTCTTACTCCACAACACGTTATCCTGTTTGCGTTTAACTTTCAGAGGACTCATAAAAAACGTAAATGACACGCGCTGACCTGTGTGTATCCACAACCCGTAAATGCCTAACACTGATCAAAATGTCTTTAGGAGAACCACTTCCCTCGCGTTTTTCATAGCCATGATGCTTGAGATAGTATTTTCGTTGCTATTTTTACCCACACTCAGAACAACTACTCATTTTCTTTTCAACCTCCGTTTTTAGTGTCCATTTTACTGTGTAAAAAAAACGCTTCAGAAGATGACTGCCAACACATGAAAAAAACTCCATACTGAATAATAACAAACACCCGCATGTCTTTTCATTTTGACATGCTTCTTCTGCAAATGATGGTTCATTTTTTTTAGTGAGGAACAGTAGACAAGAGCTAGACCAATTATACTCTGGGAGTCAGCATACTCGAACAATAAAAAAGACACACCTACACATTTCGTGAAACATGAACATGCAAAGTTTTAATGCAGCGCCTTTGCAGTCATGCGTTTACTGATGATTGTGAGAATTTCTGAAAGCAATGTTCAACACATGCTTTGCAGAAAAAATAACACATGTTTTTGAATCCACTAAGAAAGGTTTTTTGTGATTCCATACTTACTTGGCATTTAGAGGGAGCAGCAAGGAGACATAGTAAGCCAAAAAGGATCTCAAGAACCAAGTTTCATGAAGAGAGGCAACTTGAACAAGATCGATGACAAAAACACAATAGCAGAGCAGTCCGAGGAGTCATCCTTCTATGCGTTCATGGCCAAATGATTTGAAAGTTTTATTTTTCTGTTAGTGTGGTTAGTAAAATGACCATTAAGGGAGGGTAATAAAATATTTAATATTATATTAATGGTCATTTAGACATATTTAGTTTATTAGGTAATTTTTGAATAACATAGAAACTTTCTTGTTGATCTTTTAGAAGTTTCTATCTGGTTCTCAATTATTCTCTTTATAAGGAGACAATGTCTCCATTTGTAATCACTTGTTAAGGAATAATGAAATATTATAACAATTAGATCAAATTTGGCATTCTGGGTCGTCTTTTCCTTTATTGCTGCAAGCTGCTTGTAAATCCACACCCTTTTGATAAATATTGGTTTCTATATGGGAGAAACCCAAATGTGGAAAGTTATGACATTAGCTCTAGTCATGAATGATCGTTTGGACATACAGGGAGGTAAGCATGAATAAGTGGAAAATGATGACTTCAAATGTGGGAAATAGCACATACTGCATTCTATAGTTGGCAACAATTGACTTTGCAATAACTTGACAAACCCGAAATTTGTGACTTGGGAAAACTCGACAACTTAAAAAATTTTCAGCATTACCTGGGGATGTGTTTCTTGGGCATAACATGCCATCCCAAAAATGGAAACGCTTTGAGGATGGGGGGATAGGTAAGGGATGGGGGACAGGTAAGGGACGTCCCCTTGTCGTCCCCAAAACTCTGTCAGCTACTGGAAGTGGCCCGGGGACAAGGTGTGTAGGGGAGGGGGACGACTAACCGGCCTTAGGCACAAGTGGGGACTTCTATTCCAGCCCCCCTGACAGTGATAGATCATCTTCTTGTTTGGGACTTCATGAGGGGAGACGTTTTTTCTTTTTGGATGAGTCGATTATTCTTCTTGTCACCCAGGATCGTGATTGGCAGTGAGTTTTCTGATGTGGTCTTTTTTGAGTTACCTTGGTGAGATATATTACATGGCATTGGTTTCAGCTAGGTTTTTTAGTATGGGTGTTGATGATTACCTTTTTAGGATACATAGGAGGAAAGTGCAGTTTGAACATGTTGGTTTGCTAGTTTTGATCAAAGTGGTGCAACGTCAGCATGATGGATTTTCTTTGAGGTTGACATGGGAGCCCATGCTATTGTTTGGTTTTAGTCTAGATTGGTCTAATGTTTCTAGTGTTATCCATGCATTGCTTGAGGACAAGCAATTTCAAGTAGGGTAGATTGTAATGTCCCCTTCCTTAGCCAATATGGCATGGAGAGACCATTAGCCTATTCATGAGATTCCCATAGGCCAATTAGTGGAGTTAGGGAATCTTGAGGTGTTGACATAAGTAGTTTATTGTTCAAATGGGTATAAGGAGTGCAACACCCTTTTTTAGAGTCTTTTTGGGCACTTTCTCTTATATTTACTATTTTTAGTAAGTCAACGATGGGCATTGACAAAGTCAGTTGACATTTTTAGTAATGCTGGTGGGGTTGGCTTTGTTGTTCATCCTGAGGTTTGTTATAGTCTGGAGCTATTAAATTAAATAATGATAAGTTATTGTTTTATAGAGCTAAATTAAATATTTAACTCTATCGTTATTTTAATTTATTTTACAAGGGATTATGAAAATGCCAAGTATTTTACAACAAGATTGTAGTTGTGCTTCATCGGTGAATGGGCTGTCCATTCTTCTTCAGTTTGAGGTTTGCATGCAAAAATCTACTATTTGAGAGGCACTTTGAGTATAGTAAAATCTGATTTCTTTATGCCATTTTAGTTTGAGGAGTTTGAGTTGGACGTTTAGGGTTTTAAGTGATATTTCTAATTGATTTTCTATAGAATGTTCATCATTTTTAGTTATCAGCAACTGGGTTCCTTAGATATTTGTTTGTAGTAGGATTTTACCATTTGGGTATCTCAAGTTTCATCTCTGCATTGTATTTCCAAGTTCATTGCATTTTTTTGATTGGTGTTAAATAGTTTTTTTATTATTGTTATAATAAAAGTCTAATACAGAAATATAGTCTTACTTTCATGTCTCTGGCATACTGCACATGCTATCTTGGACTCCATATCCATCCCTACTGACTATAGTATTGCTCACATAAGGCTAATAGAACAAAATTGCCCAATTAACCCAAAATTTGGACAGACAGTGGATTAATCCACTAGCAAACATCAACATCAAACCCTAAAACTAACTACAAACATACATTGGTTGTCATTTACCAAAACTAAAGTATACAAATTCAAACTATTAAGCTGAGCCCCCATCCCACTATCTTTTGCTAACACAAAACCAAACAAATTTAGAGCGTTAAACAAAGCCCCCACCAGAGTCTTCGTTGAAGCAGACCTCGTTCTTGTGAATCTTTTCTGCCATTGAGGAGTCCTTAGGAATAAAGAGTCCTCCCTTTGTTTGCAACTTGGTCTTCCTAGCTAGTTGTCGATCTTTCTCCTCATTCCTCTCCCCCTCTTTCTCCTGTAAAAACTCTTTGAGTAGCTCCCATCCATCCTGTGCTTCCTCAATTCTTCTCTCTTTGCTCGAAGAGGCACTCCAGACTAAGAATGACCCATAACTTTGCCTTGTGCCCTCTATAAGCCGCCAATCCCCATCATCAACATGGAAGCCAACCCCTGGCTTTGCAACAACTAGCATTGGGATCGTTCCCCCTGTCCATTCTGGTTTTACAATTGTGCGCATTACCCACAAAGCTTCTTCCTTATATCCTAGTTGGAGAGCCCAGACAAATACTGTGGATGATACATCAACGCTGAGTCTGTATCTATGCTTTGTACACATAAATTCGTCTCCAAGCAAAAGATCTAATATCTGCCAGAACTTTGGTTCATTTTTTTAAAAAAAATGCCCTTCATTCTTCTGCGTGTGAGCTCTCGGAAGAATGGCTTTTGTTGCTTGGGGTTTTCGAGTCTAAAATTGGCTTCCATTCTTCTCTTCTCAACTCCAACAATTTTTAACACTTGTCATTGATTGCCAATTTGTCTTGCTTTTGTTTAAACCCTTACTCTGCACCTTCTATACATGGCGTTCGACTTTCTAGACACTTCTTCTTTTCATGATTTCCGATGCTCTCCCAATCTCAAGCACGATTGCTCCTCGAGTGTGGTGTTAATGCCACCCGCTGCCAAATGATGACCATCTCAACTGCTTCGTCATCATTCAAAAAGATGGTAATTAGTTGTTCCCTTGTCATTAATAAGCAATAACGACTATCCATTGGTGAAAGGTTTTGCCTTGCCTTACCAATTTCAAATTTGAAAAACACACAATCTCTATGGGATTGGGCTATCTACCATGCTTCACCTTTCTTCAACTAATATTTGGTTACCTTCGACATTTACTTCACGAATCCCAGTCAAACCAAGCCCTTTAATACCTCAGAGGTCTTCGGTGACATCTTCTTTCTCCTGATCTTTCAATTTGACCCCAATCTTTGACATTACGCCTGCTTCAACATTCCCTTCCCTCTTCACATTAGACACTCTAAATCCCTCAAAGGCACCTATCATTGTTTTGATCATTTTTATGAATTTATTAAGGTACCAAACCGGAGACTCCTTTTGATATTGCTGTAATTGTAATTAGGGAGTCACCTTCTAGGTGAAGTTTTCTCACATTAAATTGTCTAGCCTTTTATGATAGCTAGGAGGGCCACTTGGACTTTGGCCTCGTTATTTGTTCCTTCTAGCAAATTCTTTGCCTATATTGCAAGAATATTTCCTGTCTAGTCCTTGATAACATTACCAGCTCTGCTTGGGCCCGGGTTACCCTTTGAGGCCCCATCAAAGTTTACTTTTATCCAATCTTTCTTAGGGGGATTCTATTTCTATTTTGCCCCCATACCTAGCAAAGGATTTGTTACAAGTAGTGGTTGCTGTTGCACCAAAAGATCAACCTGTTAATGTCCGATACAACCACTAGACTTATAGAAGACACAAGAGGCGGTTAAACGATGCCACGAATCTCGAGGGGAGCGCTGACCATTTTTCCAACAACCCCCCCTCAGCGTTACCCAAGGGGATTCAAACCTGTGACCAAGCTCTGATGTCAATTGTTAGAAATAGGAAATACTGAGACGAGGTGAATCAGTATTTCACAAACTTTTACTTTTCCCAATTATGGATATAAGAAATTAACTTGAAGCTTGCATAAGAAACTAAACTAAGTAAACTGAATAATAAGCACAACAATAAAACAAATGAACTCATAACACCATGTTTGTTCTCGAGGAAATCCTGGCCAAGGGAAAACCCCGGTGGGGATGATACCCACAACTGATCAACTAATCAAAAGTATCCGGTTAAGGATGTTGACCCTGTTAGGAGTCTGTTACATACATATAGTGTCTCTATCCTGGTTAAAGGACTCCAGGCCTTGTTAGAAGCCTCAACTCTGTTAGGAGTTGCTATCACAAAATAGAATGTTTGCAAGATGAGCCCACTGCCCAAACATGCAATATACAATGATAGCTTCAGATACAAAAACCTTTTTACTGCTGCCGAATAGCTTCTATATTCTGATTTAACTTTATAGGCTCTTTGCTTTCATATACAGTACTTGCTTCCTTTCTTCTTACAACATACAATTTCACATCATATATCGACCTATTACAATCGCTATATCTTGCTATATCTCTTTTGCATTACATTGTTCTTACATATATACAAGTTATTACAAAATAAATTCCTGTCGGCTTACAATACTTTATACTCTTCTCTAAATACAAAATCATTATATGCTGCCTTAGGGTTAACATCTAGGATGTCGTCACTACATAGTTAAGTCATTATTTTGATAAAGAAAATAATCCGTTAACTCAATATAATCAAACTCTGTCTTTGTAAAACATTAATATCTTCTTTCGTATATGCTGTATAGACTTGCGCTCTCATATGTGGCTTTGATATACATAGAATGATCCATGTTCAAGTGCGCATGCACTGAACCTTCTTCTTTGAACATCGCTAAACAAAACTGTCTCCGATTAGACTGGAAAACACTATTGTACTTAGACAATTTTCAAATGCGCTCATACAAAACTGTTTTCTTCAATCATGCTATCTTCATGTTGAGTATGTGTTGCCATAATGACAACATTCTGATATCCTACTTAGCCAAATTGCCAACAATCTCCCCCTTTGTCATTGGTGGCAACATATGGGAAAACTGGCTAAGTCCAAAAACTTTATTTACAAAAATTGTGGCCATTACAAAATTGTGGATCTTACATAACTATACATGTCTACTTATCTCTCCAAAAACTGATACTCCCCCTAAGAGTATACACATAATATTCTAGTATATCTGTATCTTCTATATACATACAATTTTCATACTATTTTACTCCCCCTTTGACAACAATGACAAAGGTGTCAATTCTATAAGTATGACAAAATTAATTTACCTCTTGATCTCAATATTGCAAGGCTGGAAGGCTTGCAACACAATCTGCAAAATTAGCTTTTAGATTTTCTATGTCCTTGCCCCATGTCTTCTTCACTGAGTCAGAAACACTGGGTAAAGCACATAGGCCAAAAGATGCTATTTCAACTGCCTTCAGATTATCATATGCAAAGTTTCCATAAGATGTCTTTGATGAAAGACATTCTTCCAACTGACTTTCCACAGTACTGATTTTCAGTGATAAATGCTCTCTGAGTAGAGCAAATCTCTTCAATTTCTTCTCTTTTTCATCCTCAAGTAGTCTTATGTCATCATATATTTTGCTTGCTTTCTTCTCAATTTCTGTTATCTTTGCATTAGGACTGCAAATCGTTCACTGTTACTTGTAACTCTGCTTCCTTGTCCTTCAACTTCTCTGAAATTTCTGATGTGTGGCTGCAAGATTGTGTACACTAAATGTACAATGCTTTTCCTCTCTCTAAACATCTTAATTCTTTTATGCTCATATCCAAGTTATCCAAATCATTTCTGATATTCTGGCAAACAACTTGAAATACTTGTGCATCATGAGTTGCTTGAGCTTTGACTGATGCAATGTTTGATAGATTTGTGAATTCCATGTCAAAAGCTTTTATAACCTCTTTACCTCTGACTTGGGGATCAACCTCACTAACTTGAGTTGATATCAGTCCTTGAAATTTACAAGTTATCAAGTCGTGCTCCTTCCAAGCTTTTCACCTTGTTCTTAATTATCTTATTCAGAGATGAGATCAACTCTATTTGATCATCATTGTCAACTTCTTGCCCTAAGCTTGCAAAAACTGATTCAATAGGTGGTCTAGGTGGTACTTCTGTTGTGTCCTTTGTCTTAGAAATAATTTCTGTCTGCTCTTGTTGCATCGCATGCTCCTCTTCTGCAATCTTAATCTGATTTTCTTCCTTTTCCTCTTCTTTCCTTGTCTCTACTAATTCTACCTTCTTTTCTGCTTCATCTTTTTTCTCATCAACTTCTGTCAAATTGCCAACATCAACTCCTTGATCATTGAATGGGTTTTCTTCTTTGTCTATGGTGATATTTGTGCCTTCAATGTTCATACATTCATCAGTAATGTTGATAGAGGGTGGTGGAGCTGGTGATGATTCAGTCTGATGTGCTACTTCTGCCGCTTGATCAGATTCACTGATTAACTCTCCTGGTCCAGAGGTCATTACCTTCACAACCGCTTCCTCAGTTTCTTTGTTTATCTCTTCATAATTTCCTCCCATTATCAATACTGTCCTCTTTTTTCTCAGACGAGTACTTAAGTTCTTTATGATTTCTTCGAAATGATCTTAATCTTTAATCTCACAAATCTTTCTTACATATCTTTCTCTTATTCCTTTGTCTTCTTCTACAGCTCTGTTTGTCCTGTTTATCAATTTCTCATACAAGTTATCAGGGATCTTGCCTTTGATATCTTCAAACTTCTTGTCAGCAAGGATCATATGTCTGACAATTGCATTCTTAAGATTTAACTTCTCAAAATTATTATACTTCTCATAGTACTTGTTCAACTTGGTGAAATCCCCTTCATTTATAATCAAAGGGTTCACTTTGTCTATTTTGGGCTTCCATTGTTTCTTCTTGCTGGTACCTGCTTCTTCATCTGCCTGTGGCTTCTCTACTGGGGTCCTTATCCTTTGCACTGGTGTAAAGATAGTCTTCTGTCTCTTACCTGTTCCACTTGCCATTTCTTTCACTCTCTTAGTTGGTGTGGTGGAGGTGGATCTTGTGGATTTTCTTACTTCTGGTACATCCAATTTTTCAATCTCTACTTCAATATCCTGGATTTCTTCAGTAGGGGCTGCATGGGTTGTCAAGGGTGGAACTGACAACACTTCTTTTTGTCCAATATCCCTAATTGCTGTTGCGGTCTGCTTCACAATGTTAAATTCATACTCGGTCATGCCTGTATCCTTCAATATTTTCTTCACCTGTGACTTTTGTGCTGAATTGAAGTTTTCTTAAGTGCTTCATGTCAAAAAGTTGTTCTTGGTTACCTGCAAAACTTCATTCTTTTTGTGTACTCGCATATATGTTCATAAATTCATGCGCTCTTAACCATAGCTTCATTGTATCATATACTAGCTCATATTAACTTCACAAGACTTAATTCAATTTACTCGAAATTCTACACTATTCTGATGCCTTACTCTAATACATAGTTCATGAAATAAATGCTTAAATGCTTTGAGATGAATTAGGAAATGACTCACACTTACTCTCAGGTACTTCACCTGTCTGGTTTCCTGGTATACTGAGTGTGCTCACTTGATCTGTGGCTTTAATAAAATCAACTTCTTCCAAGTTACTGCAGCATTCTCTCTGACTGTTGTTGGTGCTCACATTTCTCCTTGTGTAGTTTCTAGGATTAGGGTTTCTCATGTTGTTCATTCTGCAAAATCTTGCCGTGTGACCAAAATTGTTGCATATCTGACAAACTACTCCATTGTTTCCATATTTCGGTCCTGACTGACTGATTTGGGATCTGCAATTTTTGGCAATATGTCCAATTTTGTTGCATCTATAACACACAACTCCATCCTTTTGTTCATGTCTCCAATAGGTCTCTTATCTGTAGGGTTAGTATCTCTAAAAATTCTACTACTATTATTATCATTAGATCTAGGTTTCTTACAATCAATAGCTCTATGTCCAAAACCATGACAATTATAACAATAACCAGAGATAGGTTTGAATTGCTTACCTGTACAATCTCTTTTCATATGTCCAAAAGAATTGCATGAAAAACATCTACCTTTGAATTCTCTTCGCATCTCTTTAGGTGGTTCATCTTGCTTAGGTAAATTAGGTACATCTTCAGATTTGTTAGCTTCATCAGGCTTCTTTTCATCTTTATTCTCAGGGTGTTCCGGATCTGGTTCATTGCACTCCTCAATCTTCTTTGGGAACTTATCTTCAAGATATCCAAGACCAATTTTATCATAAGATGGTTTCTGATAAGACATTTGTTCATCAATCTTTTCACTACTGGAATACAATTTCTCAAGATGTTGGTTAGATTGAGTTAGTTCTCCTTTCACAATTGTATTGTACTTCTCAAGTTCAACATACTGCAAATTTGTTTTCTCAAGTTCAGATGTCACTTTGGTAAGTTTAGATCTCAGATCTGCATTCTCAGATTTTAGATTTGATTCATCTTTGTTATTGTCATCTTTCAAGCTTAACTTCAGCTCTGCAATCTTTAGTTCATGTTTAAGGATCTCATTTTCTTTCTTTAGTCTTGAAACTTCATCACAGTCCTTGACTTGAATTGTAGGTTCTTTCTCTGATTTCAAATCTTCTATCTTTTCTTTTAGTTTCTCAATGTAGTTTTTCGCATCATCATATTTATCATTCAGAGTATCTCTTTCTTCAGTAAGAATATCAATCTGTTCAAGAGCTTCATCAAGATTCTTCTGCAACTGATCCATATCCATAGAGATCTTACTCAAGCTGTTGGGCTTTCCCGAATAACTATGTTCTGAGTAACTAAGCTCTGATACCACTTGTTACAAGTAGTGGTTGCCGTTGCACCAAAAGATCGATCTGTTAATGCCCGATACAACCACTAGACTTATAGAAGACACAGGAGGCGGTTAAACCATGTCACGAATCCCAAGGGGAGCGTTGACCATTTTTCCAACAGGATTATCCTTTAAAGGCCCTTGAACAAGCTCAAGTTCATTGCACATTATAAACATTCTACAATGTGGCAATGATGACTAACCCCCACTCAATTAGATAGTTGCATGCACATTTTCTATTTCATGTTATTGTACTGATTGAGTTGGAGCAAATATCCTCCACTCAACCAACTTGTTATCTTAAGAGTATTTTTAAATGTGGGTTTGAGTTGCATGCATGCAATCTAAAGCTAACGATCAGCAATAGATATGTCTTGTTTCATTTGTTTCAAGCTAAAAAAAATTAGGGGGTGATTATTACAATCATATCTACTTCATCATCATGCTTCTTATCCTCATCTTAATGCTTGTAATCCTCATGTTAATATGATATCATCATGATCATTATCATACAAGTGCAAGTATCACTATCACCACAACATATTGAGTGGTTGACATTCAACCATAGACTACATTAGTGCAATAACATCTCTACATACAACTGATCATAAGGCATCAATGATAACACAACACCATAATATCAATCTTCAACAATCTGAGGGTTGACATCAATGACAACACAACCTTCAATAGTATTAACTATTAATTTACATGTACATGAATTTTTGAATTTCAACTCTTATTTGAACTATCATTTTAACTCAGTCGCTATGTATAGTATATGATGCATGATTTATCAATGTTATCATATGAAATATTTGAAATTTCCCTATATATTTTAATTTTTTCTTACTTTTTATATAGCAGCTCCCTTTGTTGTCACCCTTGTCCAAGAAACTCAGGGTAACATAGAGAAATTCTTAAATTTCATTAATAATTTTTTTTTTTGGCCAAATTCAATGTCAAAATGTATTTAGTGAGTCCATAAATGAGTACAAAAGTGTGTTTTGCTATGATCTATGACGTTTTGGGGATGGGGACGGGGATGCGTTTCTAGGATGTATCCTAAAGGACCAAAAATAGGGGACGATAGAATATAACATGCTACAAGCACAACCTATGAAACTAAGACATTTTTATTTAATATATAAATTTTTAACATATTTTATTTTATTTACTATGTAAAACTTAATATGTTTATTGTGATGAATATTAAAAAAATTAAATTAATATTAGATTTATAATTTTGATATTTATTATTTAAAATATAAAATTTGATATATTTATTTTTGTTTAAATTAAAATTTTAAACATATATTTTTTTTTGTTCAATAAACGGCCTTGGCCATAATTTTATTAAATAATTGTCAAAAAGTTTTACAAGATTTATTCCTCCATTCAGTGCGGTCACACGAGGAAAAGAATGGAGGCAAGAAAAACCTCTAATGTTGTCAATAGTTAAAGGTAAAGTCAACCACAAGCCTTCTCCAATAGTTCAGGATAACAAAACTATACAAAAGGATACCTCAGAACCAATGACATTACCATCAAAAGCAAGCAAGATTGAAGAAACAAAGACAACTTCAAAGGAAGAAGTTATGAGACTTTTAGTGCTCTTTGATGGACTTGATGATTCACTTAGGGGGTTGGTGAGAGCATTAGATCCACATTCTTTGCAAGAGGTCATTAGGAGGATTCAATGGTTAAAGGTAAAGTCAACCACAAGCCTTCTCCAATAACTATCCAAAAAGGTACCCTGAAACCAATGGCATTACCATTAAAACAAGGCAAGATTGAAGAAACAAAGATGACTTCAAAGGAATAAGTTGTGCTTTTCTTGTAGAGAGTCATGGGTATTGGGACATAGATGCTTGGGAATGGGCAAATACACTATATTGAGGTTCTCATGGAGAATTGAAAGATAGAAGAAGCCGAGCTTGGGGTAATGATAGATTCTGAGAGCAAATGAGAGGCCTTAGTAGTCACTCTTGTTATTCTTTTCTAGGAACCTGTTGTGACCTAATCACACCTTGCCCATCTATGATGGGACCCCTTATCTTTTGTTTGCTTGCCCCTTTTTGTTTTGTGTTGTCTCTTTAGCTCTGAGTTTTGTCTCTAAAGTTTCTTGTGGGAAGTGGTAAGTTCATTTGAGGCTTGAGTTAGGTTCTCCTCCTTTTCTTCTGAAGTTCCGGTTTTGGAATGTTTCCCATCTTTGAGCGGTGGAATTTTGGGGTTTTAAAGGATGAAGAAGGTGTTTAAAAGGCAATTTACAAAGGATACATAATCTGAATAAGTGGGCAAAATGAGTAAATTTGAGAATAAAAAAAACTTGAGTAAGGAGAAATCCACTCACATGAACGAGATGCTCTCATCGATGCCAAATTGACCTAAACATGAGTTTCGTCTGCAAAGGGGAAGATAAAGCCGCTTCAGTAAGTTTGAGAAATAGGTGGGTGAAGAAATTTCTTTCAATTGAGGATCTTGTGATTGTGGAAAATTCGAATGTCAGGAATGCAAATGCAAATTCCTTATCATAGAAGGCATTCGCAATGGAAGCATAAATGGTCAAAGTATGGAGGAGTTTTACAAAGGAACAAAATTCCCTATAACCCCATATATATTATAAGAACATTTTAACAAAAGAGAAAGAATGTTATGAATAAACACGGTCCTCCCGGGAAGGTAAAATATACTTCAAGAACGAACGGTCAAGGCTGTCTTGAATAAATAATTCGAGAGTTCCTCTCTGCAACAAAAGAATCCATTACTTCGTGTCAAAGAAGAAATGGTAAGAGAAACAAAATGAAATTTTGCGGTACTATATGTTATGAGCACATTTTATATCATCCCAAAAGGGGGCTCTACAGAACAGAGTTTCAATATTACTCAGTGTGATTCCCGTGCAGTCAAGGAATGGATGGAATGCTTCAAAGTTTTCTGCAAGCAATGAACAAAGGAAAGGATAGTGACTTAAACACCCAAGTCCATCTCCAACACACATCGAGCATGAATAGACTAAGGCCCAAAGGGTTATGGAATCTTAATGTTCATTCACGGTGACTCGACGGGGCAACAAATGCTGAGATAGAATGATTTAAAAAAAATTCCAACAGAAAGGATACTCTGCCTGCACCTTCCAAATGCACCTGTGCACGACATAGCTTATTCATTGATGAAATGCACTCCAACACGATAAGACCATGCATTCACTCTTGCTGGGGCAGACGGTTTTAACAAAGGCAATGCTCACAATGATCAATGTTGATCAAATTCCACAACCTTTACAACCTTTACCCGCATCCTCCTACCCATGCCAAAATAGAAGCTTTTGATTAGCAGAGGGAACGAAATGCACAGTTTTGTTCAGAGGTGCACACAACGTGGATTGCCCATGATTGTGGATGTTTGTTCAACAATGGCCTTCGAACCTTCCCAGAGGCAACATGAGTAAAGAAGCTTCCAGAATGGATGCTCGACATCAACAATGAAGACTCCAACACTCGCAAGCAAACAGTCAATGCAAAAAATCCCCGACCCCTTTGGATATGCGCTCAGAGTGCAAAAGGCATTGAGTCATGGAATATGTGGAAGTCAAACATCCTCGACCCTTGCCCATATGCGCTCAAGGCGCAAAACTCAAATAGTCAAGGAATGTCTGACAAACTAAAATCCTGGACCCATATCACGGTGCTCTCCTAGCGCAATTCCCTCATGTTCATGGAGTCCCCAAAGCGAAGTAATCCGTTATGGAGGTAAAAGTGTGCTCAGCGCAAAGTGAAGCTAGTCCGGGAATTTTCTAAAAACCAAAATCCGTCACCCCCTCCAGTTTGCGCTCAGGCACTTTTAAACTAAGATAAGGAAAATGGGAAATTAATTAAATATTAAATATTGTATTTAATATTTAGTTATTAATAAAAGGATAAATTTAAAACTTGGAGAATTTCAAAATTGCAAAATCTCGGAAAATTCTAGAGCTTTGAATTTTTTGGGAAATCATTTTACATTTAAGAGGAATCAATTGTTGAGCCAAATTTGGAAACCAATTAAATATTAAATTTTATATTTAATATTTTGATTGAAAAAAGGCAAAATCGATCGTCGGAGAAAAAATTCCAAAACATAAAAGAACAAAATTTTTGATCTTGGAAGATTTCAGAAAATTAAATCTTGGAAATTCTAAAAATCTTGAAATTTGAAAATCTTGAGAAATTCGTAGAAATTAAAATTTTTTCAAAAGGGAAAAACTCTAAGTTACCGGTTCGAGTTCGATTCGAAGTTCGAAAAAATTTTGAAAAGGGGTTTGGGTACGGGTTCGATAATATATGAAAGATTTAAAAAAATATATATATATACATATTTATGAAGCCTAGAAGGATGAGTTAAAATTAGAATGTCACATAGTATCATAAAAACAACATTTAAACAACAAAAACACCATAAACTTATAATCATAGCATCATGAATCGTGATCATACCATCATATACTTCAAGTTCAACATCAAAGATTCAAAACATTAAAACTAAAATTATCATAACATCAAGTTCAACTGTTCAAGTAACAATAATATCATTGTTTCAAACTTTCAAGTTCAACTAATGAATTAAAAATCAGTATTAATCTATTAGTATTCTTCATCTTCCTCTTCATCTTCATCTTCATCTTCAACATTAGTTGACTCAGCAATAGAGTTAAGGCCAATGGGATCAGCAGCAGCAACAATAGTATTGGTGTCAAAATCTGCAAAATCATCTAGTGAAAGCCGAGAAGTGGAAGCATCCAAGTCCGTAACCTCTGCATTTACATCCCACCTCTTCATGTCCCCTTCTTTGTATTCTTTAGTCTTGTGTGAGAGAAGGCGCAAGTTGTAATGCACAAATACCGAGTTCTCTGCTCTTTTTGATTGCAATCTATTGTGCTTCATTGAGTGGATGAAAGAATATGCGCTCCAATTTCTTTCTGATGCAGATGAACTAGCAACTTGTGAAGACAAGACAAGGTAAGCAATTGAAATAAAATTATAAAAATTACTTGCTAGTCATGAAGATCAAGTAAATTAAAAATAAAACTTACTTGTGATATGATTTTTATTGCAAGGGGCTGCAATGTTTGGAATCTTTGGCCATGGAGGTACCACCAACTATGAGCATCATTCCTAAACCGATGACGAAGAGCATCATTACTTAGACCTCTTGCATTCACAAACTCTATGAACTCATCCGTAATCATATCTCTCAGATCATCATCAGGAAAGAGTCTTTCAAATGCTGCCTTGTATCCATCAGACACTTCTAAATCTCTATAGGGTGGTAGCCTTCTTGGTAGATCAAGATATTGGTTGCTATAATATTTGGGCGTCAATGCATAGGCAAGCAAATGTAGAGGTGTGGTCATTTTGTTCCACCGTTCGACAATAATTGTTTGCAATTGTTTGAAGAGGGTCTCTTCGGGATCTTGCTCTTTTTCATTTACAATTTGCTTGATCTTCTCAAGCGTTGAGTTTATGCCATCATAGATCTCTCCAAGGCAAGGCCTATCCATGTCAGCGTACCTAAGCATGCTCATAATGGGCTCGGTGAACTTAATGATATATTCCACACGTTCCCACCATAAGTCATCCAATATCCTGCTCTTCATTGAAGCTGCCCTTTCAGTGTTGCTTTGCTTCCATATAGCCCAATTGTTGCTGATTACCATATTGCAAAGTGGTTCTTTCACTTGCACAAGTCGTCTCAAGACGATTAAATTTGATGCAAAACGAGTTTCAGCAACCCGTAACATAAATTAGAGCAAAAAAAATACAACTATTAAATACATGCTTTATAAAAGAATACACATTACACAATAAAAAAAATAAAAATCAGAAATTCACTTACCTTCAGTAACTCCAAACGTGAGAACATTCTGAATATTCCTTGAGTCATGTGATGGTTTGTGATGAATTTCTGGGTGTCCTCAGCCTCTGCATACACCTCCTTGATCCACCCAATTGTGTTCCCAATCTTTTGTAGCATAAGATTGAGTGAATGGACTGCACAAGGTGTCCAAAAGATATGAGAATATCACTCTTCAACCAACAAACCAGCAGCTCTACAATTCTTTGCGTTGTCTGTTATGACTTGGACAAGATTACTAGCAACCACTTGTTCAATGGCAGAGATGAGAATATTAGCAATAAATTGACCATCTTTTACTTGTCCCTCACAATCCACCGCTTTCAAAAACATTGCCCCTTTAGGGGACACCGCTAGGACATTGATCAAGGGACGGTTTCTACCATCTTTCCACCCATCTGAAACAATTGTTACCCCTGTCTCGATCCATGAATCTTTTATGGGCTTCAATTGATCATCAATCCACTTGACCTCATTATCCAACAAGGTGGTTCGTATTTTTTCAAAATCGGAGCCCTGATACCCTATTGGAGCTGCATTGGCACTTTTGAACATTTGTCTCCAATATGGAGAGTGAGCAACATTAAAAGACAGCCCATTTGCAAACAAGCATCTTCCCACATCAATGTCGGCAATTTCCCGACTTTGATTTTGAAATGCAGTTTCTAGAGGTCCCTTTCTTTTGTGTGGAAGGCCAAGGGGTTCTTTTTCAGGCTCACGGGTAGTTGTGGTAGTAAAAAATGGGTGGTCCTCTATCAATACATCTGTGGGGGGTTGTGTTACCCTTGCTTTTTTTTTATTTTTACCTCTATTGCAAATGCCATCAGTTGCAATTTGCCTACGTTCTTCTCTCTTTTCTGCTGCCTCATGCTCTTGAATATACTTCAATACAATTTCATTGGGTATAGGTACACCTCTTTTTCCAGGGCATTTCTTGACTCCTCTACCAAAGTATCCACACAAATGGCCTACTACACGAAAATATGAGCTATTTCTTTCTACATCACAACCCCTACATTTCCAACGGAATGAACCACCTCTAGGAAGGGCTTTTATAAGATCAACATGTCTCCACAAAGGAGAATCAGTGTTGGGTTCTATTCTTTGTTCGGTATTGCCTACCGGGGATGAGGTAGATGCCATTGTAGTTCCTTTTTCTATGGGAAGAAATTTAAAATTGTATACATATTCATTATTCAATATAAAACTTAAAACTTTAAAGTTTAAAAGCAAGAGAATGAAAGATAAATGAAAAAACTAAAAAACTTAAACAAAAACAAAAAAACAAATTAAACAATAACTTACCTCTGCTCATTGTAAGCTTGCAAAGGTGTACGTATGAGGCACAAACTCTTGAAGAAAGCTCACAAACCAATCTTGAAGAATCTTCCAACTCCTCCTTGCACAATCACGAACTTGCTCTTTTGCTCTTGCTGAAGTCAAATAGCCTACTTGCACACAACAAATGATAATGAGAAGCACAAATTAGGCTTTCATAACAAACTTTTAGGGTTTTGGACGTCAAAAAATATTATTTTTTTGCAAATTTGGTCACTTAAGTGACGTCCGGCTGGCGAAGTTTGCTGTAGTTCGTACGAGGTTTGCGATTTTTGTTGGTGGTCCGCCCGCGTTCGAACGGCTGGACACCAAGTTCGAACTGGGTCCGAAAATTTGGACCCTGCCCGGACCCACAGGGGAATGAGACTCAAACTTCGAACCGGTTCAAACTTGGGCCAGTTCGGAGGGGCTAGGGGCGTACCCTGGTAACTTAGGAAAAACTCCAAAATCGTAAAAATTTGAAAATGTTTAAAAAATTGGAATCGTCGAAATTTTGGAAAATTTGGAAGACTCAAAATTTGAAATCTTAAAAATTTTGAAGCGTGAGAAAAAGCAAAATTTTTCGAATCTTGGAGATTTTGAAAAGTTCGAAAAATTTGAGAACTTTGGAAATCATTTTAAATCGGAAAAGATGAATCATTTTGGAAACTAATTAAATATTAAATTTATATTTAATATTTTGACTGAAAATTGGTGAAATGGGTCATCGAAGAAAATTCCGAAACATGAGAGAAGTCAAAATTTTTAAATCTTGAAAATTCTAAAAAATCTTGAAAGTTGAAATTTTGGAAAACTTTGAAAATCTCGAGAAATTCATAGAAATTGAAAATTCCTAAAATAAAAAAGAAATTCTTCAAAATCGTAAAAATCTCAAAAAACTCATAAGGCGGAGAGTCTTGGAAAGTGTTTTTTTCAATTTTTTTGGATTTAAATCAACATTGATTAAATATTGAATTTTATTTAATATTTAGTTAAATAAATTTTGAAAAAATTGAAAAAAAGCATTAAAATTTGGAGTTTAAAAGGCAATATTGATTTTTATTAATATTTAATTAATTTTCAGAAAAGAGAAAAGATCAAAATTGAAAAAATGCTTTTGGATTTAAAAATTGATTAAATATTGATTTACATTAATATTTAATTAATTAATGCTTTTTAAAAAAAAAAAAAGCAATCAAAATTGGAAAGAGGATCAAATGGATAAAACTTCTCCATGAAGTCGGACACTTGAATTAGAAATTGCCCGAAAGGCTGAAAGAAAAACAGTGACATATGGCAAGGAATCTCTTTGAAAGCAGAATCTGCTAAATTTGGTGCTTTGCTTTTAAAGCATCTTTCTAGGGTTCTCAAGTCTATAAAAGAGACGCTCTCTCAATTCATTTTCCACACATGAACTTTGAAGAGCAAGCTAAGAAGTGAGATTGAGAAAGAGTGGGAATTTCTTTTTTAGAGGAAAAGTTTTTAAAAGTTGAGTGAATTTTCTTGAAGAGAGAAGGTATTTCTTGGGAGGCATGGAAATTATTTTCAGGAGAAATTGTATCTCTTTTCAGTAAGTGTGAAAGAATGCAGAAAGGCGCAACTTCTTGGAAGAGGGAAATTCCTATTCCAGAGGAAAATGCAGAAACTTCCAAAATTCTGAAATCTTCTTTTCTAGAGAAATTATTTTGGTTTTTGTTTTCTTGCATCCTCTTATGTCTGTTTCTTTTTTCTTTTACAGGAGAATGAGATGGCAGAGCCAAGAGGAACAAACATGACCAGAAGACAACTGATAAAGAATGAGCAGAGTAGATTCTATCTGGAATCTAAGATCGTGTCAAAATCGTCAGAAATCAATGACACCAACCTCGGATGCTTGGACCTGAATGAATTCCACAGGAGGATGTTCGGATATAAGGAACATCATCTGACACACTTAGCTAGCCGGATTGTGAATAGTGGTATGGTGGCTGCAGCTGGATTCCCTCCTTCCTTCCAACATCCTGAGTTGATCCAGGAATGTGCAAGACACTACCATGCTAGAGACAGAATGATCAGAGATGCCGATGGAAACCTACTTGCAGACCTTTCTCCACCAGCTATTTCTGAAGCCTTCAGAATTCCTTCCTCTCGAAGATTGGTAATGAAAACAAAGGAGCAAGCAGAAAGAGGCTTCATTGGTGGAGCTCAGTATTGTGAGGAGATCATAAACAACAAGTGGCTGCGAAAGAACAAGTCTCATTTTTCCAAGCTGCCCAAGGAGTTGGTATGACTAGACTTTCACCGAGAATATAGCATAGTAACACGGGGACGTGTCCCCCCCCGAAATCCTAGATGCACTTGAGACGGGGACGCACCGGGGATGGGGGAACGACGTCCCGGAGGTTTGGGCTGAGCCGCCATTCCGCCGCCGTCCTGGTGGGGGATGCGGGGGCGTCCCGGACGGGGACAAAGGAACACCTGGACGCCCCCCGATCTTGAGGGGACGCCCAAATGCCCCGTCTCAGCAGTTCTTAAAAGTGCCAAAAAAAAAATAAAACACAAATTTTAAATTTTATAATGTTCAACCTCTTACATTTGCTGATTGGAGTATTTAATTTTTAAACTCTTACATTTGCTGATTGGAGTATTTAAAATTTATTGTTTAATGTTCAACCTTCCACTAGTAAATTTTAGCCTGTTTTTCAACGAGAATTAGTCGAATTTTCGATACCAATTGGTTGACCAAATGACCAAAACTGTTGTCGGACTTTTTTCGTCGAGTATACGATAGGAAAAAGAATTGTCGAAATTCCGACGTCCCTAGTGGTTGAATTATCGACCGAATCGTCGTCGAAGTAGTCGCTTCAACCTGGAAGAAATTGTTTTATCTATGTGACCAAAGTTTGTCGAAATTGCGACGAGTTAGGGTCCAAACTGTTGTCGAGGGTTCAACATTCTCGTCGAAACACCACAGACAATTCGTCTCTCTTTTGACGACAGTTGGTCGGAATAGACATCAAATACATAGCATTCTCGTCGAAAGCGCTATTATTATAAGTCGAAAAAGCGACGAATAAAAATTTTGGTTAAAAAAAAAAATATATATATTATCAAATTAAGCATACCAATATTATCTCATAAAACATTAGTCAAAAATGATGAATGATCAATCGTGGTGATATTATTCACTGGAAGGCTCAACTGTACCTTTTATGTAATATTAAAGTTTCATTGTTTTGTCATTAGTCATTTGATCTTACAATACTAAAATTGCATTGTCCTTGGTTCCCAAGTATTTGTCTCTTTGACATTTGTTTCTCCATCTTTATACATTATATTACCATGCATCTCTATTCTTCATTCAATAGTCATTTGATTATTAACTTAATCTATGGCTACATCTAATATATTTCACTATTCACAACAACATTGCTTAATGTATGGATACATCTAATGTATTTCATGATTCACAACAACATTCTTGTCATTGTTTTGAATATTATCACTATTTCTTACATTGAAATCATTGTCTTTTCTTTCACTGTTATTACTGTACTATTATCTTTGTTTTGAGAATTGATGTTCAATGCTCTTTATCCTTTGGTCTTTGTAATCACATTATCATTACTAATAAGTTTTTTTTATGTCTCATCCACCCTCTAATTTTTCTCATACAATATCTTGATCATTCTTAGGATCATTGTTCTTAGCATCATGGAACTGTTAGTTGTTAAGGATTCTATATTTTTCTATTATAACAGTCCCAAGAATTTGAGATCTATCCTCTACTTTCCATTTCATTGACTAAGCTCTTCATCTATGAAAAAGTTTGAACTTCTAGCCTCCAATAAAATGGATTTCAGTTATATTGCCAAAGTGTCATCAACAAATTTGTATCAAAGTTGAGGTTTTTACTGTTGTGTTTGCTCCCAAAGTTGGGTTCAGGATTGGTGAAAGTAGATCCCTGATCCTCCCATTGCTAAATGGTATCAATTGTGGTGTCTAGAGAAGAGCATAATATTCAAGCCATTAATGAATATCAACTTATACTTTTACTATTCTACTACATTAAATATTGGCCAATGAATCCCTTAATGTAATCTTTTAATGTATTACCATTATGTCTATGTTATATCCATCTACTAACTTTTGTTTGACAGAAAAGATTGTGCAGTCTTTGATCATCGAGAATAATCTACATTGCAGAGAGGGCTATTTATCGTGTCTAGGCGGGGGTATTGAGAAGGTTAAAAATATGGACATTTGACTGAGAAAAGTCACCGAGTTTTCCTCCAAACAAGTAATTGGTAGATGACCAACAGTGTTCTACATTTTCCTTTTTTGTGAATTATTTTCTTGAGACTAAGGAGCATAATTATAAATCATTATCGTGGGAACTAGGAGTCTTTTTGGGTAGTGTATGCATTATAGTTAAGTCGAGTGAAACTGTGTAAAGACGAAATACTTCAGGTAAGATAAGTTGAATCTAATACTGAGTAAGATAATTACATTTTTGTAAATGTCAAGATTATTGGGAGTTGTGACATGTCAAGACATAAAACATTTTCAAACGGCCAAACAGTAAATTGACATTTGAGAGAAAAATTTCAATATATGTTTACAGACCACCTAAAAAATCCCAAGGATAGTACTAATTTTCTAAATGTTGTACAATTACAACATTTTCTCGTCTTTTTATAAATATATTCAAATAATGAAGAATGATGTAAGGCACACCCGAACATATCTGAGAGAAAAGTGCCAATCCTTACTCATAAATATTAAAAAATATAATGCTTTGGAAATTCAATGATATTAAAAGGGCATACATACCAGTAACAACAATTGCCCTCACATCATTTCTTCTCATTGCCTCATCATACTTTTCCCCAAGTGCACCAAGGACTGCAAAGAAACAAGATAAACAAATTACAAGCATATAGCGATGTTAGAAAAAAATATAATGCTTTGGAAATTCAATGATTCAAACCTTGTTTTTGAACAATATTCAGAAATTCAAACTATTAAGGATTACATATGGCACATCCAAACACAACCAAGAGAAAGGTGCTAACACTTACCGCCAAAACCAGGAATAACTCCAAGAGAAAGCTCTGGCAACCCAAGTTGTGCTTTTGGCATTGAAATACGAGCATGACAAGACTTCACAAACAGAATGAATTCTTTGATACTCCATTCCAATTTCTTTCATAATGACAGATAATTCTCGGTACGAGCGAGGTAGAATGTTTGATGGTGGTAACAAACACTCACCTATCAACCTACGACCAAAAATATAATTTGTTAATTTAAAGAATATTAATTGCTACACGATTCACCCAATGTTAATTGTAAGGGAATTACGACTAAAATAATGAAAAAAGATGACATACCTTAACATACGTGTCATTGCTATGTTGGATAAACCATTCATAATCTTGAAGCTCACCAACAACAATACAGCATCAAGAAGAGTTGTTTGCGAGCCTTCATATAGGGGCTCGTGTGCCTTCTCAAGTATAGGTACATCAAGGTCTGTGTCAACATCATCATCATCATCTTGATCATTGTGATCATCTTGATCATCGCGATCTTCTTCATCATCGTGTTCTTCTTCCATGGGATCATTACCTTGTACTTCTATATTCACACCTCCATGTTCCCTCATTTGGAAATCCACATTCTCCGGATTGTCATGGTCCATAACATGAAACCCAGGGTGGTTGACCTATATGAAAATGATGACCTTATATTAACCATGACCATGATGTCATCATCAAATCATGTCTTTTGTATTTTATAAATTATTAAAATACATACCAATGGATGAAATTTGTTTCCCCCTTCAATGTGACCATGCTGCCTACAATGTTCCTCAGCTATTTTGATTAGATATCTTTGAGTCTTTAAGCCCTTACAAATTTTGCAAGGACAATAACATTTTCCATCACCTTTTTTTTTAAAGTTAGACCACAGTCTAGCAATTGTCTCCCTATTTTGTTGTGCGTTGATATCGTCAGACATGGTATTTCTTGAATGGAATGACTCGTTGGTGGAAGAAGGATGACTTGTTTGAAACCTGTAGATTCTATATCAAGTGTATTAAAATAACATCCAACGTTAAAATAACTCTGCTTGAAATAGAATTAAATCTATCTGATATGATCTTTGACATTTAAGATTTAACTTTATAAATAGTAATTTGAATTAAAAAGTTAGAAATTAAAACAAAAACATTTAGAGTCTCAAAGAGAGGAACACATGAAGGAATTAATATTTCGTTCAGGCTATACTTGGGACTATCATCAACATTTATCATCATTGAAAGGGACTAATTCATATTTGGCAGATAACTATGGTAAGCAATGAAATACAAACATTTCATTTCGAATTATTATCGGTGAGATAAATAAATTTGGGCCAAGAGTACGGAATATGGAGAAGACTCCAAACATAAGTGAGTTGGCGGTCAAAATGTCTTAATAGAATTTACATCAAAACCAAAAACATTAATCAGGTGATTATTATATAAGCTCCTCAAGCATGAGTTGGAGAGGACTACATTACACGTTGAGACACTGCAATATTGTTTTCACAAGTTGGCGACTATTATGATCATCAGGCAGATTAGGCTCTAACTGGTGGAGAGAAGTATGCGTGTAGATCAGAAAGCATAGATTACACACTAGTGTCTTGCATAAGTGAAAGATGAAATGTAGATTTCATGTAAAGAATAGCAGCATTCTTTGGACATTCAAAGGCGTGTTTCAGACATAGAAAAAGAGTAAATTGTTGAAGGAAGTAACAAGGAATGGCAGATGTCAAAGAAAGAGAAGTAGTTTTCATCAAAATGTTCATAGGGAGATACATCTTTTGTTTTGCGAAAATAAAATCTCTACTATTTTGAGGAGGGTTTCTAAGAGTTTTGAATTCTTAGATCTCTGGCAGTCATGGTAAGTGACAAAAGCACTCTTGTGAAGAACAGTGACAGTCACTGTAAAAGAGAAGAGCAGGCAATGATACTATGTAGAACACATGATCCACCACATTCAAAGTAACTTCCAAGAATGTATGTCAAAGCAAAGAGTAGACATAGATGATAAGGCAGAGAATGGCATTGTCTACAAAAGTAGAGAGAAAAGGCCAAAATTCAAAGATGACTATTAGAGGAGACACTAGCTAAATGGGAGGGCATTCAACATGCATCAAAAGCAGTGGTATACACTGCAAATGGAAAAGACAATGTTGATGAAGTTGGAATGACACTTTTAGGGTGTCATAGAGTTCCTCATGACAGTGAGCACAAAAGATGATCAGTCATGTGAAGGAATAGTAAGAACGAAAGAAAAAAATGCATCCAAGAGTCTTGAGAAGTGACTATCAAAAGGATGTCAATAAATGGTGATCAAATTTGTAAGCAAAGATTAGTCCCAATGACAAACAACACTTTTGAGTTCTTAGTTATAGACAAGGTTGACTGTCAAATAGGCTTGATGAGGTGACGATAAGTGTAACAATTCATGATTTAAAAAGATGCCAAAACAATGTGGATAAGAAATGTTTAAAGAAAGTTCTTCTTCAATGCTTATCCACTGTCACAGTGGTATAAAGTGATAAAAAATAATGATTCATATGGTTTATGATAAGTCACAAAGACACTCTTATAATAGTCATCAAGAGATAATAGAGGTCATGCATGCATGATTGCAAAGCACAATGAATAAAGAACATGCACTGTTATTAAGGTTCATAGCCACAGTAAGGAATGATGTCATAAAAATCAAAAGAGGGACAGTTTCTAAAAGGTAGTGATATTCAAAGATTGAAACGAGGGTACTATATCATGACAAAGATGCAAGCATTAATAGATTTTCATGAATGTGAAGGTGCGGTGATCAACAATGCCATAAAGAGACTATTGTTAGTGTTTCTACAAAATAGAATGACAGTGTTGTGATAGAAAAGATTCATGTTCAAGAAGAGTGCCTCAAAACAATGTTATTCAATGCTTGAGGGATGATATTTACTACTTTCATAATGACTACATGATAAAAAGATGGTCAGATTAAAAGATGTAAATCTTACCCACTGATATGACAGTCAGCTACAGGGCCATAGTGTATGTAACAAGAGGTGTCATATTGTCTTTCAAAGAGCAAAGTAAAAGCTGGCAGTAGCATCAAGAGGTGCATGTTTTGTACAAAGTTTTAGACCATGAAATGAAGAGCATGAGGCTATTATTACATCAATCCTTATGAGTTGTGAGATAAAAAAAGATTGAAGGCATTAAATCTTACAAGGAAGCAATGTCCAGTGTAATGAAAGAAATGGCAAACCATACCAAGCATGGGGAATCATGGTGACTGTGTATAAAGGAGTAGCAGTGGTAAAGGGAACAATTAGAGCAGCGATTTAATGGTCAATATAAGATATAGAGATGTTTTCAAGAGGAGAGGCAATGATATGTATTTTGTTTCTAATGATGTGTTCACTACCACAAGACAATTTTGCAATCATGGATAATAGAACTCTGGTGCAATATACACCAACAGTCTTGTGGTAGTGAACACATCATTAGAAACAAAATACATATCATTGCCTCTCCTCTTGAAAACATCTCTTTATCTTATATTGACCATTAAATCGCTGCTCAAAAGTAGTGGTATACATTGCAAATGGAAAAGACGATGTTGATGAAGTTGGAATGACACTTTTAGAGTGTCATAGAGTTCCTCATGACAGTGAGCACAAAAGATGATCAATCATGTGAAGGAATAGTAAGAATGAAAGAAAAAAATGCATCCAAGAGTCTTGAGAAGTGACTATCAAAAGGATGTCAATAAATGGTAATCAAATTTGTAAGCAAAGATTAGTCCCAATGACAAACAACACTTTTGAGTTCTTAGTTATAGACAAGGTTGACTGTCAAATAGGCTTGATGAGGTGACGATAAGTGTAACAATTCATGATTTAAAAAGATGCCAAAACAATGTGGATAAGAAATGTTTAAAGAAAGTTCTTCTTCAATGCTTATCCACTGTCACAGTGGTATAAAGTGATAAAAAATAATGATTCATATGGTTTATGATAAGTCACAAAGACACTCTTATAATAGTCATCAAGAGATAATAGAGGTCATGCATGCATGATTGCAAAGCACAATGAATAAAGAACATGCACTGTTATGAAGGCTCATAGCCACAGTAAGGAATGATGTCATAAAAATCAAAAGAGGGATAGTTTCTAAAAGGTAGTGATATTCAAAGATTGAAACGAGGGTACTATATCATGACAAAGATGTAAGCATTAATAGATTTTCATGAATGTGAAGGTGCGGTGATCAACAATGCCATAAAGAGACTATTGTTAGTGTTTCTACAAAATAGAATGATAGTGTTGTGAAAGAAAAGATTCATGTTCAAGAAGAGTTCTCGGTTTGATTGTAATAGGGTTCTTTCCCGAGAGTTTATTAACAGATTCGGACATAGTTATTTAGCATTGAATTGTTGTTTCCTCTATTTCTTGTTTGAATCCACAAACAACAACAACAATCTTCCTCGACACCTCTGAATGGTCTCAGGAATGTTTAACCTAGTTGATCAGGCTAGGTCAACTTCGACTGGAATAATTTGAGGGTGGTTACGGGAGGTTGGTATTGATGCTTACTGTCTTCGATGAATCCAGACCCCGGAATCAACAGGTTCAATACTCATTCCATTCACTCACTGTTACAACGTTATTTATTCCGTTAACTAAATACATGTAATGCATCTGGTTTAGGGCATCGGCCTTGAAGCAGTTTAACATCCCTTGCAAATCTGAGCGTTGAGCTTATTGAAATATTCTACCCTAACTTGACTTTCATCCATCGGTCTTAAGTATTCCGTGGAGAAGATACAAGTTAGGGCCGTAACTTCATGATAGGCCGAGAACAATAGTCTTGTTTCGGTCTGTCAGAAATTTACTTTGCTTTGAAAATTAACAAAACTAAAACAACTTAAATCTGTCAACGAAGTTGCATGACCGGATTTGACAGTCAACAGTGACTTCCTTCCTCGACAGAGATATAGATATCAAACAAACTAAGACACACAAACTCCACAAAACCGTGGGTACATTAACACATCTTCCCGAATACTAACACTGTTTGCCACTACATAATCGATTTCACAACAATGGAAACAGAGACATAAGCGTGCTCAGAATTGTAATTTCTTTTGTTATTCCAAATTTGCTTCGAAGGCCATGGGGAAAGGCATAATAAATGTGTGTACACAGCGACAGTCTTGCAAGTTGAAAGAATTCGAACCGGGTCCAGGAAGACCCGCAAGGCACAAACAAACAGTGACTACAAATTTTTGAACCCTAGAAATGCTACAAATTGAATGCAAAAAAATATAAATGCAGCACAAGAACTTTTTCAAAGATTAAAAAACCAGAGATGAGTGTATTTGTTACAGATGAAGAGTGGTTCTTACAGTGGTTCTTACAGGTGGAGTCGAGGCCTTTTCTTTCACCTCTGCTTTGCCGCGTGCATAATATAAAATGAAATCTCTGTGTTTTTTTTTAAAGTTATATTCCTGTGTTTGTCAAAATTTCGACAACCTGTATGGTTGTCGAAATACTGACCAACACGGGACTAGATTAAAAAAAAATCAAAATTTTCCTTCTATAAACCAACCAAGGAAAACCATTTTAATGCTTGGTCGGAAATGTTGGTCTAAAAAGTGGGTCTAATTTACTAGTGTTCAATGTTCAATGTTCAATGTTCAATGCATTATGCAATGTTAAATGTTCAATGATTCAATATATTAACAATGCAATGTTCAATGTTCAATGATTTTACTGTTTAACTTTACATCTTTGTCTTAGACTCTTATATTGTTATACATCTTTTCATAACTACCATTTTAAGTACCACATGTATAGTATATACTATATACACCCGCCGTCCCCCGTCGCCGTCCCCAAATTGAGGCCCCTCTGTCCACCTGTCCTGGAAACTTGTTCCCATGTCCCGCCGTCCCCCAGGGCGGTGTAACTATGAAATAGTGATATGATAATGATGTCGAGCCAGATATTTGGCCTACCTCAATCTTATCTATTTGAAAGCTGGATGTGGTACTTTATTGAGCAAGTAGTGGAAGAACATAATCAAGAACATAATCATGTAAACTGGGCAGAGTTGGTCAGTGACAACTTGAGTGAGCAGCTAGAGAACCTGGAGCAAACAAAGAAATTTTACATGAGTTCGTATGTCATCTATATGTTGGCATAGGCAACGAGATATGAAGGATTGAGATGCAAGGGAGCAATCGAGAGTGGAACTTAGCGGTTGAAAGTGTATGATTGCTATCCTTAGTTGTCTGCACGCAATTGATGATTATGTCCGGGTCAACGATGCATTTGCAATGCGTATTGTGCGAACTCTGCAAAAGAAGCTACATGTGAGGTTGTCGGCAGAAGCCATAAAATTGGTGGAAGAATATGGGGCATGGTTTATTCAGTTTCCAACACAATCATACAAGCTCCCTAGGTATTCGATAGACAAAATGGTCCTGTTGGGACTTGATTTTCCTATTTCCATAGGCATTGACGAAGCTGAAATGTGCCCATGCCTAAAGGCAGCTGAGAGGTCTAACGATGAATTATGGTTCTTTCATCTTCCGTTGTATACAGAGGCTAAACTTTGACCCTTACAACAAAATACGGTCAGTGGCAGGGATTAGATATCAGCATATGGCGCACCTTGAGGATTTTTGGGCAAATGTTGTAGATGAGTACGAAGTTAAGAAAAGGATGCATTCCAAACTGCCACTGAACCTGATCAGGGCATGCAAAATTTTTCATATCTCTGATCAAATGGAGGAAGAGTTGTGGTCCAAAAAGGATATTGCCCCGAGAAAAGGGAAATTGGTGCCTATGATTGGTCAAAGAAAAAAGTTCTAGACCTCGACACGCTATCTAGACTGGTCTTAGATTTCAGTAGGTACTGAAGAGCACACGATTATACTGAGAGGGGGGGGTGAATCAGTATAATAACAATTTTAACTTTTAAAAACTTTATTCAAAGATAACTTTAAATTCTCAAACAGACAATTATGCACATGAACACAAATTTTATGTGGAAACCCAATATGGGAGAAAACCACAAAATAATTTTCTTTTATATATAATATTGTTCTTTTACAATGTTTTGTAGGCACCAACCTACAAGAGGCTCCAACCTCTAAATTTATGAGCACCGATTCACTGGAAGCACCAACTCTCCCTGTCTGGATTCTGAGCACCAACTCCCCTTGTCCGGATTTTGAGCACCAACTCATTGATTTCAAAACTTTCTTCCACCTTGATACTGTTGCTTTCTTCAACTGATGATGGACATAATCTGCTCTCTCTAAGTCAGCCAATATTTTTCTTTTTTTTCTCAAATATATATATATCTTTATTATAATATATTCATAATAAAAAATCTGAATGTATAGACATTAATTTTTCTTTTTTCATATTCTCACTGCTCTTCCTTTTATTCCTTTACATGCTGACTTCACATTTTTTATTTTCCAAAAAGGGTTGAGTATATATATATGTTCATTTCTTAAGAAACAATATGTCTCTTTAAAAAAGACATGACTCTTCAAAAAGGTATCTCATTTACTAAGGTATTATTAACTTTTAGTTAAGTTAATATTTCCCCTTTTTAAAAGCAACATCTTAATGTTATATCATTAATATTATCTTTTAATCCTTTATAAAACTTTTATCGCATGCAAAGATTTTGAAACTTTTGATACATATATCTTCGATGATTTATTATATCTGTTGCTTATACATCTGCCGCTGCAAACTTTTCGATAACCACATATACCTTCGATATTCGATGGCATCCATAAAAGAAATATTAACAAGGTCTATATGAGCCTCTGTCATTATCGCTGAAAACAAAATATATCTCTTTTGACGGCATCCATTCGGTATGATATTCTATATAACTATATACGTTCTCTTTATCGACCGCTATTTATGCATCTGCAAGTATCATATAAATGTCTGCTCACCATACGCTATATATATATATATGTCTTATCGCTGCATACGCTGCATATTTTCATCGCTGTATAACTTCCCATCGCTGTATGTTCTTTTATTAGAAAATTTGATATATGTCAATCGCTGTATACAATTATTGTTAACACTACATATGATATTGTCGATTTCAAACAACCTTTGATGATATCCTTCGATACAATTATTAACCTCTGACGCTGTTTGAAGAAATCGTCTCTTCTTCCAAGTATGTTGTTTGTCTATTTTGTATACCGTTTGCTGTATATAAACCTTTTATTATAACGTACTCTTCATTGCTATTCTGAATGAATAAGTCTTTATTTAGTCTTCATTGCCATCGATGATGCACGCTGGTCAAACTTGTCTTTGACGCTGTATTCATATACACATTTTAAATATATTTACGGCTTCAACTTGCCGTTATGCATCCAACCATGCACGTTAGTCTCTGTGTCACCATCAACCTTCGATAAAATCTATAATGATATATATACTGCTTGTATATATCCGTTTCATTCAAAGACGCTGCTGTATGCTGCTGTATCATTCATATGTATCACTGCCATATATATATATATATATATCGTTGTATATATTCTAACATAAAATCACTGCAGTCAATAACTATTATTGTCTTTGATATAACATATCTGTTCATATACGTTATATATCTGAATCATCATGGCTACTGTCCTGTCAAAACATCTTCTTAATATATTGTATGCTCACATGATAAACACCAATAATCAGCAATGGAAAGTGCGAGTGTCTGATAATGTCTACCATGGCCTCTCTACTGTAAGTTTTTCATCACATATCTCATGCACTGCTGTCTCTTTACACCAAGGTCTAAAATACTCTTGAAATGAACAGAAAATCCCCTCTTGTATGATTGATTGGTAACTCCTTGATTTCCATTCCACTAAGTATGCCATAAGTATGCTGTTATAATATACGTGTTCATACAATACTAATTCATATATGATCGTACATATGCTGTTTATCATTTGTATACAATAATTGCTGTGATCTTATATATCTTTTCTATATATATATGTTCTTATAATTAGTCTTTATGTTGGATGTTCTTCTTTGACATCATGCTGTAGGATCTTGACATCAAACTTGATTGATATATGTAAATCAAATTACTTCAATGTCAATTTTCCTCATCATTGACAATCTCGTTCATCGTTTCATTTTTGACAAAGATCTCATTTATCATTAATAATGTCAACAACTTTTTAACCACTCTTACACATGCAATCTTACCTTTGACATTAATAAGAAAATCTAACAAACATAATTGAGTTCCTTTGACATCAATGACAATATGATATATGCTATATGGTATGGTATTCTTTTTGACATCAATGACAATTTTCCATCAGGTACTGGATTGTGAGGCAATTGAGCCAGGTGGCTGTGCCGAAGGAACGATGGACATACTAGCTGATGGGTCATCAAGCACTAAGGGATGAAAGATTGAAGCAGCCACAAGGAAGAACGATGGAAGGAGAAATCCCATTAGGTAGTGTAGAACGCAAAAAGGATAAAGGTGTTGCTCAGGAAATACACACAAAAAGGAAGTTGGACCTCCATATTGATGAATCACAACAAAAGAGGCAGAGGTCTGTAGATGTGCCATCCTCACCTAGTCGGACTCCGAGTGTGCAAGAAATAAGAACTTTCGCTAGGGAGGAAACAGATGCAACCAGGAGGATAATAGAGCAAGACCACATGAATAGGTCAATACAGGACATATTGAGTATCAACGCTAATGAAAGGTTGCCACAAAGGAGCAGAAACCAGGATATCACCACTGAAGAGAGTCTCGACATACTTCTAGAAAGAGAGATGATGGAAGAGGAAGTTCTTGAAATAGAGGTAGAAGCTCCTGCAACAGAGGGGGGATTTCCTACAGTGGAAGTTATAGCCCCTATGGAAACGACAGAAAGTCCGAGGGCCGAGGAAGAGATTGATATTAGAACAGTCCAAGGACAAGACCTGTTGGCAGTACAGGGAGATTAGAACACAAATATTCCAGAGTGGCTGAGACAGAGGACTCAGAGAAGCCAAGAAAAGGAGGTTGACCCATTGGCTGAATCACAGGAAATTCTAGACCGAGTCCATCGATCAGATGAGAAGGGAAAGGCAAAGAAGTTCAGGAAGATTATCGGAGGAGAATTTGGATCCAGGATCCTGCAAGTTGCAACACCAACAATAGATAAAGCAAAGGATCGAATTGCTCCTGAGGAATATAATGCCACGCATCCAGGGCACAGGTCATGGAGGATCTTGATGACTCTGCGCAGGCAGTGAAGGACAAAATGAAGAAGCTTGAGGAGAAATATCAGAGGCAGAAGAGTGAAATTAAGGCCCTGTGTGACTACATAAGCAACTTGTCTTATCCGGTTAGTGAGGAAGGTCCATCATTCGTTCCTCCGGTTGTTCCTATGGAATCAGTTGAAGGAATAGACCAAATTAGGTGGATTGCACAGGGGGCAGAGGTTTGGATGGAAGGCATCCAGAATGAGGCCTACAAACACGCTGAGGATTTGGTGAAAATACATAACGGATAACTTGCTATCCTTTCCCGAATTCAGTGTATGGAGGGATCTTGGGAGGATGAGCGCGTCTATAGGGATGAGATAATTACAGAATTACATGAGCTGATGGAGACACCTAGTGAGAAACTGATTGATGGCGGGGTCGTTAGAGAGGGTGAAACATGAGTTTTCCAGATGGTATGGAGCAATGCTTATGGCTAAGGAAATGTTTGAGCATTTCGTTAAGGAATCTACTTGACTGAAGGAAATAGCTGATAATATTCGATAGGAGGTTTCCAACAATGTCGCCTCGCTTTTATCACAAAGGCTCACTGAAGAAGAGATAACTCTGAGCAACCTGAAAGGAAAGTTGGAGGAATCCTTCCAGATGATCTTCTTCACGAAGAATGATTACGAGAACCTTTCTATATTCTCGAATGATATGCATTTTGCTCAGGACTTGGTACTGAATTGGGATGATAGTTTGAGGAAGTTGGAGCGAGCAATGATTGCCTTGGAATTCAAGCAAGAATCAACGCCCAACTTCAGCATGGAGGAATTGGAAACAATCCTAGATAGATTCTAGGCATTCAAGCAGAGGTCAAAGATAAGTCAGTAGAGGCGTTTAATGCATAGTGGGCATTTATTACCCACTACAGTGGTGGATTCCTTTTGCATTAATTTAGATTCTCTTTTCTACGCCCTAACCCTAATTAGGGCTTGTGTGGCAAAATCTGGGCCATCGGTCATTGTTTCAATCCGAGCCATTCATTGTTTTCAAGGACCTATATAAAGGCCTCTTCCTCTCATTTGTAAGGAGCGAATTTTGAGATTGTTGCTTATGAGCTATTGAGACTATAGAATTTTCATTGAAGCGTGGTGATAATTTGATGTGTCTTAATGCTTGCTTGGTTTCATAATTCCCTCAATTAGATTAAGTTTAATAGATGAAGTGTTGAGATGGTATTAAAGAATATGATGGTGTTTTGATGAGTTCCTGTGGTTCATACTTTTGACGTTTTAGTGATTTCCAAATCGTTGTGCAAAGTGAGCCTGGACTCCTATCCATATGTTTCTAAATTCTATCATTCGTACAAACCTTTGAAGATTGCACCGGTCCATGTGTAGTTGTAGCTTGACTTGGCAAAGCGGGACTCGGTAATTGAGGAACTCATCCATCAGAGTACTTTGTTTGCTATCTTAACCCTAAGGAGTAGATTAGAAATCTTTGAACCTAAACCCCTTTCATTTTTGCATATCCAGTGAAAATCCAAAAAATAGTACTTCATTGCAAATCTTTCGATCGCACCAACATTCATCATGACATAAAATCATTCCAAGAACTGAAAACGTAAGGCCCCTTGTGATCATCAACAAATCACATCAACACCGAGCTTATCCATGAATCGAGGAACCTTGGAGTTACCATATGATCTTCTTGCAATCCTAGCATACATGGTACTTTGTTCAAGAGAGGATAAGATATTTTGGTATTTTGTTCTAGTGTTTGGTGAGTCATAAAACACGCATCAACAAAACCCAAGTTCCATGCTTTGAAAGTACAAGGGGTTTTGCAAGGTCACAAGTAATAGTGTTGATTGATAGTTGGGCCACTCACAACTTTAGAGATGCATATCTTGTTCCTAGGAAAGGTTTGGGCGTAGAGAAGATTGAGGGGTTTAAGGTTATGTTGCAATCAACCATATTATTCTGCCGGGAGAGAACACAGCGACCCAACTTATCTTTGGGAAGGCATCATGTTAAGGATGATTTCTATGTTGTGGTATTGGGTGTTACGAGTGCTGTCTTAGGAGTACAATGGTTGCACTCACTTGGAGAAGTTAATTAAAACTACCAAACAATGGGATAGAGAGTTGCAATTATGTTCACACCTGAATCCCATGCCTTGAAAGCCAAAGAGAAGACAGTATACCCCAGTGTAGCTCCAGTTAAAATCTATATTGCAAATATGACACATCTACAATACTACCCCGCGAATTTTTCATTTCTTTGCCTAAGGCTGTCACAAAATTTAATAAAGGTTTCCATTTGCATAAGTTTTTAAGATGGTGGAAGGGCATTTGAATGGGTTTGTTGCTGTTCTCTTTCACCCATAGTACTCCCACACCCTGATAAACCCCCAACTAAGGCTGGAAACATTTCTTTGAAACATTTCTTTCTTTCATTCATGTTTACTGCTCTCCCTATGGTTGAAAAAATAATGCAAGTGAAAATTAAAAATACAAAAAGAAAAAGACAAAAAAATCAAACATTTCTTTAAAATTTTGAAAATAAAAATCAGGAAAAAAATAAATGAAAGAATTAATTAACTCTTCTACTTGTTTCACTGTTTCCTTTCTTATTGCTCACTAATGCTGCCCTAATTCTGATTTCTCCAGTTGCACCTTCAAACCTTGCTAGAAATGATTTTTTTCCAGAGGTTTTTGAGGACACATCCCCAGTATTTTTTAGGCGTCTCTGTCCTTGGTACATCACGGGGACAAGGAAAACCTAGGGGATGGCCCTATAAATTCTTCATAGTTACAATGAATTCTATAAGCAATTTGACTTCGACACTGAATTTATTAACACAATTTTGTCACAAGAATTTGGCTGTTTCTTATAATGTCAAGGTGCTATAATGTATATGTGCTTGCTTTATCCATCTTTTCATATGAATATTTTAAAATTCCCTATACCTGTTCCCTTTGCCATCCCCTTGCCATCCCAAAAATTGGCTTGAAAAATCGATGCCCCAGAAATGTGGCCCCCCCATCTCCCTGTCTTGAGTTTAAACTCTGGGTAACCTTGTTTTTTCCTACTCCAACTTGCGCAAATTTCTTTGGCATATAAAAATGAATTAGAATGAAAGAGCAAGGCCTCTTTTTGCTCTTTCAAGGCTGGGTGTGTTGTTGGGGCCCAAGGAAAACTCAAGATCTTTTTTTATTAATTTTGGACATTCCGAGGAACAAAAAACCAAGATTTTTGCCTTTAGGATTTTTGGCCATTCCTATCCTTCTAAGGGACATCCGATTGTCCTCATGGAATCCCAAGTTTCTTGGATGGCGAGGGCAAAAACAAATCAGGGCCGACAATGGGAGATTTCCCTAGCTTTCTAGAATGGGGTATGGTACAAAAAATCTCGGGGACAAAACATTGGTTCTGCGCACTACAGGAATAGAATAGTTGAGTTTTTTAGTGATTGAATCTATAAGTCTATGCTCATTCTTTGAGCAACAAGTTTGTTGGTGAGTAGCTTCAAGTAATTTGTTTTTGGTAAAGATTTCATTCAATTATCTCAAATATTACAAAAGGCCAAGCCTCTATAGTTTCACACTGAGAGTGGCAAAAGTAGTGAGAGTTTTGCATTGCCTCTTTGTAACTTTGTGTCTTATGTGTCATAAGTTTGGGAAACACTTATTATATAAAAATGATATCTCATGTATGTTTTTAGGCTCACATCTTTTAATCCAAGGCAAATAAGTCTTAATCATATGATAAAAATACAGATATACATTGCAAAGTGATGAGAAGATCCCACAAGGCAAATAAAGCAAAAAGAGGCAATGAAGTCAAAGAGCCCAATTAATTTTAAGAAGGCCAATGAAAACTGGCACAATCACATGTACGTATCAATCATCTTAGGAGGAGTAACTGCCAGCACAATTATCCACCCTACCACCATAGGGTCAATGCAAGATCTGAATAACTAGAAGGCCCTTGATGCCAAGATGAAATAAATTCATGATACCTGTTATGTGAACAGGAGTAGGATTTCCTAGTTGCCAGACTTGAGATAGATGTTGTCTGTCACTATCTGCATATGAAATGCTCAAATCCAAGGGCCACCTAGTTACTCCAGGCATCCAAAATAAGCTGAAAAAAGGAGGTAACAAGTCTGGTAGTCCTGTGTAGTTTCCCTGTAATGTCCCATGTCTGAGATCACTCAGGAATTCCAGGTTTCAAATAGTTTAATAGATACTGTGATACTAATTGGGAAGGTAATGGAATAGTTTAGTGCTGCAGCAAAAAGTGGTCTTCTATTCCATCAACTACCACTAAAACAGAAAATTCCCCAGCGACGCAATCAAGAGAAACTTATTGGGAAGGTAATGAAATAGTTTAGTGCTGCAGCAAAAAGTGGTCTACTATTCCATCAACTATCACCAAAACAGAAAACTTCTCAGCGACAATCAAGAGAATAGTTGGTGCAGTTAGAAACACTCACATTTGTGGGCTTGGGAAAAACATAATCATTCAAGGGGTTCACAATATGGCATCCAAACATGTATTTTCTCTAATGGAGAATCCAAAATTTTTGTGGAAGGAACATATAGATGTCCAAACCAACTTTTCAATAGGAAAAAGTAGCTAGGAAGTAGTATTCAGTTTTCCGTTTCCAATGTATTTGAGACATTATTAGAAAAGCTTTTCCGTGTACAAAATTTCAGGCACATTAAGATCTGACTGGAGAAAAAACATCTAATGTTGATACAGGTTAAATGGGAGTTTTGGAGGTGTACCTCCTATCCATTTCACATGATATTCATTTTTGGCTATCTAAACTGATAGGCAATGGGCATATAGGAAATGTATTCAAAAGTGAATGTTGCATATGTAATAAATTTTGGGTTCTTTTATCGTATAAAGTTTGCATTTGTGTTTCAAGTATTGTATTTTTCTTTTATGCACCTAGTCAGCAGAGACTTTCGACAGCCATTTGTTTGGGTTATCTCGTGACTGAATTACTGTATGTTTTGTTTGTGCTCCAGTTGTATTTAGTAACTGTAGTACGATAAGAGTTGTCACACGGAACACTTGACTATGGTCATTTTCTTAGACAAAATGAGGATGACATATGCAAGTCCTGAAGTCCTTTTGGTTTTCTGGTTTGAGGAACAAATTGCTATTTATTGAATTTCATGACTTACTCTGTCCGTAAGCATACTTGCATGTTAAGTAGTTGGAATTTTCAGTATCCTTACCTCCAGATGAATGAAAAACAAAATTACGTAGAATAAATAATCAGCACCAGGTTTAGATTCATCATTTGTGCTTCTGACTTTGTTTTAACAACAAGATTGAATCAAAATAGATTAATGAATATAGTTACTTGGAACATGTATGAGCTTATCTAGAGTTCCATATTTTTTTTTTAATTGCACAAATAAGATCCTGATTTAGGCTGTGACAGTAAAACAATACCAAATAGACTTCTTTTCTAGTTATGCAATACTGCTTACCATTATGAGCAGTCTCTTACATCTGACTTAATCAAATTTCTACTGCAAAATGAAGAGAGGTTGCATATTCAAAACAAATGGGCATTTGTCTGCTTACCAGTTGACTATTAGAGTGATTTTGTGAACTTCATATTTTATCACTATAATAAGTTTCAAATTGTCAATTATTGTATTTGAAGCCGTGAAGAGCATCATTCATATTTTTGAGCAAAGTGCTTCAGTATATTCATCCAAGTATCATGATACGTATATATAAACTAATATCTTTTAATATGGTTCATCAGACATTTTATTTTCTTCACCCTTCTAAATAATTCTCATCTGGCTGTTTCAGGCTGTGGGGGTTCTGGAAATATCATGTGTTCAGAATGTGGAGGAAGAGGTCATGTTTAAAGTATAAGCCAGAATTAAATATTTATTTGTTGAAATCTCTGGCTTCGCCGTATTTATGTTAGTTGTTTGTTTGATTCATTTATCATCGCGAAGAAGGATTGTCATGGTATCATATTTCACCCTTATTGGAGAACCTGCAAATTTTTGGGAGGACCCACCATTAATTATCACCATTGATAATTGTAGGTTATATAAATTAGCATGTCAGCGCTATTTTTTTTATAAATGTACCCGCCTTACTTGCATTGCCTGTACTATAGAGGTGAATAAGACAAATGAAATATACAATTTTGCCACACTTGTAAGGGGTTGAAATCTCTGGCTTCGCCGTATTTATGTTAGTTGTTTGTTTGATTCATTTATCATTGCGAAGAAGGATTGTCATGGTATCATATTTCACCCTTATTGGAGAACCTGCAAATTTTTGGGAGGACCCATCATTGATTATCACCATTGATAATTGTAGGTTATATAAATTAGCATGTCAGCGCTATTTTTTTAATAAATGTACCCGCCTTACTTGCATTGCCTGTAATATAGAGGTGAATAAGACAAATGAAATATACAATTTTGCCATACTTGTAAGGGGATTAGGTATGCATGATTTATGGGCACAAACCTGAGACAAACACACGTTTTATAATGTTTAAGTTTATAAACGGGAATGGTTTTAGAAAAGAAGAATTAACTCTTTTCTTTTATAATGAATACGTTTATAGATTTTTATTTATTTTCCCAACAAATATGTTGGGAATTAGTGTTCACATAGGAGTTAGGATTATTGCATCATAGGATGCATAAAATAATAATTTGATAGGTTTGTTATGGGTGTTGGGAATATCATATCATTCCCGTAGGTTATTTGTTATTTGGTTATGATGGTTTGTTTGTATGGAATAAAGTCATACCTTTAGCAAGTTGTTATAGGTAGTTTCCTATAAAGTAGGATTTGTGAATCCTATAAATATGTAATGTGTTATTGAACTAAAATTAGGAAATATTGAAGCCTATTATTCTGTGTGCAAAATTGTTTTATGCATCTATGTTTTTTTCAAAAGCTCTAACAAAATATAGTTTGAAGGAACCACTTGGGGTAGTGTGTTAAAATTGAATGTGTCAAATCTAGAGTTGAAATTTTGTTTGATTATGTTATTCAAGAACTATAATCAGCTGTCAATGGTCTTAAATACAATAATCTGAGAAGTTTGTGGTGTTTGATGAGAATCATAATGTTTCTTCAATTTGTGTTGTTGTATAGTCAAAAGTTGTTGGACCTTTGGATGCACTTGTTGAATAGGTTAAGTAATTTCTCCACCTTATCCAACTCCTTTGACACACCCTTGATTATTTAACTGTTGATATTGAAATCCATAACGATATATATAGGATGGATAATTCTTTGAAGTAGTTTGTGGTGATCTGAAAGAGCAAACCGATCGGTGGTGGTTGTTGTTGTGTTTTTGGCAAGACCCCTAGTTGTGAATAGTTTGAGGTATTTATTTGTTATCTTCTCTTGTGGTTGGAAATTTAAGATGGCTACTCCTAAGTCGATTGATATAACTAAGAGACCTAGATTGGAATTTAAAAGACACCCATTCAAATCGACTAAAAATGACCCAACGGGTGACCTAACTAGTGTGCCCTATGGTGTTTTGCACATTGAGGATGTTAGAGCATTCATTCATTGTAAGTTGGAAAATTTAGGTTCAAGGGTGATCTATGAGCAATATAAGAAGCTATGTGATGATAACTTGGTTTTGAAAGATGAGAACAAACACATAGAAGATAAAAGTTTTCATCACGCGGTTGATTATCTTGATGAGTTTGAAGAAGATCAGATAAGATATATTTTAAGTAGGATCCATGATCAGCTCACGTGGCTTGACGGACCACATAAAATTATGAAAGAGGCAATCCATATTGTAACTAGTTTATGTTCAATCGGTGAAGTACCTTTTCTTCGTACCATACCCAAAGTAATTAGTTTGACTGTGCGGTCATGCAATGACTGAGTGACATTATAGATGAAGAGGTGAAATATGCATTAATGGTTATTGGTTACAAGGTGTACCATCCCAGTCGATTGAATAGCATACCCGATGGTGCTATTCATACAACATACAAGATGATTAAAGAGAACACTGACTATGATCTAGCTAAGGCAACAACTAGTGTTGAATCTTGAGAAGATCAAGAAGGATAAAAGACAAAAATTCAAGTATGGTCACGTGATCATGTGCTTATTCTTCTATTTCCAAAACATGTTTCTTGGTATTGGTGATATTGCATGGACAGTAGGTACTCCAGCTTTTATTCAGATTAATAACATGATCAGAATCTTAGGAAGTGAATTTATTGGCAAAGTTCGGGATATTTCAAAGAATTTCAAAAGATGCATGAAAAAAAAGGATACCTTTTGAAATTGTTGATAAATACAAGGATACCATTTGTTTTATGGTTGATACTGACACTTGTCAGATGGAAGTAGTTGAGCCAAGGACCTCATGGGTGATGCTAATGGGCTATGAGGTAGGAGATATTTTGACATTGTATGCAGAGAACCTATTAGATCAACCGGTAGATCCCAAGACTCCAAGGTTTGGGACATTTGAAGAGAAGTCACGTCAAGTGCATAATGAATTGATGAAACCAATTATTGAGAAGAAAGTGAGAAAATAAGTGGAACAATTTATGATTTAGAAAGGCTTTGCAAAGGAACAAATTGAGAAGGCTAGAGCCAAGCATGTTGCTGAGCAAGCTAGCATGTTAGGTACAACACAAGATGAAGATGTTGAGACTGTTAGTGCAACTGGTAGTGCCTCAACTGGTTGGTAGACAAGAAGTACAACTGCAGTAAAGAAGGAGAAAACAACTCCAATGAAGGTTTTAGTCAAGAATACACAATCTAAGCCTATAAAAGCCAAGGAGGCTACTACTACAAAAGTTGCAGGAAAAAGAAAGAAAGAAAAAGATAAGGTATACAAAGAAGAACATGAAGAAGCATAAGGAACATAAGAAGAAGAAGAGAAGGAGCTTAAAGCTAAAGGTAAGAAAACTAAAGTGGCAGGTTCACCCACCAATAAGTCAATTAAGCCTGAAATAGATTTCAAATTGTTTGTTTTTGTTCTTGTTAATGGGATTATCAATGAAGTGAGAAAGTGGTGTATACTTGTTGGAGTTAACAAGTATTATGATAAATTTGGTAAAGAGGATGAAGAACATATTGAAGATGTTGTAGTGTACAATATGAATAAGTTTTGTATAATTTTGATGGATTTACACGAACATATACCTACTTGTATAACAAACTTGATGCTAGATGACATACTGACATTAAATAAGACAAGGAGTTGATTCAGTATGTTTTACTGCAACTTTAACAAAAAATGTCAGAAGAGGAAATGGAAAAGATACTTGCAGAGACAAGACCACTATTCAAGTCTAAGAAGAGACTAACAAGATTGTTGTGTGGTGAGTCTCTTGGAGTTCAAGATGAGATAGAAGAGATCTTGATGAAACATTTGGGTTTGATTGAAGATGAAAAGGATGAAGAATATGAAGAGGAACTGGTAAAAGAACAAGAAGATGATCTAGTGGTTACTCAAACAGAAGAGGGATTCACTATTGACGGTGTGAGGTCACACTTGAGGAACTCAGAGATGAGATGGACATTTCAGGTGATATCCCAGTTATGGAGATACATGACGAGCCCATAGATACACAAGACCAACAGTAAAGACAAGAACGTGAGGATGTTCTTGAGGAACAAAAGGAAGAAGAATCAGTGAACATGGGTACCGACTAGGCTATGACCGATGGTGAACAAGAAAATGTTACTACAGATGATCGGTAGGAAGATCAAGTGGAAGAAAAGGAGAATATGTATGACGTTGTGCAAGTAAAACAAGAGGAGGTAACTACAAAGAAAGAACAAGAAAAGGAAACACCTTCCACACTAATGAGCGTTGATGGTGATGATTTACTGGTCAAGGGGCAAGTAGACTCAATCACAATGAGCCCTGAGGACATGATCAATTTTGCAATGGTGATCAAGTCCAAACCATAGAAGGAAAAGATGAAGCAAGAGGCACAAGTCTTAATAAAAGCCAGAGACATATTTTCTAACTTGGTGCCGGATGTAAAGTATGAGGACAAGGCTACTCCGATTGAGCAACTATGATAACTAATTACTGCTATTGAAGAGGAGATTAAAAATATGGAGGATGTAGCAATAGAAAGAGTAGAGAAGGTCTATGAAAATAAAAGATCAGATAAATTATTACAGTCCATTGCCCAAGATAGGAACACTCTTACATTGGTTGTGTATTGGATCAAAGAAGCATTACTTGAAGGAGGTAAGACATTGAAGGTTGTTTGTGTTTTTTCTCATTTTATGCAAGATCTTGAAAAGAAAAAGGGCAAAGCTCAATAGGAGCTGAATGTTTTGTCACAAAATTTTGATCCGATTCATATGACTGCTACATCTTTTAGAGTTGAGGTAGGAAAGATAAATCAGAAGTTGAAGATTTACAGGGATGAACAGAATAAGAGACTTGGAAATTTGATGGAGCTATAGAGTATTTTGATTCCTAAAATGGACATTCTACAATAGAGTCTGAAGGAAGATGAGAAGGCCTTAACATCTCGCTTACTGAAAATAGTTGAAGGATTAGAGGGATCAACATTTTTGCTTCATGGAGAGATACTTATAATGGAGAATCTACACAAGTCATGGGTCAATGAGTGGCAAGTGTCGAACTCTAATTTCCATGATTTTTTTAGTAGATTGTAACTTGTACTCTACTACTCTTGATAAATAAAATTTTGGTTTTTGTATATCTTGTAACACCTTTGTCATTGTTGTCAAATGAGAGAGAATAGTGTAAAGGGGAGTAGTAGTTGGCATAGGGGGAGTTATGTATAAGTTTTAGTGTTTGACAATTAGTCAAAATTTCCCTATGTTGCCATCAATGCCAAAGGGGGAGATTGTTGGCATTTGATGAAGGTAATATGTGTTTTGATCACACGAGTTTATTATGGTTTTGTTATTGTTGACAACATGTTCTGTTGATTACACGAGATTAGATTTATCAATAGTGTTGAAGGATCAAATTGGAGAAGCAATTAAGTGCTCAGTTAATCGGTAAGAAGACTGTATGAAAGACAAATGCAACCAGATTTGGAGTTAAAGATCGAGTTAAGGTGTAGAATCGTAGATACAAAATCTACAGAGGTATATTTGGCTATATCTATGATCACATTAGTTAGTTTGAAGACTTAAGTTATTAAGGATTGAAGTGAGACTGGGAGTAAGAACAGTGAGCCAGTGGGTACACTTGGTTAGATCGGTGTTGTAGTCAAATGTAAGTGGTTGGATGACATGTTGACTAGTATATATGTTTTGAGACGACATCAAGGATGTTGACTCTTGATTTTGGCATACTTGCTCATATGTTAAGTTGGATTTGAGGGCCGACTTGTAAAATGTTTTAGGGTTCTAGCACCGACCTAGAACAAGTATATAAAAGGTTATGAAAATCATTAAGAATATTGTTGATGATGTTGCGATGGTATGTGGTGATTGGTAGAGATTGTTGAAGATATACAAAGGCTTTAAAGTGTTTAGAGAAGCACAATTTATCAGGAATACATTGGATCTATCATGCACTCAGTGCAAATATCAGGTCATTCTTTACTTGTTGATTCTAACAGATCGACAAGCTCAATCCTTTAACAGTGTCACTCCTAATAGGGTGAGTAGGATCCTAATAGGTCTGAAGATCAAAATCCTCTAATCGAGTGGCTCTTTAGATAGGTTTTTAAATCCCTTGACAGGGTAGTCTTTAACAAGACTATTGTAGTTCTTACCATGCTATTGATACTATTAATCGGGTATAACTTGAGAAAGGTCTTTGTAATTGCTCCTAACATGGAAGATTTCATGGTGCACTAGTGAAATTTGTGGGCATCATTCCCACACATGGTTTTCTACCTCTAACTAGGGTTTTCATGGGAAAATCTTGTGTCTTGTGTTCAATATGTGTGAATGGTTTACTTGTTATGCTTCTATGTGATATTATCTTTTGCATGTTGGTTGTTGTGGAAGGTTATTGTTAAAAGTTTTAGATTTTTGATTTCACTAATTCACCCCCCTGTCAGTGCCTTACAATATTAACACATGATGCGAGGAACACTCCATGAGGTGTGAAACAATAACATATCCAAAATAAAGGGACCTTGAAAGAAACCCAGAGACTGCACAAACAACAAAAATAGTAAACACAATATTTTTGCTCGATGCAAAATTGCCAAGAACCCAATATTTTCTTGCATTAGACACATGGGGTTATTGAAAAGTGATCCTCTCACTTTGTAGGGGCTAGAGGAAAACCAAGATGATTAGCCTTAGCTTGAGAAATCTAAGAAGAATCTTCAACTAGTCTACCTTTCCACTTGACAAAATATTCTTTATAATGATTATCTCTGGTGCATTTTCCTATTATGCTATTTAGAATCTCTTCAATCTCTTCTGTGTACTTATTAGGATACCGCTTCTCAACATTTGATCCTTCTCTCACTATAATTTGATTTGTGCAAAATCCATATCCTTAGGTAACTCAACTTCAAATGCATTTCTTGAATCAAATCTCCTCAATACTTTACAAGGTCAAATTTCCTCATCTTCAACTTGTTATATGTTCCAAGAGGAAATCTTCCTTTCTTCAAATAAACCATCACTTCACTTCTTACCTTGAATTCCTTATGTCTTCTCTTTTCATTTGCTTTCTCCTTATACCTTTTATTCATCTTCTCCAAATTCTCTTTCACTTGCTCATGCAATGCTTTCATGTGCTTTTCAAATTCCTCACCTTCTATGATCGTCTTAACCTTATGACTGATACTCCTTAATTCTAAAACTCCCCTAGGATTCATTCTAGTAACAATCTCAAAAGGTGTCATTCCTATACTACTATTTACTGAATTATTGTATGTGAACTCTTCTTGTGCCAAGACTAAATCCCAATTCTTAGTCTTCTCTCCGACTATCATCTCAACAAGTTACCCAAACTCCTATTTGCTACCTATGTTTGTCCATTAGTTTGTGGATGAAATGTAGAACTAAACTTCAACTCTATATTCATCTTCCTCCAAAGCGTTCTCCAAAAGTAACCAACAAACTTACTATCTTGGTTTGAAACTATGCTTTTAGGCAACCCATGAAATCTCACAACTTTATGAAGAATAGATCTACTGCATGTACTACATCTGTAGTCTTCTAAAATGAATAAAATGTGACATCTTAGAAAATCTATCCACAACCACCATTATAGAACCATTACCTCTTTGTTATATTTGCAATCCAAGCATGAAATCCATGCTAATGTCTTCCCAAGGTCTAGTTGGTACTGTGAAAGGCATATACAATCCAGTATTCTGACTACTTCCTTTAGAAACTTGTCAAAATCTACAACTCTGAATAATTTTCCTTACATCCTTTTGAATCTGAGGCCAAAAGTAATTCTCACTTACCAAAGACATTGTCTTGTTAATGCCATAGTGTCCTATGAGTCCTCCATTATACTTCTCCTTAATCAGTTTTTCTCTCATTGAACTCCTAGGGATACACAACTCAATTCCCCTAAACAACATAAGAAGGTGTCTTCCCTTCGGAGCTTCTCGCAAGTGGTTGAGCAGGTTGCTGTTGGTCCCGTTTCCTCTTCCGCTGATGGTTCAGTGGATGCTGTTTCTGCCGGTTCTGTTGGCATTTCTTTGGAAGTTGTTCTTGCCAGTCTTGCTGGTGTAGATTCTGGTGCGACTATTTCTCTTGCTGGAAGCCCAACATGCCCTGCTCCTGAGTTAGCTTTTCCTGCCAGTTTTGCTGGTTTGAAAACATCTGTCGGTAATGACACCTCAGTTCCTCTTGCTGGGTGCTTTTCAGATCCTTTGTTGGAGGTTGTTTCTCTGAATTCGGTTTGCTGGTAGAAGAAGGCAGCGAAAGTCGAAGATGGTTGGATAACTGTCAAAATAAAAAATTCAAAGAAATCCTCCTCATCGTTCGACATGACCCTCCGATCTCATAAAAAAGGGGATCTCTGATTAGTCTTTTCTTTGGCTTCTTAGTGTGTTGTGGTTTGTGTGTCCTCGCTCCTTCTGGTAGGACTGTTCTGTCTCGGGTGCTTGATTTGTAATATCTTTTAGGTATTCTAATGGTGTCCGGTCCTTTGTTTAGGTTGGACTGTTGTTTTAATGGTACCTCAATAGCTTTATCTTTCGTCCCAGTTATGTAAAGGGTTTTGGGGTCCCTTCAAAACCTATTTTTACCTTAATCAAAAACATACTTTCTTGTATGAAATAATCCAACCATTTGCTTTGGTTTACAACAATAGGTTCCCTGCAAGTTTTTCAAGGTTCTAAAAAATCAGGGTCATCCTCATACAAGTTATTCAACTCTTAAAATCCAAATACTTCAATTCTCATCTCTGTCAACAATTTCCCTCTTCCGTTAAAGGGAAAAAAAGATCCAAATATCTGCCCTCTTTTGATATGTCCCTTCATTCTCAGAAGGGGAAGAAATAATCTCTCCCTGTGGTTGGCAGCATCTTTCTTTGTTGACCGATGGTAGTTTTCGGGCTACTGATTTTAAATTGTATTATCTCTTTTGCAGTGGCTTCTTATGTCAGGGTCCCAGTTTCCTTCTTATGGTACCATTTTTATCTCCAGGTTGTGGGAGCCTGTTGTAAAACCCTCACTGTGGTCTTGATCTGTTCCTTCTTCGAGTGCTTCTTTGAAAATCTTTTTAGACCAAAATGTACAGAGTTTCGGGCCCCCTTCAAAACCTGTTTTCCTCAATCAAAAACAATTTCCCTCTTCTTCACAAAGCATCAGAAACTTCATTTGATTTACCACTCCTATTCTTAAAAAAAAATGTATAGCTTTACAAGAATTCTACCCATCTCATATGTCTTTGATTCAACTTACCTTGACTCTTCAAATATTGCAATGCTTGATGATTGGCGTAGAACACAAATTACTTAGGCATCAGGTCGTGTTGAGGATTCAAGGCACAAATGGGTATAACCAAGTTAAACAAAATATAATTGATGTCTCAACCATTTTTCATGTTTTTCTTTCTCTTTCAGCCTGCCAGACTTGGAAATTTTTTCATCTGTAGGCATTTCAGAGATATGTTTGTAAACAATGCTTGAGCTGTAAATTTGTAACTAAAAATAGAGAATGACACACACAAATTCTTTATTCTTCCACTCTTGATTATATTTTGTAGGTCATCTCAAACATTACATCTTCACAATTGTTTTTTTATAGAGGTTGCAACCTCTGGAATAGATCATTGCATCAAGCAAAGTAACCCTAGACTACTAAATAATAACTCATCCAATACATGTATTAATCACATATTTTCTTAATACTAAAAAACTATAGTGGGTAACTCAAGCTTACTATGCTAAAAATAGATAATGCATATTGTAGTTTATTCTAACTATTTGACAAAAAGAAACCTAGGAAAAAGCATGCTCATTTCAGTCAAAATTGATTGTTAAAAAACTCACTAAAAACATGAGTTTATTTTCATATCTAAGTAAATCTGTATCTAACTAATAGTCTAACTAGAATTGAAAGTCTCCAATGTGAAGCATAGCGGTGTGATTTGCATGACCTTCTTTAATTGCAACATCAATTATCTTCGTACTCCTTGATACTGAGTCTCACTATTTGATCTTGAAGAACTCAAAACTAGATCTTTGCAACTTGCAGGGCAACATTTCAATACTATAGTCTTATAGACCCACATAGTATACTTCTAATAGAAGTTAACTATCTCTTTAGTCATCTCTATCCTTCATGAGAGATCACAAGGCTCTGTCTTACCCTCTTCTCTAGCATAGAGAAGACTCATGACCCTTCCATGTGCCAACCAAAATAAGTAATCATTGACTAATTCACTCAAACATCTAAACCTTTTTCCACCACTGTTTCTTTTGACCTGCAAACTTTTAACTTTACTCAACTTTTTCAACATATTTGTCACCTTCTGCCACCAAGATTCATTGCTTTATCCATAATTAATCTGCATACAACCTTTTGTAGATTTTCCACTGCATTGTCTATTCCAACTTGTCTCTTTTGAGTGATTGTTTAACCCTCAAATTATACAAGGGTGAAGATCCCAACTTTTATTTGATTAGTGTCCTTCCTTGTGACATTGAGAACACTTCATACATTGTGTTTCTTGAGCTAATTTATTTGAACCTGCAACACATGTTACATCAATTCTCTCTCCATTACCAATCCAAGGCCTTCATATTTTGCCCTCATAATTAGCTAGATGGGCTCTGTTATTCCATGCCCATTCTTTCCTAATCCTCTTCCTTTATATCTGACTTTTCGCATAATCTTCAAACTAATATTATTTTATTAAAAATCTTTATTTTTGACATCACAACTTCTACCTGTGAAATTTGGGGATTCACACATGTCCTTACCTTCAACTTAGCAATATTTACCTGAACAAACTTTAGATACACCAGGCATATTAACTAATAAATCTAGGAGAAGAAAAAAAATATTTTGTGCCACATGTGATATAAAAAACTAATAGCTTTGATTTAAAAAAATCACTTTCTCTTTCCAAGACTTTTAACTTCGTGCCCATATTTTCATTCCTATTCTTCACTTTCTTCAATTCATTTCTAAGAATATAATTTTCACATGAATTGTCATAGATATCCTTTCTCAATCGCTTTATAGTTTCAGTAAATTCTAAATTAGCCTTTTTGATTTTTAACAACTCTTTAAAAAATATTTTGGTTGTTAGAGGACCACATATATTATATCATTCCTTGCTAGTCTAGTCCAAATTGTCATCCAGAGCCATAGAATTGTCATGTTCAAATGAGTTTTTTTCTAAAAAAACTAATAAAATTAAGTTGATGACTATTAACATTAACAAATTTAGTACAAATAGCCAATGGATTTATATTTCCATTTTAAAAATTCATTGAACTTTTGTTGATGGCCTTATAACCATACCTTACGCTAAATCATAATACAATAAAATTAGTAATGCTACAACATTATAATAAGTAACATCAAATTATCTGTTTATAATAGTCAAATAACATTTATATGTTATCTTTTATTTAGTTATGTGCATATTATGAGGAAATATCTTAATACATGTATATGTGATGCAGAGCATCAGGGAACAACCCTCAAGAACCCCAAATCAACCATAGCGTCTACACCATCAAAACAATATCTTCAAGATGTTAGAGGCATAATCAGATTATAAAACCTTTCTAAATCCCAAAGTGATTGGTTTGATACATCTAACAAGAAACCTTTCAAGGTTCATAACATGTTCAACAACAACAATGAATACAATAGAGGCATATTCATCAGCATATTCCACATTAAGTAATCAGTAAATTACATCATTAGGATCAATCTTGGATCCACATCTACATCGACATCATTAGGATCAGTCTAGGATCCACATCTACATCTCCTATCAAAACATCAGCATTGTGATCTTCATATACTACTGCTTGTAAGTCATTATAGACGTTCTATTTCATCTCATCATATTGCTCTCAAGAACACATTACTTTGTTCCTTTTACTCTTCACAATAGTAGCCATCCATATCTTCATCAGAGTATCAACCATTGTTGCATACTAAACTACCTGCATACAATAGTAATATTCCATGACAATGTTAATCAATCTATATCAACTCACATTCAACCCATTGGGTATGGTACCACTACCAAATCCATACTCCATTGTCAGAGTTACTAGTCCAAATGGAGGACCTACATTCACTTCCAATACAACATTCTTGGGTTAGGTAATCAAACAACAAAGTTCTTCATTGTGTGAATGCCATCATCATGACAGTCATGAAACTGATTTACAATCATTTATGTAAACACATGGGGTTCTTCAATGTACAGTCTAATAGGGTCATTGAACTTATACAACTCTTAACTCATCATTTCATGCCAATAGGAACCATTTCAACATCAATACTAATCAATACAATATGATATACAATCCAAACAAGAAAATTGACTGTGTTATGCCCGCTAGAACTTCAAATATCTTCTTAGCCACATTATCTTTCAATCCCTAACCAATTGCATTTAGTGAATCGTCTTTAAAACAAACTATGATTTGAATTTTTTCAACGGTTAAATCTGGAGATATTATCAAACGCTTGCACTTGTGTCTGTTATAGAGGGTTTTGAAGCAGTTTGTAGAAAATTCATTAGATTTTCCCCCATGATCCACGACTAAAGTTCTAACTTGATTTAAAAAAAAAACCATCATAGAATAGCTTCAAATCAATCTTAGTGGTAAATCGATCCAAATACTAATCTAAATATGTATTGCAACAGGGAAAAAATGTGACTCTACCAAAAGGACAGTTACAAGTTGCATAAAACAGTCTCTTATTTCTTTGAATATGGTTACAAAAACTTTACACATGATCATTAACATACTTCCCTTCCTTCTTTACTCCTTGGATAATCCTTCCATGGGCGATCTTCCTCCATCCTACATGTATTTCTTGGACTGTCACCTTGTTTGTAGATTAAATGTGATAGTCAGAGGCAAACATCTTTGTGACCTTATCCTCCAACCATCCACCCTACCATGGATTGGCCAAATGATGTAATTTTATAGCCTTTAAAAATCCATTTGGAAGTTACAACTGCCCAAGACTGAATTAGAGCCTTTATGACAACTTTACAATACATGTTTTGTTGCTTGACAATATTTGTGACATAATTGACGACTTTTGGATTTTGTACTCAAAACTCATCAAAACCCCTCATGGACACTATTAACACATCATAATGGACCAAATAACACATTTTACATCATGTTTTCCCTTCCTTCGGTTATTTTGCACAATTTGACCATATGTACCAAGATTGACCTTATTAGGACTTTAATAGACATTTTGAACAACCTGATACAAGTGGCTCATGTAGCCTTACATAATGACTCAAAATACATTGTAATACATTCAAATGACCTTTAAAAATCAAATATCAATGACATTGTTCATAAAATAACCCTTTGACCTCTTGCTGGACCTTGGTGTTAGGTGCTCCTGCACCAATATGGTTGCAAGCATTGTAATCTTGTGTAATATTGGGTCTATTTACCTGTTGGCATGATTGGAAAGCTAAGATGAGATGATTGTTGGCATTGATGTCAAATAGATTAAGCATTTTCAAAGGGGGGGTCTAATGAATTTTATAGTTGGTCGAATAATGATAGTGTCAGGATGATGACCAAAGATGTTGAGGATGGTGCTAACAAAGTTCTTGAGATGTTGAAGTGTAATATGTTACAAAAGATGCTAGCAGAGATGGTGGACATATGCGTTCTTTGTATGTGATTGATTAGAGCTTTTTAATAGGGTTAATGTCATTATATGGTGTGACCATGAGGTATTATGTGGGTACAAAAATAAGACATTCTTAGTATTTATTGCAATGTTTTCAAAGGGCTCCTTTCTGTAGGCTTTTAATGTGCAATTAGATTTTATCATCATTATAAAAGGAGTTAGTGACTGTAAAAGAAGTTTGATAACATGTCCAATACATGTGTTCCTAAGGAAGAGTCGTGATTTTTTCATCTAAGTTGTTAGATGGATTGATGGACTTAGGAAGAGTTATGAATCTAGAGTATTATTAGGAATATGTATTCATGGATTTATATTGCAAACATATTGGTTAAAGTTGAATCCAGGGAATATAGTATAAGTTTCTGAATCCTGGCACTATAATGGCAGGAGTAAAGCTATATGGAAAAATGATAATTTATTGATTAAAAGCAACATGAACTTCAACATTGACAGAGGTTTGTGATAGAAACTTCAAAGATACATTTAACAACATCATACTAATGGATATTCATTCCAATCATTAAAGAAACCTTTGAGAATATGTCTATGATTTTGTTTAATCTTTAATGAGAATGACATATGATTGGTCCTTAGATATCAAATGACTATTTATAAAGGTCAAGTAAACAAAGGATTTGAAGTGTTATAATGAAATCAAAATATTTTTGTAGTAGCCACGTCAAATGTATTTGTTGACAACTTATTATAACATGTTAACCAATATAAATTGATCAAAGTTTTCGATGGTGACTAAGGAAATGTTCATATCTAAAGTTTGAAGCATGTGGGAGTTATGAGTTTAGTTGTCAATTTAGTTTCATGGTGTACCATCTGAAATTGTAAGCTCATGTAAGTGGTGTACAATCTCATGATTCTTTAGCTCCCACTTTAGTGTGTTTTTATTATAGTTTTCATAATAGGACTTCATAATTGCACTTAATGAATACCTAAACTCAAATATGGGTCCTCTATTCCTTTAATCTTGCTCAAAATTGAGGCAAGCCTTTAATTATAAGCGTCCTCTATTTTTACTCTAATCAAATAATTCATTTCATCTCCTAGGCCCCCATGTTGCTATTTTTAGCCTTGATGCTCTATCCCAACCTTGAAACTGGCTATCAGTTCTTATCCCGCATCTCCTAATTTCCCAAGACACAAAATCCTAATTTGGGCCTAAAATGGATGGAATAGAACATTTCAAACACTCTATTCTTGGGAACAAAATGTTTCAAATGTTTTGTTCCCTTGGTTTTGAGTCCAAATTTAAATTGGGTCACATCTTGGTGATTTAGTAGAGGATTAAGATCTATAATTGGCTCTCTCAATCCTATCTCCCAATTTTCTATAAACTCAAGCTCCACACTTCATTTTAGTATGATGAGAGAAATTGCAAGGTTGAAGCCCCAATTTGAAGAAATTCTATGAAGTGAAGACTTATGAACAAAGGCTACATCAATATTCTATCAAGAACTCAAACATTTTCAACATCACGATGGAGATACAAAAGCATTATGGTGATGACTAGGAGACTATTGATCGATGATTGACTTGTAATCTTCCTCTTTGGATTTGGGTATGGTTTCTTGTTATCTTTATATTTACACCTTTGTGCTTTAGATCTACACTTAGTGCATTCTTTGAATAACACATTGATTTCCTTTTCATATAGGGTTTATTCTATCACACTAGGGTAGATCTTTACATCACATTTATGGTCTTTAGCTCATATCAATTTAGACATACTCTATATTTACAAGAACTACACACTTTATCTCAATTATAATGACTATCTATGGAGGTTGAAATCAACAAAATAGGAGGTTGACCAAAGAAAACCCCTATATAGCCACCACACACACATTTCTCAAATTTACAGGTGGACCCAGAAATCAGTTGTCAAAACTTTTATGCCATCCTAGCACTGAGACACACTTTGCAATTTGTTTTGGTATAAAAGGGTATGGAACATTTCAAACGTTCTATACCTAGGAAAATAATGTTTTAAACATTTTGTTCCTTGTGAAAGTCGGTGAAATTTCAGGTGTAGATAGGTACAGGTCTTGAAATCTCAGATTATCAGTTATAGGTGTTTTTAGGATTTTGACAGTTAGAAATTCAAATCTAAGTCTTCATTTCTCCTATTTCAATTCTAGGTGCACTCAAATTAATCCTAATCCATTTCTACATATGTTCTTTAATTTGATTAGCTCATTTTCTATCTTATTTAGTCATTTGCATACTAGTCTCATTATGTGACATATGCACAATAAAAATGGAATGTATAGTTTATGTAAACATTGATAATATGCATTTTTAAATAACATTTAAAATTATTGGTTAAGATCTCGAGGAATACTATAAAATATAATTTAAAAATATAGAATGAGGTTGATTATTATTCACTAATTTCATTTATTTGGAAATTATCAATAAGCCTTAGAGGGGACCTTATAGAAAATACGTACCACCATGTATATTTGATTGGTTGTTTGGTCAAACCAAAATTTTATTCAAATTATTTTTATAACTTGATTGGTGAGCCTTACAACTTTGACTTAATATTTGTAGGCAATTATATTGAAAATGACTAGTCAATGGGAAAATATGAGTTGACGATGCTATGTTCATGAGGAGATATGAGAGATTAATATTTCTTCAATGAGACACTTGATAATCCATTTTACTATTAAACACGATGAACTACAACTGATTTAGAACCTCAGTGAAGATCTGTGATTAGAGATCACTGAGTTGATGATTAGATATGTAAGATGATTAAATCAGTAATATGTTGTCATTGATGTCAACTAGTTTGACAGTACTTATTTTGTAAGTTACTATACCTAAACATCTGTAGAAAATGAGTAAAAGAGATGGAAGAACTGATATATCTACATGGAGAAAGATGGACATGTCAGATGAGGATAAGGAATACATTGGGTAACTTATGAATGAGTCTATGACCTTATGAATCAGCCGAGGAAGGTTGAAGAGGCAAAATGGACGAAGGAGATTAAGCGGCAAAATCTTATGGAGGAGAAGAAAACAGTTTACATGTCTATTTAAGAAACCATAGTTTCACAATGAAACTAATGCCGGAAGAAGGAGACTGCAGAATTATCACATGAACAAGTTTCATGTATGCCTGATCAAACTAGTTAAGGAGAACCGAACTATAGAGATAACCGAGCATCAGGAAGCTATAACCGAGCGACAGTAAGTTAATGGAAATTGATTGAAACAAAATAGATACGTTGATTAGAGGATTTTAATGAGCTTAAGAATGGATTTGATAATTTGCAATTGAAGTTGTGTTGTATTCAGATCAAACTGCTATTACATTTTAACCATTGTAATCAAACAAATCTCTTAACAGAGTGGACTTGGAAAGTCTTGTAATGACATTCATAGAATGTACATTTGTTATCCTGTCAACCCCATAGTGAATGCTGGTTGGACAATGACGGTTGGTATTAAATCCTCTAACAAGGTCACACCTAATAGTGTGTTTGTAACTTTTAATAGGGTTGGGTCTTCACCGACCTCACTTCAGAAGAATGAATATTTTTGGGTTGCCGGTCCCAGGTGGTTTTTCCCTTAACAAGGTTTCCACGTTAAATCTCTTGTGTTATGTGTTGATTGTGATGATTATTTGTTGTCATACTTTACATATTGCATGTCTGATTTGATTGGTAATCATTAGAAGTTTTATTTGGCAATTAGTAAATACACAGACAGATTACTATCTTATGTTACCGAGCTGCAAAAGTTTTAGTAATTTGTTTTGGGTTTTACATCTTGTGATTGGGACTGTGGATAACTGATCCCCCCCTCTCAATTATTCTAACAATTGGTATCAGAGCGTTGGTTGCTTAGAATAGAGTTTTAAGGACTTCAACACAAAAATCTCAAAATGTATAAGAGGGAAGTGCCAAAGCTTAACAAGGATAACTTTACATATGGCAAATCTGAATGAAGCTGCACATATCCGGAATTGGGAATTCTGCCCTCGATCTGATGGAGAATGGCTACCTTGCATCGCCCACTGGTCCCTTGACCCTTGATCAACTAAGAGACAGGAATGAACATAATGTTACTATGATGGAGATTGCTGCTGCCTGTTCAGATGCCAAATTTGAAGACATCAAGGACTGTACTATTGCTAAGTAGATGTGGGATAAACTTGCTCAAGTTTATAGTGGTGATGCGAATGTCAAGAGAGCAAGAGCTGAAAGCTTAAGAGGAAGATTTGATGACATGAAAATGAAAGAAGGTGAGAACATTGTGCAATACACAAACTAAATAAAAGTAGTTCATGCAATAAGAGCATCAGATGGAGTTATTGATGAAGACACTGTGGTAAGCAAAATTCTAAGGACCCTATTGCCTATCTATGCCATCAGAATATCTACAATTCATGAAAATAGGTCAGCACCTAACAACACACTCACTCTTGATAATCTGATTGGAAAGCTTACAACATTTGAACTGAACAATTATGATAATAGTGTTGTACCATTTGTTGAATCCTCTTTTATGTCTTCTCTGAAGATTGGTAAGTCTAGTAGTAGAAATAAGTATGATAATAGTGATAGCAATACTGATGATGAGCTTGATGAACTTGAAGCTCTTATGGCCAGAAGGTTACCTAAAGGTAAAGGAAGGTATAGAGGTAAATTACCTTTAGCATGCTTTAACTGTAAAGAAGTTGGTCATATTGCTGCTAGATGTCCACATAAGAAAGATGATGATAGGAACAAAGACCAATATGATGAAGGAAGCTATGGGAGAAGAGGCAACATAGGCTACTGACACTACAAAAGAGACAACCGAGACAAAAGTGATAAAGGCAAGAAGGTATGCTACATTGCTAAGGAAGAAGATATCACCAATACCGACACTGATGATGATGTGGATGTAGTATTTGTGGCAATGAAGGATGATTTAGAAGAAGATGAAAGGTATGTAGAGACAACACTTATCTCTAAGGTTAATAGAAATGACACATGGATCATAGATAGTGACTGTACACATCACATGACTGGTGATGAAGAAAAATTTGATAATCTTGAAGAATACAATGGAGGATTTGTAAGAATGGGAAATGATGCACCCTGCATGGTAAGAGGAAAAGGAACCCTGATGATAAATGAGAAAATTAAATGTGAAAATTCTTATTGGGTAAAAGGATTAAACTACAGTTTGCTAAGTGTGGCACAACTGAACAATTCAGGCCACTGAGTTGCTTTTGAGAGCAAGAAAGTAAAGATATACGATGATGGAGGAAGACTTGTTGGAACTGGTACACAATCTAGAGGTAATATGTTTTATCTTAATAATGATCAGTCTTCTTATTTGATAATGAAAGATGAAGATGCATGGCTGTGGTATAAGAGGTTATGTCATGTGAATTTTGATAACATGATTAAGATCAGTAAAAAGAAAAGAGCTAGAGGTCTGCCTAACTTATCTAAGCCTGATCATGTTATGTGTCATGAATGTCAGAAAGGTAAAATGACTAAATCTAGTTTCAAAAGAAAATACTATTCAACAAAGAAAATACTTGAGTTAGTGCATACCGACCTATGTGGTCCTATGAGAACTCAGAGTTATTATGGAGACAGATATTTCATTCTTTTTGTTGATGATTATACTAGGTTGACGACTGTCATGTTCTTGAAAGAAAATTTGAGGCACTCAAGATGTTCAAGTGGTATAAAGAAAAAGTAGAAAAAGAGACTAGTAAAGATTTGAAATGCTTAAGATCTGATAGAGGAGGTGAATTTATCTATGATGAATTTACTAATTTTTGTAATGAGCATGGTATTAAAAGACAAGTCTCTGCACTGAGGACACCACAACAGAATGACATTATTGAAAGGAGGAATTGGTCAATTGTTGACTGCGCAAGGACATTTATGATAGAAAAGAATGTTGCTCATACATACTACAGGGAAGCTGTTAGCACTGCTGTTTATGTGCTAAACTGAGTACAACTGAAGAAGGACACTAATAAGACACCCTATGAGTTATGGTTTGGACACAAACCCACTATAAGTTATTTCAGAGTTTTTGGAAGTAAATGCTTTATTTTGAAAGATGAAAGAAATGAGAAATTTGACTCAAAAGGTGATGAAAGGATATTTCTGGGATATTCCACTAAAAGTAAAGCATACAAGTTTCTTAACAGAGTAACAAATAAAATGATTGAGAGTACTAATGTTCGAGTTGATGAGTTTGATGATAAGAATGGAGAGGCACAAAGGAACCAGAAGACTACAATAGACTCACTTACATTGAACAACCTAAATATCTACCGAAGCGACAGACAGTGACAACCGGTTAGCAGGAAAACAATACTGATGGACAGGAAGGAAACACCGATGAGCAGGAAGGACCTACCGAGCAAGAAAATGAACCTGCACAAGATGAACAAGAAAGAAGAGATCAGATACTGGCAAGTTTTGTTAGAAGACACCATCCCGAGACACAAATAATTGGAGATCGACAAGCTAGCATACAGACAAGGAGTAAAGCAAGACAAGGTACATGTCTAGTTTGTGAATATGAACCGGAAAATGTGAAAGTTGCATTAGATAATGATGAATGGGTTAATGCAATGAAAGAGGAAATAAAATAGATAGAGAAGAACAAAACATGGAGTTTAGTACCCCGACCTAAAGATAAGAATGTTATCGGTACTAAATGGATATTCAGAAACAAGCTAAATGAGAATGGAGAGGTAACAAGGAACAAAGCCAAATTAGTATGCAAGGGATATGCACAGGAGGAAGGAATAGATTATGGTGAAACCTTTGCACCTATTGCTAGATTAGAGGGAGTCAGAATGTTACTTGCATATGCTATTCAAAGTTTACCAAATGGATGTTAAGTCAACATTTCTGAATGGGATACTTGAAGAAGAAGTCTACATGGAACAACCTGAAGGATTTGTTGATCCTGAAAACAAAGATATGGTATGTAGATTACATAAAGCTTTATATGGTTTGAAGCAAGCACCGAGAGCCTGATATGAGAGGCTGCATACTTATTTGTTAACTATTGGATTTGTTAGAACAAGTGAGAACAACAATTTGTATATGAAAGGAGATACTAATGATACTATTCTGATTGCTGAAATATTTGTGGATGACATTATATTTGGAGGACAAGATCAAATCTGTAAGTCATTTGCTGATGAAATGAGAAGTGAATTTGAAATGTCTATGTTTGGAGAGATTAAGTTCTTTCTAGGACTACAAGTGATTCAATAGAATGATGGTATATTCATCACACAATCTAAATATATCAAGGAAGTACTAAAGACATTTGGCATGGAAGATGCTAAACCTGTGGGAACACCGATGGCTACTAGATGTAAAATGACTAAGGAAGATGAAACTATAGAGGTGAACTAGACACTGTACCAATCAATGATTGGTAAGTTAATGTATGTAGTACATAGTAGACCAGACATAGCACATGCTGTGGGAATTGTTACGAGATTTTCTGCATACCCTAGAGAGTCACACATGGTTGCTACAAAGAGAATCTTAAGATACCTGAAGAAAACAAAAGATTATGGATTATGGTATCCTAAGGAAGACAAATTTGAACTCAAAGTCTATACCGACGTTGATTGGGTTGGAAATGTGGATGACATAAAAAGTACCATCGGAGGAGAATTTTTCTTTGGGGAAAGACTTGTTACATGGAGAAGTAAGAAGCGGGCTTGCATTTCTCAGTCTACAGCCGAAGTAGACTATGTTGGTGCTGCTACAAACTGTTCAACTATTGCATATATTAAGCAAGTATTAGAAGGAATGAATGAGATAATCATCGAGTCGATGATTATATATTGTGATAACAAAAGTGCAATAATCATTTCAAAGAATCCAGTGATGCACTCTAAAACAAAGCATATATCTATTAAGTATCACTACTTAAGAGAACAAGTACATGAGAAGCAAGTTAAGCTAGAGTTTGTTACATCAAAAGAACAACTTGCTGACATATTTACAAAGCCTCTACCGAAGGATACATTTGAATACTTGAGGACTAGACTAGGGGTCTGTCCCTTGTCTACCAGTCACTAATATGATCTGAATGTTGCATCAGCCTAATCTAATCAGAAGACCATACATGTTGATGCAAGCATAGTTCACACTTTGGATCATGTCTAAGGTTGTGAAAAGTTTGGAGAACTGGAATAAATTGGCATATCAGTATACAGAGATACAGAGAATGCACCAGACAACAGAGAGTTACATGGATACTGTAGAGCTGTATGTTTATTTTTTTCTTTGGCATTGTTGTCAAAGGGAGAGATAAACAATACGAAACAATATGTACCAAATGAGAACACTAAAACATCTATCTAAGGGAGAGCATTGAAAATCAGTTACTAAGAACAGAAGAAGGAATATGAGAGCTAAAAAGATCATATCTGCAGAATGTCAAAGTTGCATTGGTAATGCTGTTGAGTAACATAGTGATTAAACATATTAAGCTTGGGAGAGCTTGTACAACATTTGTTCACGGAGTTGTAAATACATGTTTGGTATGTGTATGGTATATTTCATATTACTTGTGTTGCCATCAATGCCAAAGGGAGAGATTGATGAACTACAACTGATTTAGAACCTAAGTGAAGATCTGTGATTAGAGATCACTGAGTTGATGATTAGATATGTAAGATGATTAAATCAGTAATATGTTGTCATTGATGTCAACTAGTTTGACAGTACTTATTTTGTAAGTTACTATACCTAAACATTTGTAGAAAAGGAGTAAAAGAGATGGAAGAACATATATATCTACATGGAGAAAGATGGACATGTCAGATGAGGATAAGGAATACATTGGGTAACTTATGAATGAGTCTATGACCTTATGTTATTGACTTGATTATGTTGCATTCATCTATGATGAAGGAAAATAGCAAAATGCACAAAGCAATGTGGTCGGTTAAAGAAGCATTTTAGTATACACCGACGGGATGTAGTGTATATTGACAATAGTATAAATTGAGCTTGTGTCCATTGACATATTTCTTTGTTAACCGAGCAGAGGAAAAGAACTAAATGATTAGTTTAACCGTTAAGGATTGATGAGCTGTAAAGTACCTCAAAATCAGAGTAATGGATAATGTTTGTTATGAAGATCAATGGATAGCATAATTCAAGGAGGATCTAAATGATGAAACTGAAACGTGTTATTCACACATCAGCCGAGGAAGGTTTAAGCAGCAAAATGGAGGAAGGAGATTAAGCGGCAAAATCTTATGGAGGAGAAGAAAATGGTTTACATGTCTATTTAAGAGACCAGAGTTTCACAATGAAACTAATGCCGGAAGGAGACTGTAGAATTATCGCATGAACAAGTTTCATGTATTCTTGATCAAACTAGTTAAGGAGAACCGAACTGCAGAGCTAACCGAGCATCGGGAAGCTATAACCGAGCGATATTAGTAAGTTAATGGAAATTGATTGAAACATAATAGATACATTGATCAAAGGATTTTAATGAGCTTAAGAATGGATCTGATAATTTGAAATTGAAGTTGTGTTGTATTCAGATCAAAATGCTGTTACATTTTAACCATTGTAATCAGACAAATGTCTTAACAGAGTGGACTTGGAAAGTCTTGTAATGACATTCATAGAATGTACATTTGTTATCCTGTCAACTCCATAGTGAATGCTGGTTGGACGATAACAGTTGGTCTTAAATCCTCTAACAAGGTCACACCTAATAGTGTGTTTGTAACCTTTAATAGGGTTGGGTCTTCATCGACCTCACTTCAGAATACTGAATATTTTTGGGTTGCCGGTCCCAGGTGGTTTTTCCCTTAACAAGGTTTCCATGTTAAATCTCTTGTGTTATGTGTTGATTGTGATGATTGTTTTTTGTCATACTTTACAGATTGCATGTCTGATTTGATCGATAATCATTAGAAGTTTTATTTGGCAATCAGTAAATACACAGACAGAGTACTATCTTATGTTACCGAGCTGCAAAAGTTTTAGTAATTTGTTTTGGGTTTTACATTTTGTGATTGGGACTGTGGATAACTGATTCCCCCCCCTCTCAGTTATTCTAACAAAATGATCATAGATTCGTATTACAATCATTATATATTTGTAAAAACATCATAATTATTGGGAACAATTAATTTCACTAATACATTTGGGGTGAAATTGCGACGACAATTTGCGACGACGGGCAAATGTTATATGTTTTTGGCTTTTTTTTTTCAATTATAACCCGACAATGTCGCAATTGCGACGTTAACGGGATATAAGAAAAAAAGAAAAGAAAACGTTGGTCATTTCTATGTTCAATAGCACCGAGAGGGATTTTTGCATCCATTGGATAATTTGTATGTTGGACGAGGAGATCTTTGTGGCCAGGCATCTCTGCGGTGAAAGGCATTGTACATTCAGAATCCAAAAGGCCGAGAAAGGTATGATTTTAAACTTCACTTCCTCCTCCTTTTGTGTCGCCCTCTCTTCCCTTTATCATGCGCTCAGGTACTTCAGGCGTCGCTTCTGTATTGTACACTAATTCATATCAGTGCCTCCATTAAATGGAACATTGCCCCTTAAACTCTTGATAGCACCGATAGGTGAAAGCTTTGTTGTATTATTGTCATACATTATTCTTTATATTTCTAGGTCATAAGACTGATCATTAACATTGTGCTTCATGGAGATTCTAAAAATGCCTTGGACTATGCTCTCAAATGATATAGTCACGAGCCCAACTAGGGTTTACAAATATCATTTAAAAACCTAAACATTCCTCCGACAATGTCCTTCATTTCAACAAAGCACTCAACACAGTGCACAAATCTGAAAATGCCTTGTAGAAGGCTCTCAAGACTGCACTGAGTCTTTTGATAAATCTACATGTTTGTCACTGGGGTGTAACTATTACCATTTTAGTTACGACGACAATTCGATGGTTCTGCATCACTTTGTATGAAGTGTTTAAGCTATAGAAGTACAATAGTTATAGAATGGTTGTTGAGAATTTCTAGATATTCTAAAGTTAACCAACTAGGGCATGTCACGATATCCACTGTATAAAAGTGCACTAAAAAATAGTAGTGTTTAAAAATTATGTTATGGTTTTTTAATTAAAAATTCTTTTAACTATCAATACACCAAATCATTTTGTATGATCAGTTAAAGCTGTAGAAGTTCAGTAGCTAATAGAACGAGGGTTGAGCATTTTTGGATGGGATATTCTAAAATTACATATTTGGTTTGATAAATATACCTTCTAATTTTTGTTGAACTTTCACACCAAGGAAATAATGCATGGGTCCTATATTTGACATTTGACATTTCATATTTCTATTTCATTTCTTTCTCCATGAGAGCTTTGTTGTTACCTATATAAATAAGATCATCGACGTAAAGGCAACCAATGAGAATATCATAATCAATATGTTGAACATATGAGGTTGGCTCTTAGTTTCTTCTACTAAATCTCTTCTTCAAGAAATAATTGCTAATCCTTGTATACTAGGCACTGGGAGCTTGCTTCAACCCATAAAGTGTTTTTTCTAAAAACTTGTAAACTAATTGTTCTTTGCCTAGAATTTCATAGCCCATAGGTTGTTGAATGTTCCACATAGACATCCTTATCTGTATAACTATTAAGGAAGATAGATTTTACATTTATCCAAGATACTAGCCACTTGTATTGTGTAGCAATAGCCAATATAATCTTGATTGTATCAAGTCCAGAAATTGTAGCAAAAGTTTCTGTAAATTGCTTGAGGTGTTTGTGCAAATCCTTTGGTGACTAGTCTAGCCTTGTGTCATTCTATTGAACCATCACTATGATATTTCACCTTATAAATCCATTTGACATGAATCACTTGTTTATCTTTGGGAAGTTGCAAATAATTTCCATGTTTTATTTTTATTAATGGCATTCATCTCATCATTCATAGCATTAATCCATACTTTGCCTTTGACTACTTTTTCATACATAGAGGGTTCCACTTGAATTGTACTAAACAAAGAAAAATTAACGATTAGTTTTATATTGTAGTCCTATGATAAATGTCAAATAGTCTTTGTGCATTTCTTGAAGAGCTTGGAGTTTATGCTTAATGCGAATTATCATCAGAATTTGTGCTACTAGAAGAACTTGGTGGACTGGAACTTGAGCTCCTATTAGAGCTTGAACTTCCACTTGAGCTTGTGGGGAGGAGGAACACTGCCATCTTCAATGCCCATGATTATTAGTATATTTTTCTGTACATCATTTTTCCATTGACAGACTCTCCCTTCATCAAAAACATTTTTTGTGCTAGGATTATAGCACCTGTACCCTTTAGTTGCATTGGAATATCCCACAAGGATACAAAGTTGGGATTTTGTATCCAACTTCGTCTGCCTTTGAATTGGAATATGAATAAATGCTAGACAACCAAATACATGAAAATGAGCTACAAAAGTATTATGACTACTTTGAGTTTCCTTTGAGTGATGTTCTTGATTGATTTTGTGGGATCTCAATTCAAAATATATACTATTGTTGCCACAACCCCCTAATAACTATTTGGAAGACATTTTGATTGCAACATACTTCATGCCATTTTCATAATGGTACCGTTCTTTCTTTTTGCATTACCATTTTTTTGGGAGTATAAGCCACAGTAAATTCTCTTTATGACATAGTTGTTGCAAAATAAAAAAACTCTTTGGAAGTAAATTCTCCCCCTCTACCTGTTTGAGTATTTTGAGATAATACCCAATTTGCTTTTCAAGCATAGCTTTATAATTCTTGAAGCATTGAAAAGCCTTAGATATCTGCATAAGAAAATAAACCAATGTGTGGCAAGGAAATCATCAATAAAAGTTAAAAAATAAATATCCTTACCCAATTTCTCCTCTTGCATATCATCACAAATGTCAACACACAAGCTCTATTGGAGATATTGCCCTCCATGATTTGTTCACTGAAAAATTATCATGATGGTGCTTGTGCACACCTTGAACAAATTTTTTCTTTGGATTGAATTGTAGGAAGTCCTCTAACCATATTCTTCTTATGAAGCAAACTTAATCCTTGAAATTTAAAATGACCATATTGTTGGTTCCATAACCATGAATCATCTGTTATTACCATGAATGCATGCATCTTAGTGGAAACCAATGGGAGAGGAAATAATATATTCTCTATCATACAAGACTTTGCTACAAGCGATATTTATCTGATTTATTAAATATCTTACTGTGGTTATCTTCAAATAAACTTTTGTAATTTTATGCTACTAGCTGCCCAATATTCAAAAGATTATGTTTTAGTTTTGGCACAAGTATCATGAATATAATAATTTCTCCTTGCTTAGTCTTCATTGCAAGGGTACTTTTACCCATTACATCATTTTCTTTATCATCACTAAATTTAAGTTAGACTTCTTATGAATCATCTAATTTGACAAAGAGGGTATATTTACTTTTCATATGATTTGAATAGCTGCTATTTAGGAACCACACATTCTTTTGGTGTTCTTTTGTCAAAATGCACGCAAAGAATGTAGAGTACTTTGCATCTTTGGAAGACTTTAATTAATTGTCTTTCGACTTATTCAAGTCAATCTTTTTTTCCTTCATGTCCATATTGTTTAGAACACCTGCATTGAATGATTCAGTGATCCACTTCCTATTCCTTGTTCTCTACCATGTCCTCTATTAGCTAAAATTTCCTTGGAATTTATTTGGGCGAGGAAGAGTCTTTGGAGAGTTTCTTCAATTTTTGTAGGAGATTGGAAAGCTTGCACCAAGCTTTTTGTAGAACATTGCATATACTTCTAATGAGATTGTAAAGAACTTATCTATTTTGCCACTTTGAATGTGGTTAGATCATTCCTTTCTTCAATGGCTATCACCACTGAATAAAAGTGAGGAGGAAGAGATCAATATGTGTCCTTGATGAAGGGTGCTCCCCTGAATACCACAAACACATAACAAAAATAGAGAAACAACAACAATAATATGCAAGAACAGAAAATTGGCTTCTTATTATCTCCACAAATGTGGAATTACAAACTTTCAGAATTACAATATGCAAAGCCACATGGGCATTCCCTTACAATATTCTGTAGGACAAAGCCTCGAATCAATACCCAGATCTACTACCCAGAACTTCCCTAGACAACACTACGGGCCTTCTTTATATAGGCAATTTCCACCGCCCGAGAAGGTTCTAGAAATTTAGCCCTTAGGGCCGACCAAACTTAGAATTATTTTATTTTACAATTTATTACATCAAAGTCGGCTCAACATGAGTTTTGAAACCCAAACAGAAATTTTGAAGAAAAAATTATTTTCCGCCATTTCAGGTGACCCAACTTCCGAAGACCATAAGTCATCACCCGTTGACCCGATTGGCTATTATAACCCCATTCTAGAAATGCCACGAAGCGCTCTACAGGCTAGATTTGTGCAAAGTGCCTGTCACCCAAATTTTTGACCTCATCCGGGGCCTCTAAAGCCTTCAAAACTGAGTTTGAAGTTTCTGTATCCTACTGCCAATACCGAAAATCTTCAATATCTTCAAAACGAGACCTGATCTAGCCATGAAACTTTGCTGGTAGGCTGATATGACTGAGATGAACCTCCATATGTGAAATTAGAACATTCCGAGATCGTAAGACCAACTTACTAAAAATAGCAAGTTTCCATAAATAGTAGCTCTGCACAAGATAGCCCTTATTGAATACAAAAATAGAAATGTTTTTGGGTGATGCAAGATTGCTCTTACACCTAGGATGCTCCTGCATTAGTCCTCCTCACTTTGCCTTTTTTAAATAGAAATTTCATCTAAAAGATATAAATCGTGGGAGAGTTTCTTCAATTTTTGTAGGAGATTGGAAAGCTTGCACCAAGCTTTCTGTAGAACATTGCATATACTTCTCATGAGATTCTAAAGAACTTATCTATTCTGCCACTTTGAATGTGGTTAGATCATTCCTTTCTTCAATGGCTATCACCACTGAATAAAAGTGAGGAGGAAGAGATCAATATGCGTCCTCCTCATTTTGCCTTTTTTAAATAGAAATTTCATCTAAAAGATATAAATCTTCAAATTTCCTTCATGAATTTTGATTGATATTGGAGAGGAATTATTTAAAATAAAATTTAATGATAAGAGACATTCTTTTATATTTTCACTTTACTTGAGGCCCTCTATTATAATTTTAATCCCATTTCCTTAGTGCAAAATTCCCAAAATCCACTTAAAGAATTTAAATATATGATGGGCATTTTGGGTTTCAACTGGGCTTCATTTTGAAAAAAAGGACATTAGATAGAACAATTACAAGATGATGTTTGCATTGACAGTTAACATAGTCAAATTCAGCCACTAAATTTAGTTCATGAATTCCTATATTGGCTTTACATTATGGGGGCTTATTATTTGGTTTGGTGTTTTTATTTTTCTACAGCCCTTACTATATATGTTTTCACAAGGATCTCGAGGAGTTTTGATGTATCCCCACAAAATTATGATAGTGGAATAAACATGTTAATTCAAGAAGAAGAGAGTACTGAATGTTGATATAGACCATGAGAGAAATGCCTTTGAAATCTGATTCTATGATCTCATAAGTGAGTTATAAATAACTTTTAAAGATTAAATTTAAGTGGATGCAAAATGCCTTCCTGAGCATGCCTAAACACCTCAACTAGACTAGCCTACATGGAGTTATTCAAAGAACTATGCAATTTCACCCCAAATTACCAAATTGTCATCGTAATGTCCCCTCTTTGAATAGGATTTAATTATAAAAAATAATAAAGTAAAATACAAAAGGATAAAAATAAGATTAAAATTAAAATTTAAAAGAATAAAATTAACTTTAACGAATAGTCAAAAGGCATGAAATGAAAAGTTGTGACTCCCTCAAACATGAGATATAGAAGGGAGAAGAGAAACTCATTTGAAAGGAGGCTGCAGGGAGGAAGAAGAAAGAAGGGAACATGTGAAAATAAGAACTAATGCAGATATCTTTGAAAGTTTAAAACAGAGATCCGTTAAATGCTCAGTTCATCAACCTCAAGGTGCCTATTTCAGATGTTGGGTTTATGTATTACACATTGAAATTAAGTTAGATGCCTTAAGATTGATACCTCTCCATATTTAACAAATATTTTTATTGAAGATAACTGAGCTAGTCTAGTACGGTGGAAGATTCAAAAAGTTGGTCTAGTACAGTGGAAGATTCACAAAGTTATTCATTCTATAACTCCTCTTACTCCGTGCCTATTCCATAACCTTTTCCAACATACTCCTTGTCTGTGCCAAAATAGGATCTTTGGAACAGGGTATGGATATCCATCAAAGCATAATGAAAGGGGGGTTTTCATGAGATATTATAGTTGGAAATTATGTTATAGACATATATGCAAAATGTAAAAGCATAGACAAGGCACATAAATTGTTTGAGAGAATGCCTCAGAGAAACGTGGTCTCGTGGACTGCAACAATTGCAAGATATGCACAAGATGGATTTGTTGAAAAAGTTGTAGAAACTTTCAATCAAATACACTTGGTAGGTGTAAATCCTAATTTCGCAACCTTTTTCAGCATTCTCTCTGCTTGTGCTAAAATGGGAGTGATGCAGAGGATAGAATGATGAACCCTTTAAACAACCCAAAATGAGCAAAATTGTAGAAGTGTTCCAAGTGACCCTTCTAGGTCCTGATGGGCAAAATCTACAAATAGTCAACTCTAGGAGGTTTCAAGGCTTCAATAGGTTTGTTTTAGCATATCTAACATGTTCCAAACATCACCTTCAAGTTTCAACACCTCTGAAGTAAAAATGCATAGCAAACCAAAATGTTGTCAATGACAATTTTCAATTTCTGTAACAGCAACAAGGTAAATTGGCAGATATCTTTTGTTTTTCTCAAGTGACTCTCTGAACAAACAACATTTTCAAATACCCTTTATCCTTATATAAAACATATGTCAAGATTGGATGGGATTCCATTGGAAAAAATCAAAGTTTCTTCACAATGACCCCGTCTTTAACAATGGAACAACTAGTGCATTTACAAAGCAACATATAGCAATACTTAATGTATGGACTTCAAACTTTGTATAGGCTCATCAAATGCCTTCAATTAGACAAATACACAATCAATTTCAGTCTATGGGTTTCCCATCCCCAAAAACCCCAATTCATCCCTTATAAACCCTTGTTCCTAGGGTATCACCAATCTCACATGTGTAACAACTTCTTTGACTAATTCCAAGTGCAAACATAAATGTTTAAAGATCATAACCATGAATCAAAACTCAAACACTACCCTCCTTAAGGCAAATCTCTCTCTATAGGACTGTCCCTTCAATCCTTAACCCTTGTTTTCACCTTTTTATTGTTGGTGGCCACCAAATATTCTGGTTAGATATTCATTACAGAGTTAGAAGCATTTGTACATGTTAGAAGAGTGCCATTCCATGAAGAAACAATGGACATTTCATGGGATGAGCATGATTTAATGAAAAAAAACTACAAAATTGCTTGAAAACTGTCTGCTACAGCCAAGCAGTGAATAAAATTGAACAAAAAACTCACCAAATGGATTCAAGACTTGATTATTATCATCAAAACATGTTTGGTAAGATAGCACAATGCATTCCCAATTCAAAGATATGCAGAAAAACCAAGAATGCTTCAAATTGCTGTTCAAACCAAGCTTTTTCTATTCACTTTTCTGAGACAGTCCGTCCATTATATCTTCCAGTCTGTACAAACACATATTTATAGACCTGGGCATGGTAACTACCCCTCTTAACCATCTCCAACTGGTTTCATTTGCTAATCCTTCTTAAAATTTGAATTATGAAGTTTCCTTCCAAAATGGCTTTATAGCCGTTAACATTCAAATTTCAAATTTTAAACTACTAAACTATGCTCTTAAAGAGTTTATTGAATCTTCTGATTTATGTAATGACATGGTAAGGTTATGATAACCTATAGGACCCTATCCAATGTCTTTTCTACCCTAGGCAACCCTAAGATGCAATTACAACTTTTTTTCAACATAGAAATCCATCAGGACATTATGCAATTTCATGACTTCCAATGCCTCCATGTGCCATGATTGGTTGAAGGATTGCCCAATTGAATCTAGGAGATGCTCCATGACCTCTGTAATGCCTTGGATCTCCAATGTGCCTTTGACAAGCATATGATGCTCCTGCATCAATTTCACCACCTTTAAAGATGTTCTTGTCCCAAGAACCGTGTCTGGCATAAATTGCTTCTTTTCCTCCATATCTCTGCATATGGTGCATAGGAATGAAACCTCCTAAGGTAAAGTGTCTCTTCTGCTGATGTCCTACATGCAAAACATTCAAACATTTGTTAGAAATCATAACTCCTGCCCTTGGGGTAGTCACCATTGCTGCCTTGGTTGTTTTCTTGACTGTCTAGACAGTCTTTATTTCTGCCTGTTTGGGGCAGTACCCCTGCTGTCCTTCCAACTGCTGCTGCACCATCTTTTCATTGTCTTTTTCATGTCCTCTGATAAGATAGTACCAATCCCCCACTAACACTCCTTCACCACCTTTAAATCCTGTCCTTATCTCTGTCACAGAATTCAGAATTCTCTGTCCTTTATTCTCCACTACTTGTTCCAACTTTATGCTTTTCCCAGTCTGACCTGTATCCAATTCTCTGATTCTTCCTATGAGGAGAGATTCATTTCCCTTGCAAGGCAATGGTATCAACTCAAACCTTTTTCCATTACTCCACACTTGGTAGATGTTAGTGAAGCAATCATGTAACACTTTCCTAGAAACTTGCCAAGATCTTCCTAGGATAACATGTGCACAATTCATTTTTACAACATCACATAGAATTTGATCAGAGTACCCACCTATTGAGAAATTTAACATGGTCTGATAATGCACTATGAAATTTTGATTTTCCTCCACCCATGTAGCATAATAAGGCCTAGGATGGTGTTGAATAGGCAGTTTCAAAGCATTGACAACATCCCATGAGATTAGATTGCTGCAAGTACCTGAATCTATGACTAATTTATAAACTTCACCTTGTATTAAACAATTAGTCCTGAAAATACTTACTTGTGGTGTCCATTCCTCACCTCTCCTAAACATCTTTTAATTGCATATAACAACTAATTTATGTGCTTTTTCATGACTATGTTTGACTCATATAATTGTGATCTCTCTAGCTTGGCACAATTTATGGATTACCATGCACGCAATAGAAGTCAAGATGACATTATTCGAATCCCTGCGGATGGTTCAACATTTATGCACATAGAGGAAAAGTGGCAACACTTCAAAGAAGAACCTCGTAATCTCAGGCTTTCATTGGTAGCAGATGGTGTCAATCCATTTGGAGAGATGAGATCTGTTTACTTGGTGTGGCCTATTTTTGTGCAAGGTTCTAATAATGAAATCGGTGCGCAAGGTTCTAATAATGATGCATCTGACCCACAGGTAAATAAGCTAAATGAAATTTATTTCAAATTGAAGACTTTACCAATTAGTCTATTTGATGTTAAGTTCCAATATAAAGTGAGTATATCTATTTTAAGCAAGCAATGATAACAATGCGTAGGATATTGGAATGCAGCCTGAGAATCCTTCTACACAATTTGTGCATGATGAAGGTTCGCATGATGTGCATCCTAGTGGTGGAGGTATACATTTGCTATTAAATTTTTTATATGTAATTGCAATTGGTGTTTGGATTAACGTAACATTTTGTATAGCAGCTGTAGAGGATCGAGGGGTCGGTGTTCATGAGCATGTTGAGGTTGAGTCCAGACAAAATGATGTGGCCAGATCAGGTAAAGAGCGCCACAGTTATGTTCTTTAAAATAATTAAATACTTGTAACAATTATAATAAAATATTTTTAATTTAACTCTTTTATTTGTTATTGCAGAGGACCCCCCTTTGCAACAGCATAGGAATTTGAGATCATCAAGAACAGAGAACAAAACAATTGATGAGGGGGGAATTGATGATAACATTGATGCTCCTCTTAGAGCTTACATAGAAAAAAAATTAGAAAGAAAAAAAAGAAATGATTGTCATCTACATACCTTAATTGATAATGACTGAATTTTATGTCTCAATGAATTTAATTATGTGCTAATGAATGTTCATGAATTATGTGTTAATGCAGAATATTGATGAATGTTGTGTGTTAACGAATCTAATGTGTTAATGAATGTTATCATGTGATATTGATTGAATGTTACATTTTATTAATGGTTGAAAGAATGAATGAATGTTAGATGTTAACGGGGAATGTAGAGTGATGTTAGGGGGAGGGGGGTGGGGCCAAATGAGCTTCCACCTTCACGTGGCTGGCCCTGTTTAGTAGAGAATATTAAACTATTCTCGAAACAAAGTGAAGCTCAATAAGATACTAAATATTTCTCTATTTTGTCAAATTTATACTTTTTGAAGTCTTTTGAAGATTTGTGTTTGATAGTACTCTAATACCTTGTGACTACTCTAAGGTTCTTGGTACATCTTCTTATAGGTAATTCTTCATAGACTCAGAGTAGAGTTTGAGGCAGAGGAACGGAGGGAAAAATCTTTTTCCAGGTAATTATTCATAGACTCTTCATTATTATTGTATGTAAGGAAACCCAACACATTCATTTCCTTCATCTTTACCACATTTGTACCCTCCATTTGAATGGATTCAGTCCCATATCACGAGGAAATGGTGAAATAACCATCATAACAATAGTAATATAGAGCAAGTTTAATTGGTCTTTTCATATGTCTATCTTGTGCATTTAGAGATCATGGCACATCATGAGGCCATATTTCTTTGAGCAATTCATTCAAACAGCTCACACGCAGTGTCTATGGTTCTACATTCCTTTACATAAATTATGTTAGAGTTCATGAGCTAAGCCTAGGGTTCCACATTCCACTGCATACAAATCTGCTAGAGCATTTCCAATTTCTAACTATACTTCACTTACAACCTTAAAATAAATATACCCATCATATTAATAATTTATTAATATACCCACTGCTCAATGATTTTCTATGATTTACTACAAATACATGATTTCAGTGGGCATACCCACCGCTCTATAAGATCGGAGTAAAACATTACAAATGCTGTTATAATGGATCCCTTCTATTTTTAATTCATTGGTTGGATGAAGTACCTATCCCCCTTACAAATCTTGGCACCTGAAAAATAAGACAGACAAAACTTCCATCTCCAATGGTTAACCCACATCAAATAATATAGATATTTCCTACAATTGTGCATTTTCTATTTGGAATTGCAGATTATGATACTGAGTAACACTTTAAAAGTAATACGCACCCAATCAGATTACACGACTAATTTTTCTTTGGAACATCTTCCTTTATAACCATATGTAATCTATTAGCAATTTAATCAGTTAAATAAAATTAACAATAGAAACCAAAATATTAGTTGTACTACTATCTTGATTTACCTCTACCTACTATAATCCGAACAAGAAGGATATAAGCCTATATCCATGTCTAGAAAGAAAACTAAGTTAAGATTGAAAGGGGTTGACAGTCTAGGATATATATATATATATATATATATATATATATATATATATATATATATATATATATATATATATATATATATATATATATATATATATATATATATATATATATATATATATATATATATATATATATATATATATATATATATATTTGTGTCCATGGCATAGGCCCTTTGCATTTTCAAAACGTAGCCATTATAATTCAAAAAAGCAAAAAATTACCTAAGTCTTCCTGGGTCAAGTTCTATTTTAAGGCTACTATTGGCCGCTAAAAATCCTAAAGACCCATGTGCAAAATTGAATAAACCATTGCACAAGTCTTAAGGGTTAGTCACATAATCGCATAAGCTATTTACGACCTATGCGATCATATGACTAATGTTCCAATGGGTCCCCCTTGGAAACTACCCTATCCCTAAGACTAAGCGCCTAAAAAAAAACTATCCTAAGGTTCCGGAAAAGGTTTAAAACCCTTGTCGCATGGTTACATAGCCTTTTTTCATGCTATGCGATCATGCGACTGGGGTTAACTGGTGCGGTTTCATGCTTGTCACATGATTGCATGCGGCTTCCCAAGCGCATACGACCATGCGACAAGCCTCTAGCTGTCGTAGTTGCTTGGGTGTTCATCGCCATTGCGACGTATACGCATAGAATTATGACAGATTTGCTATATTGGTGATGCCCAAATGCTGTTGCAATTTCAGTGTGTGTACATCGCACTTGTGACAGTTTCGATGGTGCGGTTTCATGCTTGTCGCATGATCGCATGCGGCTTCCCAAGCTCATGCGACCATGCGACAAGCCTCTAGCCGTCACAATTGCTTGGGTGTTCATCGCAAGTGCAACAGTTTCGGTGGTGCGGTTTCATGCTTGTCGCATGATCGCATGCGGCTTCCCAAGCGCATGCGACCATGCGACAAGCCTCTAGCCATCGCAGTTGCTTGGGTGTTCATCGCACTTACGACGGTTTTGGTGGTGCGGTTTCATGCTTGTCGCATGATCGCATGCGGCTTCCCAAGCGCATGCGACCATGAGACAAGCCTCTAGTTGTCGCAATTGCTTGGGTGTTCGTCGTAAGTGTGACAGTTTCAGTGGTGCGGTTTCATGCTTGTCGCATGATCGCATGCGGCTTCCCAAGTGCATGCGACCATGCGACAAGCCTCTAGCCATCGCAGTTGCAACGGGGTTGATGTCACAATGAAGGGGCTGCATAGCGACGGATTGAAGTCGTAATTGCGACGGAAAAGGAAAGATGTCATATTTTGCGACTAAAAAATAGCGACGTCTATTACTATCGCAATTGCAACACATGGCTGTCTCAATTGTGACACATAGCTGTCGCAAATCGATGCCAAATTTATTAGTGTTTACATCATTTATCTTTTCTAATATTTTAGTACATATTTTTAAAATTACGAGTAGTTGGATGAATATGACTTAAAGATGTTATGTTCACAAAGGGATATGATACATTGAAGTTTCTTTGATACAATACTTGGTAATCCATTTTTTTATTAAAGGATTATATATTTGTTTTAGAATATTTTTTATGGGTAAAACTTCATATGTATTTGGGAAATTAATTTGCATATTTTGTCTTTTCTAATATACATGCATTTGAATGTTTGTGATGACTAGTTGTTGGGTGAATATAATTTGATTCTTTGAAGATGTTACATTCATGGAGATACGAGTCATTGAATTTTGTTTGGTGGGACACTTGATAATGTATTTTTTTATTAAAAGATTATGTATTTGTATTATAATATTTTTATGGGTAACAACTTCATATGCTTTTGAGAAAATTACTATGCATCTATTTTATATAGAGAATGTATATTCAAATGTAAACAGTCAAAAATTCTAGACTCATAATATGTACAATTAATGTCACTTTACATATATAAACTATTAATTAATAAATATTCTAAAAGCTAAATAATAATTACATCTATTAACTACAAAATAGAATTTTAGAGATCATTTTCTATATAATAAAAATAGATCTTAATAGTAACTTTTAAAGTAAATTTTTTAAAAACATCTATCAAGGATGTACCCTTGACTCAATTTTTTAATTAATTAGAAATAAAAAACTACTATTTTTATTTTTTATTTAATCAATAATTCTGAACCATGCTTAAACAAAAGTCTTAAAAATGAAAACAATATTAGTTTTTATTTTTAATTAATTAAAAATCTTGGTCAATGGTACATCCTGAACCCCAAATATACGTTTTCCTACTTCATCAATTTTAATAGACTATGTAGGGATTAGGATGCACCATTGACTTAAAAAAATTACTAATCTCATTTAAAAAAAAACTAATCAACAATTAGAGATATGCAAAAACAAAAAATCTTGAAAGTGAAAACAATATTACTTTTTATTTTTAATTAATGAAAAATATTGGTCAATGGTGCATCTAATCGCTACATATATGTTGCCCCACTTCATCAATTTTTATAGCCTATGCAAGGACCGATTAATTACAAATAAAAAATATTACTAATTTCATTTTTTAAAAATTAATCATCAATTATGAACTACACAAAAAAGTCTTAAAAGAAAAGACAATATTAGTTTTTTTTTTAATTAATTAAAAATCTTGGTCAATGGTTTGATCCTTATATGTTGCCCCACTTCATCAATTTAATTAAAATCTTGATCAATAGGACGTTGCCCCCATAACTATGAAAATTAATTAATAACTTAGGATGTATAGTTGACTACAACTTATAATTAATTAAAAATAAAAAACAAATACTATTTTTTTTTTTATAAAAAAAAATTAATCACAATCTGAACCATGCTTAAAAAAAAGTCTTAAAAATGAAAATAGTATTATTTTTTAATTCTTAATTAACTAAAATCTTAGTCAATAGTACATCATAGTGATCATTTTTAATTTTTAATTTAATTAAAAATATGGATAAATAAGACATTGTGATCTACACAGACATTGTGCCCGTAACTATGAGACTTAATTAATAGCTTAGGATGTACAATTAACTAAAATTTGTAATTAAATACAAATAAAAAAACAATTTTTTTTGGGTTTTATTTTAAAAACTAATCAACAATGTGAACCATGCATAAACAAAAGTCTTAAAAATGAAAACAATATTATTTTTTATTTTTAATTTAAAAAAGTCTTAGTCAATAGTACATCATCTTGATCATTTTTTATTTTTAATTTAATTAAAAATATGGATAAATAAGACATTGTGATCTACACAGACATTGTGCCCGTAACTATGAGAATTAATTAATAGCTTAGGATGTACAATTAACTAAAATTTGTAATTAAATACAAATAAAAAAACAATTTTTTTTGGGTTTTATTTTAAAAACTAATCAACAATGTGAACCATGCATAAACAAAAGTCTTAAAAATGAAAACAATATTATTTTTTATTTTTAATTTAAAAAAGTCTTAGTCAATAGTACATCATCCTGATCATTTTTTATTTTTAATTTAATTAAAAATCTTGATCAATAGAACAACGCCATCTACAAAGACGTTGCCCCCACAAGTGGATCCTCTCTGTTAACTTTAAAAATTAAGAGATGTTGGAAGATGTTTGTGTAATCACCTAAAATTGGTTTACTAGAACTTGAGCCCCCCTTTTGATCAAACCTGTTATCTCTAGTTGAGCATTACTAATTGTCATTAGTATCAAAGACATCGATTGGTTATCTATGTTATACTAGTTAGTAATAGCAGGCATCACAAGCTAGTCGGTTAAGTCTCTACACCGAGCACATAACAATTTTACCAAGCATCATACACAGATACCAAGCATAGTAAACACCGAGCACTAGTATAATTACCAAGCACTTATATAAAGTGTTTACCGAGGATCAAAGAAAACACCATAGGAATAAGGAATGGCTCATTTAGATCTATGCAAACGGTTACAATAGAATCACAAAACATTTTACCAAGATCGAGGAAAATTTATTGTTGAGATATTCATTAAATGCGATGAAGATCTTATGTAATTGTTTGATCTAGGTTATTTTTGTACACCGTTGATCTTAGGTTTTTCTTTCTTAGATATTATAACCTAATTTTGTAAGCGGCATAAAGCAATATGCTATATAATTGTATTTTGCATCATTTTGAGAAAGAGAGGAGATGTATGAGCGAAGAAGTTCTTGAAACATTAGCCAACTTCAAGATTATCAGTTATCAGACAGAGCAAAACAATATTCAGGAATAATCAGATTGAGCAGAATCAGATTAGGCTACCGACCAGTTTAGAGTTGAGATCTTCACACAGAAAGGTGATATTTAATTAGTATTTCATTGATCTGTATCAGACAAGATAGAGTTGTCATTAGCAGATAGTTCCCTTTTATTCTCTAATCATTATAATAGAGTTTTGGTAAAATCTCTTAACAAAGTAGACCTAACAGTCTTTTTATAAATCTCTTAACCGAGTGCACAATCAAGTAGTGTTGTTAAAATCCTATAACTAGGTAGATCTAATTGATCTAATATGTTACTCCTAATAGGGTAAGATCACCAGAAGTGATCACCACTTGTAGCCCTAACAGGCAAACCTTTTCTATCTGCAGTAGTAAAGAATTTGTGGGTGTCATCCCCACCGCAGTTTTTACCTTCTAACAAGGGTTTCTGCATTACCAAAATACCTGTGTTATGGAATGATTAGCTTGTTGATTTCATGTTATTTACTTTTACAAGTTGAATGAGTGAATGATATATGCATTGGATACAAGTTATTTTGCAAGGTTATTACTATTTGCTGTTTAAAGGTTTGAAAGGTTTAAGAAGTGAAAGTTTTTGTGGGCACCGATTCACCCCTCCCCTCTCAGTACCCTATCTCTCCATCCCAACACAAACCATCTCTTTTCTAAGCATCATTATGCAAAGTAACCTTTAAAATCCCTTTTGCATAATTAAATAAATTTTTTTATATCGAGCTTTTACTACGGTCTAATTTCTAGAGCTTGCATATTTATTTAATTGCTATAACTTTAATTTTAATATAAAGTTCCTACACTTTTATTAAAAGAACACATTCACATGTGTGCACCCACTTAATCTTGATTAATTAGCAATTAAAAGTGATTTTTGCTTGCAAATGCTATTTTGTCTTAATCTTACCTAATATATTTTTTGCCTCTTAATCCTCACCACTCATCTCTACCTAACCTTGCATCTCCTTTTGCCTCTTCATCTCATCCACTCATTCTTTAGCCTCTTAATTTCCACCCTCCATTCTGGAGGCAATTCCTTTAAAAGTAAGCTCTTCCCTTGCTCAAGGGTCCCAATCTTGATTATTGTTGAAGTACATTCTTACATTCTAGCATTCTCAATTTCTTAGATTAATCTTTCTAATTTGATTTCTTAGTTTTAGCTCTCTTATTTCTTAGCTTAGCTTCATTTCTTAGCTTAATATTGCATTATTAATCTAGTTTCTTTCTTGCATTGCTTCAATAGATTTAGCTCTTGCATTATCATTCTAGAATACTAGTTGCTAGCATACATTCTTAGCTTAATCTCTCATTTCTAGCTTGCATTCTTGCATTCTTAGCTTCATTCTTGCACTTGAATCTTTCATTTTGGAGTAGTCAAGTCACTAATCCTCTATACCAATTTGATGAGCATTATGAGAAGGATTAAACTCGCTTCAACTAGGAAGCTATGAGCCACTTCTTGAGATTTCCTCTTCCATGGATTCTCTCAAGTGTAATGGTTCGTAGAAGTGTGTCACACTTTTGATCAGACAGTTCACTCTCTGTAGAATGACTACTGTTGAAGCCTAGCAATGTTTAGATGAAGAAAACAAGGTGATAAACAAGTGCAAATAAGACACATTACTATTATTTGGTTTATCCTTTCATCCATGGCTCTCAAGATTTATATTTTTTGCAAGTTATATGGAATATGCTCCATCTCCACCTCCACTTTCATCAGTCTTGGGTGAAGTTTTTGTAGGTTTTGTAAAGTTATTAACCTTAGCATCCTATGGTTGGCTTAATTCACTACAAGTGCAATTTTTTTTTCGAATAGCCATAAGTTAGATGTGGATACATTGGCTTTGGTTTATCAATTGGCTCTTAGTGGAAGATTTGTTGTGTGTGTTTTCATAGGCTATTTGCTGCTTGGAATGGCTACTCTAGATTTATGAAATTTTGTGGCATTAGCAATTGCTATATACACCCAAATTGGTAGTGAACTGATTATTTCTTACCTCAGTAGAACACATATTTTGAAGGATGGTTCAAGAACTTGGGTGATAAAAGTGAATTTAATCATATTAAAATGTATTACAATCCTTTTTTAAAAATTAGCATGCACGGTTTTAGTCACTCAAACAATTCACAACCTTCTCAGAGAAAGGATTTCTGCAATTTTCCCGACCCCTGAAGAGGATGATTTTCAACTCACAATTGAGGGGAGGATGTCAACCTATTGGAATGATTTTGATGATGAAATGTTGAAATCATGGTTTGTTGCTCATGTTTGGTAGGTTGATAATGTGATATCCAGGTTAGTTTTGAGTTTTACATCTTTTATAATAGTCACTATTTGTGTTATACTCTTCAGCATGTAAAATATGTCCCATAACCAACATCTCATTGATAAAAGTGGTGCTATATTCTTTCCACTCTTTAGTTTCATTATTATAGGATAGCTTGTCATTTGCTAGAGATGGTTGGATGCTCAGTTGTATTTTCTATTGGAAACTACAATTGAAACAATTGTTATATTGTCATTGATGTCAAACCTTAACTGGTGAGATTGTTTCTATCTAGTAGAGTACCATATTATTTTATTGATGAAGAGGATTTGAAAAGAGGAGATAACAAGAAGACCTAGTGGAAAGGTTGAGTTATGAGAAACAACAATGGGTACTTGATTAGTTGGAACATTGGCAAGGTAATGTGTTGTTAATCTATAACACTAAGTGAAGAAGATAGTTGGTTTGAAGCATAGAATAAATGAGGAAAGAAAGTATGAAAGAATAGGCTTAACCAATCAAAATAGCAAAAGATTAAGAAACTTAAGTTTAAGTTGAGTGATGCTAGTGTTGACTGAGCGTCAGTATAAGTTGAGAAAATTTAGTGTCAATCGAGCATCAGTAATTACTGAGTATCAGAAAATGGACCGAGCAAAGATAATGATTGCCGAGAAGAACAATTTAGCGATGACGAAGTTATCAAGTGAAAACTGAGCATAAGAACACAGTGATGACCAAGTGTCAGTAATTTATAGTTTATGAAGGGATTGCAATTCCTAGCGAACAAAGTTGAATTCTTGGAATATGTAAAACATGTTAAAGATAAGGATGAATACCCTAGAATATTTAATGCATGGTAAATTTTTTTTATGCATGGATTCAAAGAGAAGTTTTGAGAAGTATCTAGAAGGATAAGAAGGAGAACAAAATGTTGGAAGGATTTGATGAAACTAACCTAAATTGAAGATCTACATAGATGATTAAGTGGCAAAAGATTAAGCTATCTAATTGAGGAAATATAAGGATAACCTAATTGGAGGTTATGCATGATGTTGATTCTATTGATTGGCAAACCTAAGAAGAAGGCTGAGAAGAGCAGTGAAGAGCTGTGAAGATTTGTGAAGTGGTGATTTCTTGAAGGGTTTCCAAGAAGATCAGAGATGGAGATGACAATGAAGGCCAGTTAGTGAATCAACATATGAGCTACATTGGATCTGTATTTGCAAAGTGAGTTGTTTGTATCAGATCAAAACCCACTATTACTTTCTAACCATTGTATCAGTTGAAATCATTTAATCAAGGTTGACCTAACAGTCATTTGTAAATCCTTTAATCAAGGTGACATTCTAATGGGATGTTCTTAAGTCCTCTAACAAGGCCACTCTTAATGGGGTGATTAAATTCTTTAACAGGGTCACACCGAACAATGTGTATTGTAACCTTTAACACGATTGGCTTGTCACTGAGCTCACTTCAGAAGAGTGAAAAATTGGTAGCATGTTACTGGTGGTTTTTCCCAGATTGGGTTTCCATGTTAAATCCTAGTGTCATACTTGTGTTAATGTTATTTGATGTGTTTTACCATTAAGAGTTTTATATTCTACAAGCTGATTACTTTTGTATAGTGGATTGCAAGTTTATGTTACTAATTATATTCTATAAAGACCAAGTGGATTGATAAGTAGATCTGAGTTGGTTGAAGTGTTTAAAAGTTCAATTTGTGCATCTGGACCTTAGGATAACTGATTCACCCCCCTTCTCAATATTTCTAAAATTATTCTAACAATTGGTATTAGAGCTTGTGGTGCTTGTAAAGAAAAGTTTGAAGGTACTTGGAGCTAAAGATCAAGATGTACAAAAAGGAGGTACCAAATTTGAACAAGGAGAATTTCCCTGCATGGAAAAGTTTGATGAAGCTACACCTAGATGGAATTGGAGATGCAAAAAATTATTATGTGGAAAATGATTATTGCAGACACCTAAATTTGATTAACAATTTTAATTAAATTTAGTCAGCTTACTCGCAATTTTTTGATTAAATAATCATGCATTATTTAATTAATTAATGATATCTTTCTAGCTAAATTAATTTAATTAATTAGCTATAACCTAATTAATATAAATGGTAATACATAACCATTTAATTAATTAAATCCCCTTCTTCTATTAATTTAAATAAATATATTTATCTATTTAAATTAATTCATATCTCCCTTTTAACCCACTTGGAATTAATATTATATTTAATTCTATTTGAGCACATGGCTCCTAACTCTCACCTAACCCACCTCTAAAGTCTTCCCTTATCCTTCCAAGTCAAAAACCCACATGGGAAGGATAAGATACTTTGTCCAAAATTTCTATACTTTACAACTCGGATTTTGACTTTGGGGCTACTTTTGAAGGCCATTTAATGAGTTTTGGGCCATCTAGTGACCAAAATTTAACCCCTAAGCCTTAGTATACCAAGTCGAGAAGTTAAATTTGACCCTAACTACCCTCTATAGGCCTCCTAACCCCTCCAAAACCCCACTTGAAGTTAACACATGAATTTATCCAAACTTAACACATTTAGAAACTTTCTAAACTTTGGATAAGATTTGTAGTAGGTTTCATTTTAATATTCAAAGTGGATCCACCCACCCACCCACTTTGAATTAAATAATTAAAATGAGAGAATCTCAACCCTTGATCTTCATGCAATCTTGACCGTTGATTCTCTTAATTTTTTTATAAATTGAGCCTCTTCCCTTCACAAATCATCCGCCATTTGAACAAAGTTATCATGCTAGTTTGAGAGCTTAAAAACTACCAAACTACCATTATAATGCCAGAATCCTTGGTCATTATTGAAGCTTGAGCATACATTGAGCACACATCCAATCTATTTGGACAAATCCAAAGATCAAGAAGGCTACATTTGGGTGTTTGCATTCTCTTCCCTTTGCTTTCTTTTGTCTTAGCATAAGTGTTGTTTTGATTTGTTTTGTTGAATATTTCACTTGCTTTTATGTTCCTAACAATACATTTCATAGCTCACATTTTAGCACGCCCCATGGGACCCACTTCACGGGTACTTTACTAACATTCTAATGAGGTGTTGAGTTTGTTTCTAATTTTATATAAGCTTGTAGGTTGAGGGAGCATTTGGAGATTCTTCTTCTTCTTCTTCTTCTTCTTCTTGCAGATTTTTTGCTTAAAGAGGCACTTCCATGAAAACCTTTATAACTTTTGCATACAAGCTCCATTTTTGATGATTCAAGAAGCAACAGAAAGCTGGTTCAGAGGTCTATCAAAATTTGTAGACAAATTTATCAGATTCTATCTAAAAATTAGGTGCACATGTTCCAAGTTGACCCTTATTTGTAAATTTCAAATGCTCATAACTTGGACATAAAAAATCATTTTTCAACAATCTTTTTTCTTAAATTCATCAAAAAAAAAAATGCAAGGAATCTAATTTTGTGATTAGATTTAGCCTTGGAAATCTTGTTTGAAATTTTTTTCACACACTTTCAATTTTGAGTTTAAAATTAATCTTCACATTTGGGTTTGGAATTAAAAAGAATAAGTGTGTCTGGTGTGTTTGGGATAGCACCACATTGGATAGGAGATTATGCTCTTTTCCATTTGAGGGAAAATAAAAAATCCAGACTCCTTCTATGGCCAATCCATATCTTTTCACTTCATCCTTTAGAGGGCCTGCCAAGAGAGCAATCTTTTGGGAACAACCCAAGTGGGGAACAAGCGAACCTAGCTACTCCACCCCACTATAATCAAAAGTTTTCTTCAATCTAAAGAGAGGGAAGATGTGGCTATATTTACTTCTAATGCTTCTTCATGTGTAGGGCCTAGTTGTCTAAATCTTGCTAAGTAAGACTACATTTGATTGGGTGCTTGTAGGACCATCTTGGTCTCAATCTTGTTCACAAGACTACAAGGGGAGTACATTCATCTTGTATAGGGCTGAGAGGTCTAAATATTTCTTGCAAGACTATGCATTTTGGGTGCTTGTAGGGCTATAGGCCTTAATTCTACTTGCAGAACTACAGGGGATAGTCATGAACGGAGTTCACTAAAAACCTTAAGTTAGAGGCTACCCTTTTGATCGAAAGTATCATAATCTTTGTGCAAGAACTGATCCAAGTGGTTTCCTGAATCACCTTAAGATCACTCACCATATTTATTCCTTTTGGATACCAAGTTGTGAGAAACGGTTTTGATACTAGCCTATCCTTAGGTAGTTCTTACTTGATGTGTTTTCGATTTGTGCTAGACCCGTGGAAATCTTTGTGAACATACACTTGACATTATTGGAATATTGCAACCTATCTTTAGAATTCAAAATTGCTTGTATCCCGCAAGGTTGCTTTGTCCCTTGCTGGACTATTTTCAGACATGTGATTGTTGTCTTTTTTATTTGAGTATTTGAAAGTGAGTCCTTTGTCATCAAAGAGATCAACCCAATAGAAACATCTAAAATGTGGATCCTCAAAGCTCTCAAAAACATTTTTAACAATCACCACCCTTTCAAGATATGACCGATCTAACAATGCACAAGAAAGAAAATTTACCAATTGCCCATGTTTACCAAGAGAATAAAGTTACCGAACACAAACTCAAGAATCATCAACTTGTCCTAATTGCAATCAAGAAAGAAACCAAGTATCAAGAAAAAATTGATAACATAACTTACAACACAAGAGTCATCTAGTTTGCAGCTTTCTTCCAAATCAATCATCATTTTGTTAACCTTGAGAGTGAAGACTAGTTGGTATACTGCACACCACATCCTTTTAAATCTCACGAAAGTATCTCAACATCCTTGCATCCTTGCATTATAGATCATCCTTTTGGTATATTTGAATCTTCCTCTTAGGTAATCTCATTTAAGTCAAAATAATCATCCTTAATCTAAGAATATCTAAAACAAAAACAATCAAACCATCCAAGTATCCGCCTAGTGCCATATCCTTTTGAATTGCTAAAATCCATATCCTAAATAAAAAATCATCTTATAGCTCCACCCTTTTGACTAAGCATTGTCTAGGGTAGCTTGTACTTGTATTTGTAGGCCTCATCATCTTGATCCAAAGATTGGCTTGCACTGACAAGGATCCTGTCTTCCAAAGATCATAAGTCTATTTGAGGTTGACAATCCCATCTATTTGATCCTACTCCAGGAAGAAGTAATTCATTCCCATTTGGCACCAGGTAATATTTAGCTCTTACAACATCCCCATCATCCTAATCCAATCATAATCCAAGTATCCTTCAATCCATCCAAGATCATCTTAAGTCTCACATGTATCTTTAGGTATCCATAGGTGCATCCTATCCCCATCCTTAAATCTCTTTAGGAACATCTTGCATTTATCCTCCATTGCATCCTCATTTATTCATCCTAGGACTTGCATTTCATGCCTACTGAGACACGAGCCAGGAAGAGAAATAATATGGACTCTAGTCTTGCCACTAGTTTGTCTGATCCCATAGATCCTAACAATGAGATGGTAACATATGATCCACAATCACAAGTAGAAATTGAGAATGTGTGGGAAGATCCAACTGAAACACCCACCACAAATTCCATGGAAGCATTTATGAGCCATCCTGGACATGCGCAGATGGTCAGCGCAATCATTTTCAAGAATCATCTTGCTATATTAGCTAACTATGCACAAAAGGGTACTCCAATTCCTCCACACCTCCAACCCTTCAGTCCCTCAAAAACCATCCATATCCAAACTAACATCTATTCTCCCATCATCCAAAAAATTCATGACCCTAGCCAACAAATATCTCAAGTAGCCTCACCTATCCCCCATCTTTTGCAGTCTAGTTCAAAAAACCCCACAGTGCACACAATGGAACAATCAACTCCCTTTTTTGCCATAGGTGCACCACCCCCACCTACTACATCACAAATATCCACTTGGGCATAGAGTTCTACATAGGTGCTACCTCTGCCTCCCACACAAAGCACCACACAAGTAGTACTCTCACCTTTTACAAGCCAGGCTTCCATGTCAACATCACTCTCTGAGGGGAAACTCAAACATTTCTCTCCACCGCTCAACCAACATTCACCCAATCCATCACATAACCAATTTCTACACAAGTTCTTTTGCCACCTTTCATCACTAACACACAGGCTCAACAAGTTACCTTCACAACTGGAATGCCCTTCATGGCATCCCAAAACCCTCCGTTTGCATCACAAAATCCCACCTTCGCTCCTACATTTGTGGTGACCTCCACATCACAACCAACAACAAGGATTGGCACCACTTGGAGCCTCAACCAAGCACAAATGAATGCCTTGGGCATACCCACGCACTCACACCTCTCCCAACCAGCTTATCTACAAGGAACCTTTTTGCAAACAATACCACAAACACCGCCACCTCCTTTCATTGCATCTTTTCCCACATTTACCAACTACCTATCTATGCCACCCACTGCCCCTCAAGCTATCCCCCCACAATCACAATAGCTTGACTTTTCCCATCCCACTAGATCCCTCGCACAACCACCTATAGTATACACCCAAGCTACCATCCCCCCTCTCAATAACGCATGAATGCATCCTTCATATATCAGGCAAGCCCAACACTAGTACCAACAACAACCATTCTACCAACCTTCCTCACAATAGTAGTACTTCTCGACACAACAACCTAATCCTCTCATCCCATAACAACAAGCTACACCATACCCCATGCATCAGCACACCTCAATTGTACAACAACAATATGTCACTCAACAAGCTATCCAAAACCCATTTCAAACTGCCTATGCAGTAGGGAAATCCCCCTATCCAATACCATAATATCCTTTGCACATCCCTCCATATTCACCTGCCCCATTTGATCCCTTCCCAATGGGAGTACCCACTCCAATGCCTATCAACTCAGAATGGGAAGAAATGAAGAATGCCCTCAAGGAACTCAAAAATGGCAATGAGGGTCAAACATTCAAGTTTGAAGAAGTCTGTCCATACCCTTTCTACAGATCAATCATAGCAGTCCCCTTCCCTAATAATTTTGAAACACCCAAGTTTGACAAGTATCGAGGGAAGGGAGACCTAGTCAGCCACATCAAAGAGTTCTACATAGCATGCTAAGAGGTGGCATACAATGACATTTATCTCATGCACCTTTTCACCAAGAGTCTAGGAGGGACCGCCCTTGAATGGTTCTATAAGATACCATATGGGTCGGTCACCACCTTTGCCAAACTTTCAGAGAAATTTTTAGTCTAGTACACGCACAATGTTGAAAATGAGCTCTCCTTACTAGACTTATGCAATTCCAAACAAAAGGGAGGTGAAAAACTGGTTGACTATCTACAAAGGTGGAAAATCCTCACCACAAGGCTATTGTATCAACCACTAGAAAAACACCTCACCAAGATATTCATCAACAATCTACATCTGAAGTTATCCCACTTCATGTGGATGAATTGCATACAGACCTATCAAGACATAAAAGGAAAAGGAATAGACATTGAACAAGGTCTTTTAGATGATGGTGCCATCAAACACTACAAGGAGAGCTCACAAGATAGGTCCAATAATGATTGACCTCACTATTGGAACAAGAACAAGAATGTGGTCATAGATGGTGCCACAAATACTAAGCACATCCAAGTTATTGTAGCTGGTCCCAATCCCCCTCTCCCAACATACCAACATCATGCACCTATGTACTAGCAACAAACACCTGCCTATCAACAACTTCCTTTCCCACCACAAGCCAATAAAACTAATGCCATAGCTATCACCCAAGGCCAGAACAAGCCATGTGTCCAAAATAATCAGAAGCGGACATTCACTCCACTCGGAGAGCATCTAGATGCCATCTTCCACCATATGGCCAGTGCCAATCTAATTGTGTACTCATAGACCTAGCCATTTGATGAATCAACACCTAAGCCAGCCTAGTATAAGGATAATGAGTACTGTGACTATGACCATGTCAAGGGACATGCCATCATGAAATGTATGAAACTCAAACATTATGTCCAGGACCTTATCGAAAAAAAGGAGATCACAGTTGACGCCCCTCCCCAGACATCGCCAAATGCCAACCTGCAAATTTACCAAAATTTATTTCCTCAACACAATATAGGAAAGAATCAAGCCAATGCTAACCTTCCCCAAAACCAAGGGAAGGGAAAAAAAGGTGACCATAGTGATGGGAAAGACTATACCATAGCTTACATCAATTATGATAAATTTTTCAGTTGCATTTCCTAGGTTGAACCAACTGTGAATGTAATCCATGTCAAGGGTGTTGATAGTCAATGTGCCATTACCACTCATAGAGGCTAGATATCTATTGCTGGCACCAATCCCACGACCATCCCTAGTGTGCAATATAGCCTCCTAGAACACCTTGGGAACACACTTTCCCAAATCTCCATCCTTGACCTCCTTCACACATCACCCCTCCATCAGGAAGTCCTCAATAATGCCCTCCAAGAGACTCGTGTCCCTGCAGATATTAATACCATCTAGTTCAAGAACCTTGTGGGACACCTATCCACATCCTCCACCCTCTCTTTCAAAGCCTTTGATATGCCATCCATTGAACCAGATCACAATCTCCCACTCCACATCGCCGTCATGATCAATGACTTCACCGTCAAACATGTCATGATAGATAATGGTTCAGCCGTAAATCTTTGTACAATGAAGTTTGTCCAGTAGGTTGGTTTCACAGAAGCAGACATCTCTCACGAGGTAATCACCATCAAGGCCTATGAAAACCTAAAATGTACCTCTGAAGGCACTATTTTTCTTCCTATCAAGATTGGCCCTGTAGTCCAAGATAACATATGCCACGTTGTTGATCTTGATCTCCCCTACAACATCCTCCTTGGTTGCCCGTGGATCCATTCCATCTAGGTTGTCCCCTCCACCTATCATCAGTGCATCAAGTTCCCATATCAAGGTAGTGAAATTACCATCCACGTAGATCCCCAACCTTTTGCATACTATTGTGCGATAGAAACTTCCTTTCCCCACTCCACTCATTGTCCCATAATTGATATCGGCACATCTGTCGCTAGTTCCTCCTGATCCCACTATGATCCAAAGACAATCCTCACTTCCACCCTTTCTACCATCAAGATCAACAATAGGGGTTGTGGTGAATATAGCCTTACCAATGCCTTTGCAGTAGGGGCTCTCACATTGGATACACACACTCAAGGATGCCCATGTCATGAAACTAAGGTCCCTTAAGAGGCTCCCAAGATCAAGACTCTAGGTTCATCTACTTTTGTCTCCAATGGAATTTTGAATGGTCAAGAGTTGGCACCTGATATCAACCAATGGCTATATAAGGATCCCCCACCTCCCAACACTGAGCTTCTAGGGTATTTCAAAGACAAATACTCCATATCCCACAAATGGGCCATTGAACAATGGAACTATCAAGGTGGTGGTCTCAAACCCACAAAAGCTAGAATGAAAGAGCCCATGGAGGCATCCAAGAATCCAAAACATCAAGGTCTCAATTTTAATACCCCTCACCTGCACATACGAGGACCCATTGTTGTGACTGGGGGCACTAATTTGCCTAGTGTGACCCTCTTGAATATCCAAAATGAAATCATGAAAGTTGAAGACATTTCGAAAGAGGAAGAAAAATGATCCTACAATGATATCTTTGATGATGAAACCTTCCTGGGAAACTCTATCCTCCACCAACTTGCTATTAACCTCATTGACCTCCCACTCCTTCATCCCAACCTTATAGACTAGGATCAACCAAGCATGGCACATATTGATGAGTTTCGAAGCAAGAAAGCACTCCTAAAATTCATGGGCACCATATGTCAATAATCCAACTAGGGGCAGGAATCAACAGAAGTCTACCAACTCAATCCCAAGGGATATTTTGGGGAAGAGGAAGCCTCCAGCCACAAAAGTGAAAATAAAAAAGAAACTAAAGAATCCTCATGTGAAAACCCCTTTGGGGCACATCCTGATTCAAAAATAGTAAAAATAAAGGGTGTATCCCCTAGTGAAAACCTCTATGAGATGCTAGAGGATGGAGACTTGCCTCTTCCATGCTTCCAAGATTACCAGCTAGAAAAATCATCCATAATCATCAAGGAAACCAAACCAGTCAACTTAGGCACAGAAGAAATCCCAAGAATCACCTATATTGCGGCATCCTTAATTGAAGGTAAAGAATCAACCCTCATAGCTCTTCTTCGAGAGTCAATCATAAATTTTGCATGGTCCTATGCACACATGCTAGGGCTAGATCCAAAGTGGTCGTACATCATCTTGCTATAGATCTAACTGCTAAACCAGTCAAATAGAAGCTCAGAAAGATACATCCAAAAGTAGCCCTTCTAGTAAAAGAAGAACTAGAGAAGCTTCTCCAAGCCAAGATCATCAAAGAAATAGATTACTCAGAATGGATTTCCAATATGGTACCAGTTACAAAGTCTTCAAGTGAAATCAGGATCTGTACTGACTTTAGGGACCTCAACAAGGCATGTCCTAAGAATGACTTTCCACTGCCCAACATTGATATGATTGTTGACCTCATAGTAGACCATGAGATGCTATCACTCATGGATGAATTTTCCAAATATAATCAAATCAGGATAGCAGAAGAAGATCAACATAAGATAGCATTCACCATGCCTTGGGGCACCTTCTATTATAACATGATACCATTTGGACTCAAGAATGCGGGAGCTACATACCAATGAGCAATGACTACCATTTTTTATGATATGATCCATAAAATCCTTGAAGATTATGTAGATGACATCCTTGCAAAATAAAAAACATAGGACAAACACCTTGACATCCTTGAATGTGTGTTCGATCATCTACATCAATATGGGTTAAAGTTGAATCCAAAGATATGTGTCTTTGGTGTCACATCTAGAAACTTGCTAGGATTCATTGTATCCAGGTGAGGCATAGAGATCAACCCAAAGAAGGTAAAAGCCATCATAGAAATGCCTCCTCCTAGAATGCTCAAGTAGTTGAGAAGCCTACAAGGAAAGCTACAGTCAGTCTGAAGGTTCATCTCCCAGCTAGTAGACAAGTGCCAGCCATTCATACATCTGTTGTGCAAGGATACCACTTTCAAATGGGGTCCCATTTGTCAGTGCAGTTTTGAGAACCTCAAAGAATACCTGGAAAACTCACCTATCCTTGTACCACCAATGCAGGTCAACCCCTCATTTTATACATATCTACAACTATGATGACATTGGGGGCACTTCTAGCCCAGCTTGATGATAATGGAAAGGAGAGAGCTATTTACTATATCAGTCGTACACTGGTGGGCTATGAGATGAACTACTCCCCAATGGAAAAATCATGCTTAGTAGTAGTATTTTCCACTCAAAAGATTCATCATTATATTCTCGGCCACACGGTAAAGCTGATCTCAAAGGTTGACCCTCTCAAGTATCTACTTTCAAAGACCATGCTCACAGGACGGATGGCAAAGTGGGTAATGCTTCTTAGTGAATTTGACATCTAGTATGTCGATCAAAAAGCCATCAAGGGACAAGTTATTATAGATTAGCTTGCCGAAGCACCCTTAGTTGATGCGTAACCCCTAGTGATGGAGTTCCCAAATGAGCATCTTTGTATGGTCGAAGAACAACCCTTGTGGAAACTAAATTTTGATGGATCATATACATCACATGGGTCAGGGGCAAGGATACTATTTGTGACTCCCCAAGGTGACTACATCCCAAAATCCTTTAAATTAGGATTCATGTGCACAAAAAATATTTTAGAGTATGAAGTCCTCATCACAGGCCTCAAAATAGCTATCCACTAGAATATCACAGAGTTACAAGTATTTGGGGACTCCTAGCTAATCATCAAACAAGTCCTTGATGAGTTTCAAACCAAGGATGACAAGTTATTGCCTTACAAAGAACTTGTGGATAAACTCAAAGAACATTTTTTCAACATCCAGTTCACACAAGTACCAAGACTTCAAAACAAGGAAGCTGATGCTATGGAAACTATCGGGTCATTGTTGGAGATCCCCCGTGATGCGACACAATATGAGTTTTTAGTCGAGAAGCTACACATGCCCTTTTACGAGAACACTGACTCTAAAATGGTGTGCATTTTGGTTGGTCCCTAGTCCCCATGGTACCATGATATTCATGCTTATCTAAAAAGTGGTATCATATCCCCTCACCTCACCAACACCCAATGCCAAAACCTTATTCACAAAGCTTCCCACTACACTCTTGTAGCCAACACCCTATATCATCATGGGTATCATAATGTCCTCTCCCGATGTCTAGACTCAAACAAGGCCACTTTGGCTTTACAAGAGGTTCACACTAGCATTTGTGGTGCCCACACGAGTGGCATGGTTCTTGCAAAGTAGCTGCTTAGAGTTGGATATTACTGGCCGATGATGGAGCATGATGCCTATGAGTTTGTAAAGAAGTTCTTAAAGTGTCAACAACATGCTAATCTGATCCATGCACCGACACAAGATTTGAAGCCCATCGCACCCCTGTGGCCCTTTTCATGTTGGGGTTTTGACCTTGTTGGCATGATTACCCCCCATTCCTTTGAAGGACACAAGTATATTATAACAGCCACTAAGTATTTCACAAAGTGGGTTGAAGCAATTCCACTCAGCCTAACTTCCGGTGTCTAGATATCCAAATTCATCCTCTACCATATCATTTGTCACTTTGGCATCCCTTCTACCATCTTCATAGACCATGGTACACCATTTGAGAACTAGCATGTCAAAGGCCTTTGTGCCCAGTTCTACATTGACCAATGCTTTTTTGGTCCATATTTCCCACAAGGAAATGGTCAAGCTGAGGCAACTAACAAAACCATCCTAAAAATCCTACAAAAAGTTGTCAATGATTTTAGCCGTGACTGGCACCTCCAAATCAATCCCACCCTTTGGGCCTATCACATTTCATTTTGTACCCCCATAGGCACCACCCTATACTCCTTGGTATATGGTGCTAAAGCTGTCCTACCAATTGAGGTCAAAATCCCTTCACTGCGCATGTCCATGAAGAATTACATCACAAATGAAGACTATCATGTGGCACGCCTTACCTAGTTGGACCTATTAGATGAGAAGAAACAATAGGCCTATGATCACTTGATCATGTACCAAAATTTCCTCAAGAGAAGCTTCAAAAAAAAGGTACACCCCAAAAAGTTCCAAGTGGGAGACATGGTTCTCAAGGAGAACTAGAAGGTACAAGCCAATCATGAGAAGAAGGGAAAGTTTGAACCTACTTGGCTAGGTCCCTATGTTGTAACAAATTGCTTTGGCTCTAGAGCCTACCAATTATCCACACCCAAAGGGGAGCCCCTCAATGATCCTATCAATATCATACATCTGAAGTGGTTCTATGCTTGAACCATCTTTATGATCCTAGAAAAAAAATGAAAAAAAAAGGAAAAAATCAGAAAAAAAAAATGAAAAAAATGAAAAAAAAAGAAGAAAAAAAGTCAAGACAAAAATTCATCTAATGGTGAAAACTTGACAAACATGCACCTTGGGCAAGTACCATGATGAAAACCTGGCAAATAGGCATCATGCGTAATCTTTCCATCCCATTTTCCTCTCATAGCCATTTCACCCCCTCCATCAACCTTTGGATCTTGTTAACGAACATAAAGGCCAACCATCGTTCCTATCATATCAGCTTCCATCTATCCACCCATCGTTCCTATCATATTAGCTTCCGTCTACCTCCCTCATCCACTCATCATCTATCCATTTGCGGCTTAGCAATCAATCCATTAACATACAAATTTCTTTCATATGTTTCACATTCATTAGATTTCATAGGAAGGTTCAAAAATCAGCCACAGATGCATAAGAACATGAGTCCATCAAAATTCATTATTTCATCATAATTTGTACATATACATACATTCATAAAAAAAAAATACAAACAACAAAATTTGGGCACATACAAGATCCTCTTTCTATATATATATATGTCAAATACATTTGGCACATGTCATGTGACCCGCTAAACAAATCACAAAAAACAAAAAAAAAAACAATTGTGTCACTACTCAGCCTGTGAGGATTCTGATGTTGAAGCTCCCCTCCCTACACTTCTATGCCTTGGTGGTCAGACACCAACACCACTACTTGGCCTAGTCACCCACTGTGTACTTCCTCTATCTGTAAATGCTTCTTGTCTTTAATCTACTGGGACTACCTGATGGTACAATCCCATATAGTATGCATCTTCCCGCCCAACCCTAGCTGACTCTTTCACGACTGCTAGAGTCTCCATCAATAGCTAGGATGCCCCTAGGAGTGTCACTACCTATCATGTAGTATCTGGCTCACTTTTGTAGGTTTCTGCCAAAAACCTCCATCGATCTCTATTCTCCATCACATCCTCTAGCTGTTGTCTAAGATGGTTCACATCTTGAGTATAAGTATTTAGCCGCTCTTGTGTCTCAGCTATAATGGTGTCGATTTCTGCCATTATTTTTTGGGATGCCTCCACCCTGGTTTGTAATATGTCATAAGCTACTTAAGTAGTGTCTGCCCGAGCTTTCTTTGCCTCTATCAAACCTTGCATTTGGGCAACTTCAGTCTGGGCGCTATCTTCTCAGACTCTATCCATCAGACCCTGCAACCAGGTAACCTCCTTCTCAGCCTAGTCAACTTTGTTCTTCTCCACCACTAGCAGTTTCTATAGGTTGCTTCTTTCTATAACCACCACATCGTGGTCCTCCTGCAACACATATTCCGGCCAAAATTCCTAATCTAACACAAATGATTGAACTAAGGCACCTTGCTTTTGTCTAGAAAAGCTGGAAAATAATGGATAGTTTGGCCCCCACAACTATACATCTGGGCCTCCCTCTTGTACTCTCTCCACCTATGCCATTGGCTCCACAACATAATAGTCTTCATCAGTGAGACGTGTCTCACCTTATGAGTGCAGTGGAGTATAATCTTGCTTAGCAACATCAACTTGATCACCTTGTCCACCTATTTGATCTTGAGGTGACCCATTCTGGCTTCCATCACCCTCATCCTAAGCACGTCTTCTAAGCACAGTATGTGGCATCAATGGACCTGTATCTCTTCATAGACATATTATGCTGAGCTTTAGCCTCACCCGCCTCCCATCTGCACTCTCATCCCCACCATTCTCACTTCTTCTACTTCCGCTCATTGTATCTAACACCTCTTCTTCTACCCACTGATGATCCATATTTCTTTGCCTTCTTCTCTGATACACTTGTTGTGTCTTCTCTTGTGAAGTCTCCATGGCCTTTTCACTTGTTAAATACCAATCATTTATGCTTGAGCACCCTACTATTAATAGCTCATCTTGTCCTTTATAGCCATTATATATAGCGCGGTGGCACTTCTTCCTAAAAAACAAAAAATAAAAAATCTTGCCAGAAAATCAATCCATGTGTTCTCATGATGTTCCATCATCACACTTGTATGAAAGAAGAAGAAGTTACCATCCCACATATCATGCTTAGAAAAGATCTCAACATGTTGTATTGTATTTATCCAAAATCTTGCGATCTTTAGATATATTATGTTGGGTCCGTTATCTTCTCATCTTGTTCTATTGTACAAAGTCTTTGTAAATATCAGGTCAGTTAGTGTGTACATATTCCTTGCAATAAACATTTTTTCTTGTTCTCATTGAATATATCCCCGTTTATGTCAGTCATCTACATCAAATCAAGGTCTCACATTCTTCTAGCTATGTTCTCTAGAAAGTCCTTAACCAAGATCTTTTATCATCATGGTTCTCCTAGATCCTCAACTTTTTCCATAATATCATAGTTCAAAATTCTACCAACAGGTCCTTGAAGGATGCATCCTTCCTCATGTCTGACCTTATTTAGTTTGTATCTTGTACTACCTATCTCTATGGAAAAAGGTTGTTTTTCTTGGTTTCTTATTTTGATATTGGATTTCAATTTTGGTTCTTGATTATATTTTTGAAGCTATTCGATTGTATCTCTCTTCAACGTCGCCATGATCCTTTATATCATGGTGTGTTACAAATGGGGCAATCCGAGCGTGAAGTCTTGATTTTGTTTTTCATCTTTCTTTTGCATGTGAGTCAGTCATATATGACCCTTGCACATTCCACTTGTGATCTTATGGGTTACATGGTGCACTTGGGCAATGTCATTTGTTTGTGGTTTCTCCAACATCATTTCCACCATACCTCCTTCTCAAGATCATGTGTGATGCTGGGGCAACCTTGCATGTCTTTTTTGAGTCAGTCCTATGCAATAATGGTGACAAGGCCTTGATGTTCATAGTAACCTTGGTAGGTCTCTACTATTGCTATATCAAAACTAAGTGCTCCTTCTACATGTTGGTGTCCCTTCTTGGAACACCCCATGCTCAAGCTTCAAGAGAAACCTCTCCTCCCATCAAAATTCCAACCTCCAAAACTCTGAACATCTAAAGGAAACCAATTCCCAAAATCATAAAATCCCACCCAAATCCCCCACCCCTCAAACCTCACTCCTAATCCCCACACACCTTACCATCCCTCTTCCTTTCTCCTTCTGCATATTATTTTCCCCATTTTTCTCATCCTTCTTTCCTACCAGGGTACATTTCTTTTCAAGATTTTGCCTGGGTCCCTATCTCTCTCCCCGCCACCTTCTCGAGGGGGCATCATCTAGTCTACCTATTCTTTTATTCTCATAATGTGGGGCAACTTCATTTCCACAATTTCTTTGTGCCATCTATTATTTAAACTTCTTCGAAATAAGTGTTATTCTAACACTATGTCAAAGAGGGGCAAAATGTAGACACCTAAATTTGATTAACAATTTTAATTAAATTTAGTCATCTTACTCACATTTTTTGATTAAATAATCATGCATTATTTAATTAATTAATGATATCCTTCTAGCTAAATTAATTTAATTAATTAGCTATAATCCAATTAATATAAATGGTTTGACACGTAGCCTGTGGTAGCTGTGCAAATATTTATTTATTTTTTGGATTAGCCTCAGAAGATCTCACAGATCTGGTAAGGGTATGAACACATGATTATATATATATAATCTACATATATATAACCATATGTTCAAACTAGTTATTTTTTGCCTTACAATTTGAGGAGCTTGGAAATCTTTGCATCTTTTTCTGAATGATGTATATATTAGAGGCCCATAATGAACTCTGCTATTATCTTCTTTCCGATAGTTAGCCAGGTATGACTTGAAATTAGTCAGAGCACTAGTATAGTACTAATGAGTATATTTAGTTCTGATGTAAATATGCCTAAAATGTTAAGACTCTCGTGGCAGGAATTGTTAATCTTTAGCGGTAAGGATTTTTAATCACAAGAGTATTTGTTTCTAGTATTATATTATCAATAATAAAAGTATTTAACTACAGGCTTCATAGTCAATATCAAATATTCTTAGATAGGTTATGTAGCTGAGATGTAGAATTTTTATCTTGATGCAGGTTAACCTTGGTCTCGGAGGAATTTTGTCTTATTTTTTCAGGAAGGACTATCATTCGGATTTTCAACACATATACTTGACATAGTAGGAGGATCATAAACTCTTCTTCAATTGTACAAATGATGTAATCCTTGTCTAATCGCCATTCTATGTATAATTCATGATTTTAAAAAAAGCAATCTAGAGTTTTTTCGAGACGTGGGTATGCCTATGTAAAATTTGTACAAATCTCGATAGGCATCGAGCCATGGGTATGCCTATGAAAAATATGTATTTTAACAAATCTTGACAATTGTTGAGTCATGGGTATGCCCATGTAAATTTTTGTATAAGGTCAGGACCTATGGTCTCGGGCAAGGCTGAGGTTTTCTCAGCCCCGCTCTTTCCTACCAACGCCTGCAGTGAGCGGGGTCACATTGTAATATAATTATTCATATTAATAAAAATGTCTAGGGCTTCGGCCTTTTACCGATCAAAAAAAATTTAATATAAATGGTAATTCATAACCATTTAATTAATTAAATCCCTTTCTTCTATTAATTTAAATAAATATATTTATCTATTTAAATTAATTCATATCTCCCTTTTAACCCACTTGGAATTAAATATTATATTTAATTCTATTTGAGCACATGGCTCCTAACTCTCACCTAACCCACCTCTAAAGTCTTCCCTTATCCTTCCAAGTCAAAAACCCACATGGGAAGGATAAGATACTTTGTCCAAAATTTCTAAACTCTACAACTCGAATTTTGACTTTGGGGCTACTATTGAAGGTCATTTAATGAGTTTTGGGCCATCTAATGACCAAAATTTAACCCCTAAGACTAAGTATACCAAGTGGAGAAGTTAAATTTGACCCTAACTACCCTCTATAGGCCTCCTAACCCCTTCAAAATCCCACTTGAAGTTAACACATGAATTTATCCAAACTTAACACATCTAGAAACTTTCTAAACTTTGGATAAGATTTGTAGTAGGTTTCATTTTAATATTCAAAGTGGATCCACCCACCCACCCACCCACTTTGAATTAAATAATTAAAATGGGAGAATCTCAACCCTTGATCTTCATGCAATCTTGACCATTGATTCTCCTAAAAATCTTATAAATTGAGCCTCTTCCCTTCACAAATTATCCACCATTTGAACAAAGTTATCATGCTAGTTTGAGAGCTTAAAAACTACCAAACTACCATTATAATGCCAAAATCCTTACTCATTATTGAAGCTTGAGCATACATTGAGCACACATCAAATCTATTTGGACAAATCCAAAGATCAAGAAGGCTACATTTGGGTGTTTCCATTCTCTTCCCTTTGGTTTCTTTTGTCTTAGCATAAGTGTTGTTTTGATTTGTTTTGTTGAATGTTTCACTTGCTTTTATGTTCCTAACAATACATTTCATAGCTCACTATTATATAGCAGTACCGGCAACTTTGACAACCCAACATATGAAGGAAAAACAAGAACATAATCATGCAATGTTGGAGATTGCATCAGCCCTAAGTTATCTTGAATTTGAAGACATTAAGGACTATACCAATGCAAAGAAGATGTGGGACACACTGAAAACTATCTATGGTGGAGACACAAATGTATTGAGAATGTTGGAAGGTGAGACTATTGCACAATATTGTGCCCAAGTTAAAGAGGTTGTGAATGCTATTAGAGGAGCTAATGGAAATATTGATGATGAAAAGATTATTAGAAAGGTATTGGAAACCCTACTTCCTATTTATACTATTAGAGTTTTTGCAATACAAGAATTGAGATGAATATGTAGAAAAGAATGAAATTGAATGTAAGCAGGAACTTGAAGATTACAGATCATTCATATACATGGAAGAAGGAGAGCCTAATAATTTACCTGAACCAGAGAACAAAGCTGCTGTAGACATGGAAAATTGGCAAAGGCTTAAATCGATCAAAAGGTGCAATCAAATCATCAAAATAGCACTAAAAATCAATAAATGGAACAAAGGCAATTCGAATCAAAGGAAAATTCAATTAAATGATTAAATGATTAAATAAAGCTTGAAAAGGGGAAAAACACTAAGAAATTGATTAAATTCAATTAATGACATAGTGGTTGAAATGAAAAATCAAAATGAACCTCTTACCCTTCATGGCTAAATTTAATTACTTTAATTAATTAATAAATATGAAATTCTCTCAACAAAGCAAAAAGGAGACAAAATGGACACAAATCACTCACTTTTGTTGAAATGGTCTAGCCTTTTGAAACTATTTAAATGTTTGTCCCCCAATTTAGGGACAAAGCAAAGCCAATTGACCTTACCCAAGCATAACCATGGTTATCTCACTCTACCCCCTACCCTTGGGAAAATCTTATAAATAGAAGGCATTTTGAGGCATTATTCATCCACTCCATATCTTTTGAATTGCAGCAAAGCTCTTGCAATTTGCATCCACACCACTCACTTAGCATTTTCATTGATAATTAGCTTCAATTGTTGATCATTTTAGAGATTTTCTTATCAAATAGAGCTAGAATTTGATAATTAGATCTATTTTGCATATCATTCTTAGTTCAATTCTCATAATTAGAGTGTCACTAGTGAGGATTTGCAGTTGAGAGCCTCACTTACTACTTCAATTTAGAGAACCATGAGATGTTGATAGATTAATTGTGCATTTGTTAGATTATTTTGCTCTAATTCTTGTTGTTCTTAGTTAATCTTGTAATTTCATGAAGGTGTAAATCACTCACACACAGCTGCCGAACAACAACAAAAATCTTTTGAGTTACAACAAGAAGATGGTGAGCATCATGAGGTATCTGCCGAGAAAGAAAAAGAGGAAGTAGAGATACAAAATGAACCTAAAGTGAATTTTCAAAATGAACCCATAGAAAAAGAGAAAGGATAAAGGAGACCAGAGCCTACATTAGCACAATATGTGAGAAGACATCATAAACCAGATCAAATCATTAGATTAAAAGATTCAGGAATCATGACAAGAAATAAGTTGAAAAACCAAACATGCTTATTATGCAAATTTGAGCCTAAAAATGTGAAAGATTCTTTGGATAATGAAGATTGGATTCAAGCCATGAATGAAGAAATTGAGAAAATAGAGAAGAACAAAACTTGGACACTAGTACCTAGACCAAAGGACAAGAATGTTATTGAAACCAAGTGGGTGTTTAGAAAAAAGATGGAGCATGAAGAAATCACAAAGAACAAGGCTAGATTGGTGAATAGATTTGTAATGGCATCACATAAATTGAATAGTGTGGGAAATATGAGATCTACTTCTGAATCCAAATTCTCAAAGGAGAGATCCAAATTGTTCAACCAAAAGTTCAATACACAAAAGAATCAATCTATGGAGAATATGAATGAAGAAGAAAATATTATATTTCACTATGAAGATTATATGCTTGAAATCTGAAATAATTGAAAGGTAAATACTAACCTCAAAATAGGGCAGATCTAGAAAATGCTGATTTATGATGTTTGTGCACAGTTTCAGGCAATTCTGCAACCTGTTTCAGACTGGAAATGCTGAGACAGAGAAAACCCAATTTTTTTTTGTCTTTCTGGCATCAGGTAGTCTTTGACCCCAATAAAAGGTCAAAGACTACTTCATGATTTTGAAGGTCTTCTTTGACTTAGTTCGTGGATCTCTAAAGTTTGCTGAAAAAGGTATCTAGATCCAAGCTCTGATTCATAGTCCTGCACCTGTACTTGCAAAAAATAGAGGGTTTTTGTTGTTTGGATGAGGGGTTTGCCTTGGTCAAACCCTGATTTGGAATCAACCTTAATAATAAAATTGAAATTGAGAATGCTAGCAAGTAGTAGAATTAGATCTAACAATGAAGCTATGCAATTCAATAGATATGCAATTGTATTTCGAATGTAAACAAATATATTGATATGAAAGATTGAACACAACAATGGAAAATGTAAATCAAAACCATAAATGTAAATCCAAAACCTCCATGATTGTATGCTTGGAATCCACCTTGATAGAATAATGAATGAATCTAGAAGATGAACAAAGGACCTTGAAGGGAGATCACACCATCATGATCTAGGGTTTTAATGATGAATCTTGCATGCTTGAACCAAATCCCTTCAAAGGCTTGAATGTTTGAATCCTTGATCTGTTAGAAAGTAAAGTCCACCAGGATAACTGAGAGTGGGGGGGGGGGGTTAATCAATTATCTGATAACTACAACATTTATCAACTTCAATAGATTTCAACCATGTAAGCAATGTAATCAATAACCATAGAAAGATATACATACACAATGACACAATAACACAAGATATGTTGAGTAGGGAACCTCTTGATCAAAGAGTAAACTCTAGTGGGAATGATGCCCACAAAAGATGCACTAATATGAATATTCCTTGTGAAAGGATGGACTCTATTAGGAGTCTTATGAAATACATTTAGTACAAATGAATCCCTGTTAGGAGATTTTGAATCCCTGTTAAAAGATTCTAACTTTGTTAGGAGTTATAGATGATAGAAGGACTCACTGCCCAAACAACTTCAGGGTAAGATAATTGAAATCACTATCTAACTAATCTTTGTATTACTCAATAGAATAATACCAAAAGATTATTAACCTCAACAATCCAATACTCCTCTGACTGTGCCAAACCGCACCAACTACTACAACAGATCTCAATACCAAATCTCTGTACTTCACATATCCTCTTCACAAATTTTCTTACACAATTACCATTCCATACATTAATTCTTATTAAAACAAGGAATACATTCCTTCCTTTATACCACACTCAAGTAATTACAAATGAGTCGGCATACAAATTACAAAATAAAAGTTTCCACACGTTACATCAAAATTACTCAAAACTGTCAGCTTCCAAACAATATAATTTTTCACTTGTATGACCTCAGATCTTGCACTATCATCCAAATCACTATCAACATGTCTTCAACTACTCTCTAACTGCGCATAACCAGATTCCATCCTGAGTAGGAGATATCATCCGATTTCCACAAACTGCTACTCAGGAACACTGCTTGAATACTGCTTCCACTGAAATGCTCATAAATTCCATGAATAAATGAATTACTATCTCCACTCTTAACCATAATCTCATAGAATATCATAGAGTAACCCCTAAAATTTTCATAGCTTCATCTTCAATATCCCAAGTGCGCTAACTCAAACACTGTCTGCTTCTTTGCTAATCTTCATTAGATCACTATGTTGACATCAATGACAATCACAGTCATGAATGTAACAAAAACTGCTACATAATGGTTGCTAATAATCCCCCATAGGATATATTAAACATTCATTCCTAACAATCTCCCCCATTGGCATTGATGGCAACATAGATGAAAAACATCCAATGTTCCTTGAATCCAACACTGCAATACTGCTACACTGAAAATAATTTTAAATCCTCTTCATCAGATAAATCTTGCTTCATCTTCCTATTCAGTTCTCTCCAACAGATGGTACAAAATGTTTTTCATGTACACTTCTCCCCCATTGACATCAATGACAAAAGTTTCATCATTATGTCAACAACAACTTCAATGTTGAAAGACACTATTTAGAAAATACATTCACTAGAGTCCTCATGACTCAGCTCAGATACACATACTCCCCCATAGAGGAAGTACCAACATCTAGTCTAGAAGATAGATAGGGCTCATATACCACTGGATGGATGCAACAATCTGCATCACTTCTCAAAAGTAGGTTGGGGCATAACTCAAAGCATACCTCTCAGATACTAAAATGTATCCTTGGGCAAAGGTTTTGTAAATATGTCTGCTATCTGCTCCTTTGTGCTTATGTACTCAAGTCTAACTTCTTTCTCAGCAAATTTCTCTCTTACTACATGATACTTTATCTCTATATGCTTTGTCTTAGAATGTAACACAAAGTTCTTAGACATACTAATTGTGCTAGTGTTATCACAATGTATAACAACAGGCTCAACAAATTTTACTCCAATATCCTTCAGCATCTGCTTCATCCAAATTATCCAATTGCAATTGTTTGCTGCTGCTACATACTCTACTTCTGCTGTGCTCTATGAAATACAATTCTGCTTCTTGCTTAGCCAATAAACCAATCTTCCTCCAAGGAAAAATGCTCCACGACTGGTGCTCTTTTTATCATCAACACTACCTCCCCAATCAGCATCTATATATGTACATAGGGTAAAATCATCAGATTTTTCATACCACAATCCATACTCAATTGTGCCTTTTAAGTACCTTAGTATCCTCTTTACTACTGCATAATGTGATTCTCTAGGTTCAACTTGAAATCTTGCTATAATTCCAACTGCATGTGCTATATCAGGTCTTGTATGAGTCAAATACTGCAATCCTCCAATCATAGATCTGTACTTCTTCTATTCCACTGCAGGAGTCTCATCTTTGTTAGATAACTTGTGTCCAGTTACCATAGGTGTTCCAACTAGTTTACAGTTCTTCATTCCAAATCTCTTCAAAAAATCATTCAAGTACTTTGTCTGACTTACAAAGATACCATCACTATTCTGTGTTATTTGTAATCCTAAAAAGTATTTCATCTCACCAATCATACTCATTTCAAATTCAGTCTTCATTTCATCTACAAATTTTTCACTGGCTTCATCTTCTCCTCCAAAGATAATACCATCAACAAAAATGAACACAACCAACAAACCATTCTCAATTTCCTTTGTATACAGGTTATTATCTTCTGTTCCTTTAGTAAATCTCAATTTCAACAAATACCTATCCAATCTTGCATACCAAGTTCTAGGTGCTTGCTTTAGTTCATATAAAGCTTTCTTCAGTTTACATACCATGTCTCATTCTCTATCTGATCTCAAACATTTAATCTTCATTCTAAACTTTATTCTTAATGATCTTAAACTTATCAAATGCTTCAGACTTTTCTCTAAGAAATGTAATCCACATCATTCTTGTAAAATCATCTACAAGAATCATAAAATACCTTTCTCCATAGAATCCTCTAGTCCTTTTAGGACCGCTCAAGTATGTATGAACAATCTCCAACTTTTCTGTTGTTGTGAACTTGCTAGGAAATGAGCTTCTTTTTTGTTTAGCCATCACACATTCTTTGCAAATCATGTTAGTAGGATTCATAATTTTAGGCAAATCTCTTACTGCAAGTGTAGTACTTACCTTCACAATGTTATCAAAGTTTACATGAAAAAATATTATGTGCCATAACCAATTGTTATCAATCTTGGTAATCAAACATGTCATCTCAGTAAGATTCAACTGAAATACATTACCTTTGGTTCTAGATCCAGTACCAATCAAATTACCATTCTTGTCTTCTATCACACAAGTTTTCTTAGTAAACCAAACTTGATATCCCTTATCAACTAATTGTCCAACACTCAAAAGATTATGTTTCAAACCATCTACAAAGTAAACATCATCAGTATTAGTCTTTCCATCAAGAGTAATAGATCCTATACCTTTAATTAGACAAGGTGCATTGTTTCCAACTCTAACAACTCCTCCATCATAGTTGTTAAACTTTATGAAATTTTTCATATCTCTAGTCATATGATGTGAACAACGATTGTCTATAATCCAATCAATTTTCTTTTCAACTTGAGAAACTAAAGATTTTTCTTCCTTAATTTTAGACTCCAGATTTTCTTCTTTAATTGCTACAAATCCTATATCATCATTATTCTCAGTATCACTTTCACTCAAAGATTTTTTCAAACTAGCTTCAAGTTCTTCATCATTTGCATAGTAACATTCTTTAGATCTTCTAGGATTAAAATTCTTCCTTTAATTATTAACTCTCTTAGGATAGTTAGATGCAAAATGACCATATTCTTGACCAAGTCCAACATTAAAATTTTTTCTTACTGTCTGATTCTCTTTTCACAAGCAAGGCAATACCTTCTTCAATCTTCCCATATTCTTTGTTTATAGATCTGCTGCTACTAGCATAATCTCCACTCACACTTATACTTCTTGACAAAGTAGGGCGAACATTAGGAGCATTGAATGCTGTCTCCATTTTAGGTAAGTCTCCAGATAACCTCAGATTCATTTCTTCTGCTTCCAATCTTCCAAGAAGAGTCTCTCTGGTGAAGTTCGTAGTATAAGGAATAACTTGTTCAATCATTTGTGTTGTCTACTTGAATTCTATTGGAATTAGGAGAGATAGGGTACTAAGAGGGGAGGGGTGAATCAGTGCCCACAAAAACCTTCACTTATAAACCTTTCAAATCTACAATAGAAAATGGTAGTAACCTTGCAAAATAACTTGTATCCAATGCATGTATTATTCATCCATTTAACTTGCAAAAGTAAATAACATGAATTCAACAACAGAACAGTCCCATAACACAAGTATTTTGGTAACGTAGAAACCCTTGTTAGAAGGTAAAAACTACAGTGGGGATGACACCCACAAATTATTGACTACTGCAGATAGAAAAGGTTTGCCTGTTAGGGCTACAAGTGGTGATCACTTCTGGTGACCTTACCCTGTTAGGAGTAACATATTAGATCAGCTAGATCTACCTAGTTATAGGATTTTAGCAACACTACTGAAGTGTGCACTCGGTTAAGAGATTTACAACAGATTGTTAAGTCGACTCTGTTAAGAGATTTAACCAAAACTCTATTAAATTTTTTAGAAAGAAATAGACAATTATCTGCTAATGAGAACTTAGATTTTTTGATATAGATCTATAAAGTTTTGAATGTATATCACCTTTACTGTGATGAATCTCTGCTCTGAATTGCTCAGTTAGCCTGCTCTGATTCTACTAAATCTAATTTCCTTTGTATACTATTCTGCTCTGTTTGTCAACTGATAATCTTGAAGTTAGGCAAGTGCTTCTTCACTCATACATCAGTTCACCTCAACAAAAATGGTGTAAACATACAATTATATAGCATATTGCTTTATGCCACTTAATAAAATTAGGTTATAATATCTTAGAGAAAACCCTAAGATCAATGGTGTATAAAATTAACCTAGATCTAACATTTACAAAAGATCTTCATCACATTTAATGAATATCTCAACAATAAATGATCCTCGATCTTGGTAAAATGTTTTCTAATTCCATTGTAACCATTTGCATAGAAGAATGTGCCATTTCAGATTACTATGCCATTTTCCTGTGATCCTCGGTAAACACTATATAAACTACTCAGTGATTATATTGACACTTGATGTTTACTGTCACTCGATGTTGGTGTCTGATGCTCGGTAAAATTGTTCCGTGCTCGGTGTAAAGACTTAACTGACTAGCTCATGATGCTTGTATTTACCGACTGGGTTAATGTAAGTGACCAACTGATATCTTTGGTAACCTTTGATACTAATGAAAAATTTTAATGCTCAATAGAGATAACAATCTCCCCCTTTGGCATTAGTATCAAAACTTGAATGTATATAGACCTTATGTCTCAAAACTTATATCTCCGCCATATACATATAGCCTTATAATTTTTTTTTTCTATATACTCCCCCTCGGTGCATGCTCTGGTAATGTGTAGTATACATAAAAAAAAGTTACATATTTGGCATATACATGATTATCCCCCTTTTTGATATTAATGCCAAATAAAAAAGTGTATACTTACAACTTGTCAAAAATGTGTTGATGGGTTTTCTTCAATGACTCCAAGAGGTTTTCCCATTCCTGTTTCAAGTTGGTGAAAGCAATGTGCTCAAGACCGACTTGTGCATGCATATAAAAAATGTTGTCCAACACAGAAATCTTTGGTGTTGCAACAAGCGATTGTGCCTTTTCTATATGCTTCTCAAATTTTTTTAGGTATGGTAGGAGTTCTGTCTGCAACTCAGTAACCTGATCAGTGATTTTCTCTTCTTGCTTCTTGAGATATTCTATCAACTGCTTGAGTTCTTGAACTCTAAGTATATTCTTTGAAAAAGCTTGTGGCTCGGTTGTAGCTGCATTTGCACTGACTATGATTTCATTCTCAAATTGTTTTAGCTTTTCACTGATCTCTGTAGTGAATGTTCCAACAGTGCATAGCTTGAACAAGATTTGGAAAATGGTATTAGTAATAACCTGAACCTCTGTTATTACCTCTGATAATTTAACCTTGTTAATAGACACTTCTTGGCTGATTCTCTCAGCAAGTTTATCTTGAATCTTTGACTCTGCCCTTTCCTCAATTCATTTATTAGCTTCAACATATGGTGCATTGATCTTCTCAAAAAGTGTAGAAAGTTGATCCATGATTGATGTATCTTCATCTATATTCACCTTAGGTACTACCTGTTGTAAGATATCCCGAACATTTTCTAATACTTCTTTTTTTTTGTTCTCTCGCTTCAACTTTTCTTGGGCTTCTTTCCTTGTGCATAACTCCCCATATTTTCTCAGTTCTTCAGGACTAAGGGTCCTTGGGTCACACTCAGGTATCACAATGGCTTCATCCAATGTGACTAGCCTTTTACCTTTCTTCTTCTTCTTCTTCTCTGGTGCAAGTGGTGACTTCTTGACAATGGTGACCATAGTTTTGTCTTCTACATTCAGAGTATCCTTCCCGGTTGACACACTATCTTCCTTCTTTTTCTCCTTGGTAACCTATGTTTCGATTGAATGAGAAGGGGCCTCAGATGTGGTGTCAGGTGGGGTATCCTCAGTTGCCTTAGGCTCTTCTTGTGCCTTTATTTATGTTGCAGTAGCCTCTATTCCTTCAGGCTTATTTATCTCTGCTGGTACCTTGGTGCCTTTTTCCCCTGTTGTATCTTTAGGTTGCTCAGGGTATGAGCCTTTGGGTTGCTCCTATGAAATAATTTCTACAGCTTCAGCTAGAATAGGAAGCTCACCCGGTAATGATGTAAATACACATTCAGTAGCTTGTGCTTCATCTTGTGTATGATCTGGTGCAATGTTTACATCCTCATCATCATCCCTATCATTAGGATCACCATTTGTGATGTCCTCAATGAGTACATCATCATTGGTTTTATTCTTCACTTGGATATCTACTGGATCTAGTGTATCATGTGAAACACTTATATCTTCTTTTATAGTAATATTAGTCACCTCGGTAACTAATATACTGGTGTCCTTTTTCTCCTTAGCTGCAATATCAACAATATAGATACCTTTACCTTTGGATTGTTGTCTCTTCTTAGACAAATTTATGAATGCATTTTTCTCAGCTTGTTCTCTAGCTTTAAGAATTGAATTCCATAAAAGATTGCTAGTTTCATCTACATCAGCCGTATTCTCATCCAAAATTAACATAGCTTAGTTTTTCACTTTGAATCTTTGTTGATAGTTCACCATGTGTTCATCAATTTCTGCTAGGCTTAGATGTGGGGCTACCCGGACTAGATATCACTCTCTCATTTTCTTCTTAGTGTCTAATGCATAAGCTCATTTCTGATTTTTTTTGTCATCCAACTCCTTCAGTAGTGATAATTTAAATTCTAATGGAACCCTTTTAAATTTTATCATCATTTGGATGATTGCCTCCTCAATTTTTGTTTGGTCTTCATTTGACATCTTGTCAAATCTGCTAAGTTCTAGATCAACAAGATCTCCATTCTCAATTATATCTTCAATGATCTCATCAACTGATCTTACCTTGTTGCTGACCACCTTGAATTTATTTTGATCATCTTCATTTTCTTCATCCTCAAGGTCTTCTCTATTCCTTACTAACCTTCTCCTTTTCTTTGGTGTCATAGCTACAACCTTAGGGTTTCTTTTAGCATAGGTCCTTGTCAGTTTAGCTTCCCTAGGCTTAGTTATTTTCTTAGCTAACTTTTTTTGAGGTGAGGCTCTGGTTGCTGACCTTGTATGTGCACCTGTCTGCACTAGCAACTGCCTCTTATTTTGAGCTTTAGTGGGAGGAACCGGTGTGGAGTCTTCCTCTTTTTGTGACTTGATTTCCTCACTGTCATATGGTTTGTCAGCCAACATTAACTAACCTTTAGTTGCAGGCTCAACCGGTGACTCTTCAGATGAGTCAGAAACATTCTCAAACTTCTCAAACAAAATTTTTCTCATTTTCTTTTCTTTCCTAGTAATCTTATTGATGACATGACCAGTTTTAATTATTGAATTTTCTTCCTCAAAGGTTCCAAACCTTTTGGCCTTCATGTCCTTTGGTAATGCTAGTAGTGCCTTGATTGATTTCAAATCAAAATCATAATTCATTTCATAGCCCAATAGTGCTAGCCATTTTATTCTCATTTCTACAACTTTAATCATTGTATGGTCGGTGTTCACTAGGAAACATATATCCATCTCATATTTCTCAACCAATTCAATTGGAATCCTACTTCTTAGATTCATCTTAGCTTTAAAAACTTTAAAGTACTCATCAAAAAATTTGTTCATATTATCTCCCAAACTGTTCAACAACTCAAAAATCTATACAGTTATCGGTTTATCTGTTGACTAATTCACTTTACCGACGCTAGGGAAATGCTTTTGTAGATAGAAAAACAAACAAACAAGGAGTGAACCAAACTTACATGTGTTTGTCTTCCATGACCTTATTGTCTTCATGATCTCCTTTAATTGTGTCAACAATAATTTTGCAAGATCTATCTAGTGATCTTTCTTTATCAGTTTGTGTGCCATGTCAACTGCACTATAGGGTATGCTGTTTAATCTACTCGACTGAAATATTTTGTACCCAATCACATGTGATGCAAATTTTACTGCTCGGTCTTTGATTGTGGAAATCTTTAGTGCATGACCATCCCATGTTGCTCCGGTGTTCTTTTCAATGTCTACTTGGGATGAGCTTCGAAAAGCTTTTGCTTTGTCAGTTGTAGGATAACCGGTGACCCTACTGATCATTTTCTTTGTAATCACAACTAGTTTATCCAACCAGAACTATCCATCATGGTACCGACTCAATATGACCCTGATCCATTTTGTTTTGAATATTTGTGGAAAATATATGGTGCACGATAAATCTATTTTCTCAATCTGGTTAAATTCCAGTTTCAACTTCCCATCATTTCCACACAATTGTTGAAACACAACAATAGTATCAAAATCTCCTACTTCCCCAATCTTATAGTGAATGTACAAAGGTATGTCTTCAGTTAACAAAACCCTAGGTGGGATGCTTGAAAAAGCATCCGCTGAATCTGTTTGAGATGCAATTTTGGGGTGAGGTTTGTACTTTGGTTCATTAAAGTTTTTTGAAACTATCAGATCCACCTCTTCCTCTACGCTGTGTGATTTTCTTGTAGTAAATGTCAATGCCATAACTAGATTTAGGGTTTCATCAAAAGAAAGTTAAGAATGTGTTTAGTAGCAAATGAACTTACTCAGAATCAATGGAGAGTGTTGTCGATTCGATCTACAATAGCTTTGAATCCTTCTAAAAATATTTAGCTTGAACTCTTCTTTGTAAAATCTTCTCTCTTTGAAATCGCAATGTGAAAAATGAACTCTATTTTTTGTGTATTTATAGACTTTTTGATATTCCCACTCAAACTTTGTGCAATAAATGCTTGACCTACTTTTCAGTTCATGATAGCTATCATCTCAGTAAAGACTATGGATTATCAACAACTCAGTTAACACACAATTTATTCCTCGGTTGATAAGTATGCTTGGTTAACCTTGAATAGTGATTATGGATGGGTAACCAATGCTCAGTCTAACTTTTACCGACTATGTGACTGTATTAGCTCATTACATATAAACCAAAATGCATCTTTATTCATGCAAATTTGGTATTTTTACATCATATTTAAGGATTTATATGTAAGATATGCTCATTTTAAATATCAGTCCCATACATACCTATATCACCTTAGGTGGAAGTACCGATGTCACCCAATTCAGTGGATGAGGTTTCACTGACAGTATTACTTGACTCAACATTCTCATTAGATGCCTTCTTCCACATGCCGTTCCTTATTTTCATGATATCTACAATAGTGTTTCCACTCTCAAATACATGACCTTCTTCTGGTGCTCGGTCTCTGCAGTCCTTGCTTAGATGACTAACTTTATGACAATGCAAACATGACATTCTAGTGCTTTTCTAGCTTCTTGATTCTCCAGCCCATCTTTTCCTGTTACAGTTTGCTGCAATGTGCCCATATCTACCGCATGTAATACAGTTAGTCCATGTGTTGTAATCCAAAACATAAGAATTACCTTGTCTCTTCGGTTGACAAGGCTTGCATTGTGTCTATTTCTTAGGAGTCCATACTTGATTCATTTTAGCCTTACACTCTTGTGTAATGTGTCCATGCTTATTACAAGTATAACATAACTTCTCCATAGTAGTATTGTTAGCATTCTATCTAGCTCTACATTCATAAGCTTGATGACCATACTTTCCACAATAATAGCAATATCCATTGAACTTAGGAATGACAGGAGGTTTACCTTGTGCTTTTCTTCTACACACATTAGAAGTATGTCCTGGTTTTCCATAGTGATAACATGTCAACACTTTAGGTCTTTGATATTGATTTTTATTGACCTATTCAGTTTGTTGTGATGATTCTCCTTTGCTGGTATAGCCTAATCCAACTTTGCTTCCAAATCTTCTTTGATTAATCAGAAAGTCATCAATCTTCTTGGAACTATCCTCATCTAGTTTCATCATTTCATTGTGTTGTTTTTGTGTCTTTAATTCATTTCTCAATTTTTCATTCTCTTCTCTGAGTATTGCAACATCTTCAAGTCTTCTAGACAATTATCCATTCACTCGGTTGACCTCTTGATTCACAGTCATCATCTGATTAGATACTTGAAAGTGACGATCAGCGAGTCTCTGTATTTCACTCTCTTTAGCTTGTAGTTGTTTAGTTGTCTATCTTCAGTCTTCAATAGCCAAATTCCTTTCTTGCTAAGCCTATCTAGCATTGTTCATTATTTCAACAATTCTCACCATTTGAGATTCTTAACCGATTTGCAGTGCTTTCACTTGTTCGGTTAAATGCTAATTCTTTTTAGACAGGTCAGAGATTATACTTTCAGATCCATCAGAAATACTCCCTGAACTAGATCCAATATGATGAAATATATAATCAATTACTTCTTCATGGTAACCGACCTCATTTTGCATAATATCTAGGTTCTTCCTTTCAACTAGTAATTTCTTCAGTCCTTCCTTGGCTTGCTTGTACTGTTCAACAAACATCTACATCTGAATCTTCTAATTCTCAATAGTCTTATCTAACTTATATCTATCCATGAATTAGATCTTTACCCTTTAGTGGTTAAACTATCCAATAAGAGAACTAGCTCTGATACCAATTGTTAGAATTAGAAGAGATAGGGTACTGAGAGGGGAGGGGTGAATCAGTGCCCACAAAAACTTTCACTTATAAAACTTTCAGATCTACAACAACAAACAGTAGTAACCTTGCAAAATAACTTGTATCCAATGCATGTATCATTCATCCACTCAACTTGCAAAAGTAAATAACATGAAATCAACAACATAATAGTCCCATAACACACGTATTTTGGTAATGCAAAAACCCTTTTTAGAAGGTAAAAACTGCGGTGGGGATGACACCCACAAATTCTTCATTACTGTAGATAGAAAAGGTTTGCTTGTTAGGGCTACAAGTGGTGATCACTTTTGGTGACCTTACCCTGTTAGGAGTAACATATTAGATCGACTAGATCTACCTAGTTATAGGATTTTAGCAACACTACTGAAGTGTGCACTCGGTTAAGAGATTTACAATAGACTATTAAGTCTACTCTGTTAAGAGATTTAACCAAAACTCTATTACAATTGTTAGAAAGTAATAGGTAATTATCTGTTAATGAAAAATTAGATTGTTTGATACAGATCTATAAAGTTCTGAATGTATATCACCTTTACTGTGATGAATCTCTTCTCTGAATTGCTCGGTTAGCCTGCTCTGATTCTACTAAATCTAATTTTCTCTGTATACTGTTCTACTCTATCTGTCAACTAATAATATTGAAGTTAGGCAAATGCTTCAAGTGCTTCTTCACTCATACATCAGTTCACCCCAACAAAAATGGTGTAAACATACAATTATATAGCATACTGCTTTATGCCGCTTAACAAAATTAGGCTACAATATCTTAGAGAAAACCCTAAGATCAACGGTGTATAAAATTAACCTAGATCTAACATTTACAAAAGATCTTCATCGCATTTAATGAATATGTCAACATTAAATGATCCTTGATCTTGGTAAAACATTTTCTAATTCTGTTGTAACCATTTGCATAGAAGAATGTGCCATTTCAAATTACTATGCCATTTTCTTGTGATCCTTGGTAAACACTATAAACTTCTTGGTGATTATATTGATGCTCGGTGTTTACTATCACTTGGTGTCGGTGTCTGATGCTCGGTAAAATTGTTCGGTGCTCGGTGTAAATACTTAACCGACTGGCTCATGATGCTTGCATTTACTCATTGAGTTAATGTAAGTGACCGACCGATATCTTTGGTAACCTTTGATACTAATGACAACCTTTAATGATCAATAGAGATAATAGAATGCATGAGTCAATGTCCTCAAAATTTTCAATATCACTTCATTCTCTTTCTTTGTTCCTCCACAAGATTTTATACCTGCAAAATTCTCTGACATTCTACCAATATAGCTTCTAATAGATTCATCTTCCATCATTCTTATATCTTCAAATGCACATATACAATTGTGTAATCTGATTTTCTTGGCATGTTCATCACCTTCAAAAGTAGAGTGTAAAGCTAACCAAATGTCATGAGATGTTTTTAGATATTTTACTTGACTGTACTCATTCTCTGGAAGGGCTGACAAGAGCACTTATCTGGAAAGTATGTTACACATGAATAGATCTCTTTGATCATTAGTACATGTTTCAATATTATCCTCATCAATAATAGTCTTCTCATTCTTTGTGATCAACCAATAACCTGGTCCTAAACTGATGAACTACAACTAATTTGAATACATTGTATAACTTGAAGATCTCTGATTTATGATCACTGCGTTGCTGATTAGATATGTAAGATGATTAAATCAGTAATATGTTGTCATTGATGTCAACTAGTTTTAACAATACTTAGCTTGTAAGTTACTATACCCAAACATCTGTAGAAGAAGAAGAAAAGAGATGAAGAACAAATATATCTACATGAGGAAGATGGATATGACAAATAAGGATAAGAAATACATTGGGTAACTTATGGATGAGTCTATGACCTTATGTTATTGAATTGATTATGTTGCATTCATCTATGATGAAGGATAAGAGCAAAATTCACAAGGCAGTGTTGTCGGTCAATGAACCATTTCAGTATACACCGATGCAGTGTAGTGTATACCGATCAATGTACAAACTGAGCTTGTGTTCATCGACACATTTCTTTGTTAATCGAGCAGAAGAAAAGAACTAAATGACTAGTTTAGCTAATGGAAGTTGATGAGTTGTAAAGTACCTCAAAATCATAGATGAAGATAATGTTTGTTACGAAGATTGACAACTAACATAATTCAAAGAAGATCTAATGGATTGAAACAAAATGTGTTACTGACACATCAGCCGAGGAAGGTTTAAGCGGCAAAATCAACAAAGGAGATTAAGCAAAAAAATTTGATGGATGGAAATAAAATAGTTTACTCATCTATTTAAGAGACTGGGATTTCATGATGAAATCATGCTGGAAGAAGGAGACTACAGAGATATCATGTGAACAAGGTTCATGCATGCTTGATCAGACTGGTTAAGGAGAACTGAACTACAAAGATTATCGAGTGTCAGAAAGCTATTACCGAGCAATAGTAAGTTACTGAATATTGATTGAAATAGAATTGATATATTGATTAGAGGATTTGAATGCACTTAACATAGATTTTATAATCTACAATTGAAGTTATGTTGTAATCAGATCAACTGCTGTTACATTTTAACCATTGTAAATGGAGAAATATCTTAACAGAGTGGACTAGAATGTCTTGTAATGTCATTCATAGAGTGTACATTTGTTATCCTGTCAACCCCATAGTGAATGCTAGTTGGATGATAACAGTTGGTCTAAAATCCTCTAACAAGGTCACACCTCATAGTGTGTTTGTAACCTTTAATAGGGTTGGGTCTTCACTGACCTCACTTCAAAAGAGTGAACAATTTTGGGTTGTCGGTCTCAGGTGATTTTTCCCTTCATAGGGTTTCCATGTTAAATCTCTTGTGTTATGTGTTGATTGTGATGATTTTTTGTTATCATACTTTACATGTTTCATATTAGATTTGATTGGTAATCACTATATGTTATTAACTAGTAATTGGCAAAAGCACAGACAGAATACTATTTTAGTTTACCAAGTTGCAGAAGTTTTAGTAAATTGTTTTTGGATATACATTTTGTGATTGGGACTGTGGATAACTGATTTACCCTCCTCTCAATTATTCTAAAAATTGGTATCAGAGTGTTGGTTTCTTGGAATAGAGTTTTAAGGACTTCAACACAAAGATCTCAAAATGTATAAGAGGGAAGTGCCAAAGCTAAACAAGGATAACTTCATAGTATGGAAAACCCGAATGAAGCTGCATGTATTTGTAATTGGGAATTCTTCCCTGACACTAATGGAGAATGGCTACATTGCACCGTCCACTGGTCCCTTGATCAACTAAGAAATAGGCATGAACATAATGTTACTATGATGGAGATTGCTACTGCTTGTACCGATGCCAAATTTGAAGATATTAAAAATTGCACTACTGCTAAAGATATGTGGGATAAACTTGCTCAAGTTTATAGTGGTGATGTGAATGTCAAAAGAGCCAGAGCTAAAAGCTTAAGGGGAAGATTCGATGATATGAAGATGAAGGAAGAAGAAAATATTGTGCAGTATACAAATAGACTGAAAGAGGTAGTAGATGCTATTAGAGCATCTGATGGTGTCATTGATGAAGAGAAAATGGTAAGCAAAGTTCTTAGAACCTTATTGCCAGTTTATGCAATCAGAATATCTACAATTCATGAACAAGGTCTACATCTGGTAACAACCTTACTCTTGATAATCTGATTGGTAAGCTTACAACCTTTGAACTGAATAACTTTGACAATAGTGTTGTACCATCTATTGAATCTGCTTTTATGTCTTCTCTAAAGATTGGTAAGTCTAGTAGTAGAAATAAGAATGATAATAGTGATTGCAATACTGATGATGAGCTTGATGAACTTGAAGCTCTTATGGCCAAAAGGTTACCTAAAGGTAAAGGTAGATATAGAGGAAAATTACCTTTAGCATGATTTAATTGTAAAGAGGTTGGTCATATTGCTACTAGATGTCCACACAGGAAAGATGATGACAGAAACAAAGATCGATGTAGTGAAGGAAGCTATGGGAGAAGAGGAAAAAAAAGTTACCGACACTACAACAGAGACAACCGAGAAAATAATGATAAAGGAAAGAAGGTGTGCTACATTGGAAAAGAAGATGTCACTAATACTGAAACTAATGAAGATGTAGAGGTAGTATTTGTTGCAATGAAGGATGACTCAGAGGAAGATGAAAGGTATGTAGAGACAACACTTATCTCTAAGGTTAATAAAAATGATACATGGATTATAGATAGTGGCTATACACATCACATGACTGGTGATGAAGAGAAATTTGATCATCTTGAAGAACACAATGGAGGATCTATTAGAATGGGTAACGAAGCACCTTGTATGGTTAGAGGAAAAGGACCCTTGATGATAAATGATAAAATTAGATGTGACAATGCCTATTGGGTAAAAGGTCTAAACTATAATTTTCTAAGTGTGGCACAGCTAAACAATTTAGGCCACCAAGTTTCTTTTGAGAGCAAGAAAGTGAATATATATGATGATGGAGGAAGACTTATTAGAATTGTAACACAATCAAGAGGTAATTTGTTTTATCTTGATAATGATCAGTCTTCTTGTTTAATGATGAAAGATGAAGATGCATGGTTGTGGCATAAGAGGTTATGTCATGTGAATTTTGATAACATGATTAAGATTAGTAAAAAGAAAAATCTTAGAGGTCTGGCTAACTTATCTAAGCTTGATCATGTTATGTGTCATGAATGTTAGAAAGGTAAAATGACAAAATCTAGTTTCAAAAGAAAAGATTATTCAACAAAGAAATTACTTGAGTTAGTGCATACCGACCTATGTGGTCCTATGAGAACTCAAAGTTACTATGGAGACAAATATTTTATTATTTTTGTTGATGATTATACTAGATTAATGACAGTCATGTTCTTGAAAGAAAAATTAGAGGTATTTAAGATGTTCAAGTGGTATAAAGCAAAATTTGAGAAAGAGACTGGTAAAGAATTAAAATGCTTAAGATCTGATCGAGGTGGTGAATTTATTTCTGATGAATTTACTAACTTTTGTAATGAGCATGGTATTAAAAGATAGGTCTCTACACCAAGGACACCACAACAAAATGGAATAGTTGAAAGGAGGAATAGGTCAATTGTTGACTATGCAAGGACACTGATGTTACAAAAGAATGTTACTCAAACATACTAGAGGGAAGCTGTCAGCATAGCTATTTATGTTCTGGACCGAGTACAACTGAAGAAAGACACTAATAAGAAACCCTATGAGTTATGGTTTGGTCACAAACCCATAGTAAGTTATTTCAGAGTTTTTGGATGTAAATGCTTTATTCTGAAAGATGAAAGAAATGGGAAGTTTGACTCAAAAGGTGATGAAGGGATATTTCTAGGATATTCCACTAAAAGTAAAGCATACAAGTGTCTTAACAAAGTAACTAATAAAATGATTGAAAGTACTAATGTTCAAGTTGATGAGTTTGATGATAAGAATGTAGAGGAAAGCATAAAGGAATCAGAAGACTACAGTAGATTTAGTTACGTTGAACAACTAGAGTACCTATCGACGTAGAAGACAGTGACAACCGGTCCATAGGAAAACAATACCAAGGAACATGAAAAAGAAACCGACAAGCAAGAAGCATCCACCGAGCAAGCAAATGAACCTGTATAGCATGAACAAGAAAGAAGAGATCAGATATTGGAAAAATTTGTCAGAAGACATCATCCTAAGACACAAATCATTGGAGACAGATAAGCTGGCATGCAAACATGAAGTAAAGCAAGACAAGTTACATGTCTAGTTTGTGAATATGAACCAAAGAATGTGAAAGTTGCATTAGAAAATGATGAATGGGTTAATGAAATGAAAGAGGAAATAGAATAGACAGAGAATAAAAAATCTTGGAGTTTAGTACCTAGACCAAAGGACAAGTATGTTATCGGTACTAAATGGATATTAAGAAACAAGCTGAATGAGAATGGATAGGTAACAAGGAAAAAAGCTATGTTAGTATGCAAGGGATATGCACAGGAGGAAGGAATAGATTATGGTGAGATATTTGCACTTGTTGCTAGATTAGGAGTCAAAATGTTACTTGCATATGCTGCACACAAAACGTTCAAAGTTTACCAAATGGATTTCAAATCATCTTTTCTGAATGGGATACTTGAAGAAGAAGTCTACGTAGAACAACCTGAAGGGTTCGTTGATCTAGAAAACAAAGATATGGTATGTAGATTACATAAAGCTTTATATTGTTTGAAGAAAGCACTGAGAGCCTAGTATGAAAGGCTGTATAACTATTTGTTGAGTATTGGATTTGTTAAAACAAGTGAGAACAATAATTTGTACATGAAAGGAAATTCTGATGATACTATCTTGATTGCTGAGATATTTGTGGAAGACATAATATTTGGAGGACAAGATCAAATCTGTAAGTCATTTGCTAATGAAATGAAAAGTGAATTTGAAATGTCTATGTTTGGAGAGATTAAGTTCTTTCTAGGCTTACAAGTGATTCAACAGAATGATGGTATATTCATCAAACAATCTAAATATATAAAGGAAGTCTTGAAGACATTTGGCATGGAAGATGCTAAACCTGTGGGAACACCGATGGCTACTGGATGTAAAATGACTAAAGAAGATGGAACTATCGAGGTAAACCAGACACTGAACTGATCCATGATTGGTAAGTTAATGTATGTAGTTCATAGTAGACCTAATATAGCACATGCTGTTGGAATAGTTGCTAGATTTTCTACAAACCCTAGAGAGTCACACATGGTTGCTACAAAGAGAATCTTAAGATACTTGAAGAAAACTAAAGATTATAGACTGTGGTATCCTAAGAAAGGAAAGTTTGAACTGGAGGTATACGTCAATGATGATTGGGCTGGAAATGTGGATGATAGAAAGAGTACCATTTAAGGATCATTCTTCTTTGGTGAAATACTTGTTACATGGACAAGTAAGAAACAAGCTTGTATTTCTTAGTCTACAGCTGAAGCAGAGTATGTTGCTGCTGCTACTAACTGTTCAAATATTGCATATATCAAGCAAGTGTTAGAAGGAATGAATGAGGTAATCATTGAGCCGGTGATTATATACTGTGATAACACTAGTTCTATTAATATTTCAAAGAATCCGGTGATGCACTCTAAAATAAAGTATATATCAATTAAGTATCACTACTTAAGGGAACAAGTATAGGAGAAGAAAGTTAAGCTAGAATTTGTTACATCAAAAGAACAACTTGTTGACATATTTACAAAGCCTCTACCGAAGGATACATATGAATACTTGAGGACTAGACTTGGGGTCCGTCCCCTATCTACCGGTCACTAAGGTGATCTGGAGGTTACATCAACCTAATCTTATTAGAAGATCATACATGTTGATGCAACAGAGTTCACACGTTGGACTTCTGTCTAAGGTTGTGAAAGGTTGAAGTACTAGAACAAATTTTCATAACAATATACCGAGATATAGAGATTGCACCAAACAACAGAGAGTTACATGGCTACTACAGAGCTATATTTATTGTTCTTCGGCATTGCTATCAAAGGGAGAGAGATCAATATGAAGAATATGGAGCCAAAGACAAAGGGAGAGAGATATAGAAAAGAGAGCTGAAAAGATCATATCTTCAGAACTTAGTCTGCACTTGCAAATTCTTTTATGTAACATAGTGATTAAACATATTAAGCTAGGGAGAGCTTGTACCATTACAAAATTTTTTGATAGAGTTGTAGAATACATGTTCGGTATGTGTATGTCATATTTCATATTGCTTGTGTTGCCATCAATGCTAAAGGGAGAGATTGATGACCTAAAACTAATTTGAATACATTGTATAACTTGAAGATCTGTGATTTAAGATCACCGAGTTGTTGATTAGCTATGTAAGATGATTAAATCATTAATATGTTGCCATTGATGTCAACTAGTTTTGACAATACTTATATTGTAAGTTACTATACCCAAACATCTGTAGAAGAAGAAGAAAAGAGACGAAGAATAGATATATCTACATGAGGAAGATGGATATTATAGATAAGGATAAGGAATACATTGGGTAACTTATGGATGAGTCTATGACCTTATGTTATTGACTTGATTATGGTGCATTCATCTATGATGAAGGATAAGAGTAAAATGCACAAGGCAGTGTTGTCGGTCAATGAACTATTTTAGTATACACCGACGTAGTGTAGTGTATACTGATCACTATACAAATTGAGCTTGTGTTCATTGACACATTTCTTTGTTAACCGAATAGAAGAAAAGAACTAAATGACTAGTTTAGCCAATGGAAGTTTATGAGATATAAAGTACCATGAAATCATAGATGAAGATAATGTTTGTTAAGAAGATCAAAGACTAACATAATTCAAAGAAGATCTAATGGATTGAAACAAATGTGTTACTGACACATCATCCAAGGAAGGTTTAAGCGTCAAAATCAACAAAGGAGATTAAGCAGCAAAATATGATGGATGGAAATAAAATGGTTTACTCATCTATTTAAGAGACTAGGATTTCATGATGAAATCATGCTAGAAGAAGGAGACTATAGAGATATCACATGAAAAATCTTCATGCATGCCTAATCAGACTGGTTAAGAAGAACCAAACTGCAGATATTACTGAGTGTCAGAAAGCTAGTACTGAGCGACAATAAGTTACTGAATATTGATTGAAATAGAATTGATATATTGATCAGAGGATTTGAATGAGCTTAACATAGATATGAAAATCTACAATTGAAGTTGTGTTGTAATCAGATCAACTGCTGTTACATTTTAACCATTGTAAACAGAGAAATCTCTTAACAGAGTGGACTAGAAAGTCTTGTAATGTCATTCATAGAGTGTACATTTGTTATCCTATCAACTCCATAGTGAATGCTAGTTGGATGATAACGGTTGGTTTAAAATCCTATAACAAGGTCACACCTCATAGTGTGTTTGTAACCTTTAACAGGGTTGGGTCTTCACCAACCTCACTTCAGAAGAGTGAACAATTTTTGGGTTGCTGGTCCCAGGTAGTTTTTCCCTTCACAAGGTTTCCGCGTTAAATATCTTGTGTTATGTGTTGATTGTGATGATTTTTTGTTATCATACTTTACATGTTTCATATTATATTTGATCGATAATCACTATATGTTATTAATTGGTAATCGGTAAAAGCATAGACAGACTACTATTTTAGTTTACCGAGCTGCAGAAGTTTTAGTAAATTGGTTTTGGATATACATTTTGTGATTGGGACTGTGCATAACTGATTCACCCCCCTCTCATTTATTCTAACACTAAACATAATAGATGTGTCTTCATATTTTATTTCTAGCTATCAAAATTTACTCAATCAAACTTAGGGCTTTCTTTCTTGAAATTTGCCATGGATCTCGTTAAGCTTCTAAACTTTTCCTTCAAGGACCTGCTACTCTAATACCAATTGCTAGAAAGTAAAGTCCATCGGGATAACTAAGAGGGGGGGGGGTGAATCAATTATCTGATAACTACAACATTTATCAACTTCAATAGATTTCAACCATGTAATCAATGTAATCAATAACCATAGAAAGATATACATACACAATGACACAATAACACAAGATCTGTTGACTAGGGAACCTCTTGATCAAAGAGTAAACCCCAGTGGGAATGATGGCCACAAAAGATGCACTAATATGAATATTCCTTGTGAAAGGATGGAATCTATTAGGAGTCTTATGAAATAAATTCAGTACATATGAATCCTTGTTAGGAGATTTTGAATCCCTGCTAAAAGATTCTAACTCTGTTAGGAGTTATAGAAGATAGAAGGACCCACTACCCAAACAACTTCAGGGTAAGATCACTGAACTCACTATCCAAATGATCTTTGTATTACTCAATAGAATAATACCAAAATATTACTGACCTCAACAATCCAATACTCCTTCTCTGACTGTGCCAAACCGCACCAACTTCTACAACAGATCTCAATACCAGATCTTTGTACTTCACATAGCCTCTTCACAAATTCACTTACACAATTACCATTCCATACATTACTTCTTATTACAACAAGGAATACATTCCTTCCTTTATACCACACTATTGTAATTACAAATGAGTCAGCATACATAATACAAAATAAAAGTTTCCACACGTTACATCAAAATAATAAAAAATTGTCGGCTTCCAAACAATATAATTCTTCACTCGTGTAACCTTAGATCTTGCACTATCATCCATGTCACTATCAACATGTCTTCAACTTCTCTCTAATTGCGCATAACTGGATTCCATCCTGATTAGGAGATATCATCTGATTTCCACAAACCACTACTTAGGAACATTGCCTGAATACTGCTTCCACTAAAATACTCATAACTTCCATGAATAAATGAATTACTATCTATGCACTTAACCATGATCTCATAGAACATCATAGAGTAACTCTTCAACTCTGCATAGCTTCATCTTCAATATCCCAAGTGCACTAACTCAAACACTGTTTGCTTCTCTGCTAATCTTCAGTAGATCACTGTGTTGACATCAATGACAATCATAGTAATGAATGCAACAACAACTACTATAGAATGGCTGCTAATACTCCCCCATAGGATATATTCAGCATTCATTCCTAACATGATCTTCAATGGAAAACTTGAATGGAGAAGAGGAATTGAATGTTTTCTTGAAAATGCTTGATGAAATGCTTGCTTGATCTTGGATGCTTGATTGCAAAAGTGATGATGAAAGAGGATATGAGATGTTCTCACCAAACTTGATTTGCAAAACTTGATGGAGAAAATGAGAGAGGAAGGCTTCCTTTTATAATGATCTAGGACACAAACCTCTATAGAAGGCCAACATTGAAGAATTAAATCCCAATTAACCTTAACCCCTAGAAATGGACCTAAATTAAATGCAATTTAAGGATTTACCATTTCAGAGATCAAAATAGTTGACTCGGAAGCAGGAAAATAAATATTTCTGAAACCCGACAGCCGAAAATCATGGGATTTTGAAATTTGAACCCTGGGTCAAGGATGAGGTAGACTCCACCACCCTAGGTCAGAGTCAAGATTTTCATTGACCTTCAAGGTCATCTTTGACCTTGAGGTCAAAAACCTCAGGACCTCAATCCAGAGTGATAGGAAATGCAGAAAGAGAGTGAAAATAGGTGGAGAGAGAAGTAGAATGGGGGGAGAAAGCTAGATTCGTACAAAGACCTAATCAAGGCTCTTGACATGACCCCAAACCACTCAATCAATGCTCTTAACATAGAAGTGCTTCATTTTAAGATGATACTTTAAGCCCCCACTTTAGCAAGAGTATGGATTCAATGCAAACTCTTGGTAAAGGAGAAGAAAAAAGAGATCCAAGTGGATTCACAATGAGATAAAATAAAACTTAGCTAAGGACACAAGCCCCCAGACTAAGGATTCTAACTCAACATACATGCATGGGGGTGTGAAAACAAAAAAGGAAAAAGACACAAAAGAGGGGTTAGTACTTAGACAAAACCCAAATCAACTAGCACAAGAAACCTTGCTAAGAAACATTTCTCATACTAATATCATATTTGGAAAGCTATCATAAAAGCATAAATTATTACATAAGAAAGACAAGAGAAATACTATAAATAACATAGCTTCATGATTCAGTTCTACTAGCATGAAAGTGAAAAGAGAGAAAGGGAAAAGAGTGATTGCCTCACCCAGTAAGATGCCCACCTTACTGTGAATCACCAAGGGAGGGAGAGCCAAATAGGTGGCCAAACCTGATAGTTCACCCATAAATTGTACTTGCAATTGTAATGCATCTTTTGACAGCTTCTAGAATACCCATAGATCCACCTTCTTGTATCACTATGAATGTGAAATTCATGTCTCCTCAAGATTTAGCAACTTACGTGTGTTACCTTCGGAAGATTTAGCATGTTAAAAATGGGTGTCTTTTCAGGATTTAGCAACTTATGTGCATTACCTTCCAAGATTTAGCATATTGGAAATTTGAAAAATGCATGTCTCCTCAGGATTTAGCAACTTATGTGCGTTACCTTTAGAATATTTAGCATATAAATGTGTGTCTTTTCATGATTTAGCAACTTATGTGCATTACCTTCCAAGATTTAGCATATTCAAATAAAAAAATATAGTACAAGGGAGACCCTATAGATGCCCCCCTCCTTATCGTGGTAGTCTACTAGACATGATAAGGAAGAGGTTACCAATTTCACAATGCAAGGATATATCCTATTTACAACAATGTATAGCATAATCTTAGCAAGGGATATTGATCCCAACATCCAAGAGCATAGATAATCATGAAAAGAATATGTCACTCACGGAAAAAGGATCCTCAAAGAAAGAGATCTTATCAACAAGACGCCCACCAAAGAGGAGTGCTTTAGATAAAATATCATCTTTCGACAGTGGGAACAAATATTCAATCATCAAGCCCCCTGCAAACAAGAGGAAGAGGAATTTTTGGAATGAGGAAAACAACTCTAACACCAAAGTAAGGGTGTGAGTTTATAAAGAACATAATTTGCAACATAGAGAAGAAGTGAGGACTTAGGAAAACAATTTATCATATAAGATGGTTATCCATAGTCAAAACATCTACCAATATGATGAAATAATAGTGCAATATAAACAAATACCACTAAGCTAAGGAAATAAATTCCCTAGACAAAGAGAAAGAAGGAAGAACCTTGCCCCCTAGGGATAGGGATAAGGGATACCTTTGGAAAACACATGTCTTAGAAAAGATATCTTGAATAAGCATAATGCAAAACCATAGAAAGATAGGAGAGGAAGAATACCAATTAAGCTCAAGGGACAATATATGTTGAAAGCCTAATGGATCCTAAGAGACTGGATGAAAATACAACTCTTTCTCCTTAGTCATGAGACAATAGGAGAAGAAATCTACATTATATCAAAAGGAGGAGAATCTCCTATATCAAAATTATAAAGGAATTTTAAAACTACATGAGAGTGAGATATAATTCCTAAAGCATCTCTTTCTATAACATATAACTTGAAATGTTTACAATCAACAAGTAAATGTTTATTACTATAATGAAAAGGGCATTTATATTTGTATAAAGCATCTATCGGCATAGGTCTAAATATTTCTTTCTTGGAATTCATTAACTCAATGTATACCTTCTTAGCCACCTCTTGACGAATATTAGGGTTGTCTAAGATAGGAGAAGAATGTGAAGATGAGGATGATGAGTAATATCACCTACCTTGACTTGAGATTTTGAACAACCAACACCATACATATTTGGTTTAGGGGGTATATGAATTGGAAACCTAATACCATGATCATTAAATCCAAGCCCTAAACCTTTATAACCTTGTTTAGTCACCATATTATATCCGACAATGTACATATTATGTAAATCTTCTACAGGAGGTGATTGTTTATCATGTTCATGAGTAAAGGTTGTATAAGGTGGAATAATAGGTTCTAAAGAAGTTTCTTTACCCTTTCCTTTAATATCATCATGAATCAGAGGAGAAGGTAAATCAAAGAAGTCTTGCACATCTGCATCCTGAACTATAGCTTGAATCCCATCATAAGTACTGGAAGAACTAGGGATAGAAGATGGAGAATTAGGTATCAGATTAGGAATAGGAAGATTGGGAATCAGATTAGGATTGATAGGATTAGGAAGATTAGGAGATGGTGTATCATCTACCAAATTCTTCACATAATCCAAAAGAGTAATAAGACTACCACATAAATCTTTAATGAAATTTTTGAATGTAGGAAGACTAGTGTCAGTCAATTTCACAAAAGCATAGGCAAGAGAAAAATGAAGGGTCATCAACATAATGAAGTGAATGATACTCTCATAAATATCATAGGTATGGTAGATAGATGCTAAAAGAAGGGTAATAAAGAACTTGACCACACACCAAAGCATCTTAACAATCTTCATAGTAAATGAAAATGCAAAAAATGTTTTTGTATTTTATTGAATATATATATATTTTTGAATTTTTGAATTTAATATGCAAGAGCATAAACTAGATCTAATCTTAATGCAAGAAAAGGCCTAATACTAAAAATTAAACCACAAATCTAACACAATAGGGCATCTAAATCCACAAAAGAAAAGGGGTAAGCTAGTTGGGTTCACCAAAATGAATAAGTTTGAAATGAATAGATTTGAATAGAGGTGAAATATAAGATCTAATTCTAAATCCAAATTCCCAAAGGAGAGATCCAAATTGGTCAACCAAAAGGTCAATACATAAAAGAATCAATCTATGGAGAATATGAATGAAGAAGAAAACCTTATATTTCACTATGAAGAGTATATGCTTGAAATCTGAAATAATTGAAAGGCAAATACTAACCTCAAAATAGGGCAGATTTGGAAAATGCTGATTTATGAAAACCATTCGCCATGACAAATAAATTAATTCAATTTTTTGGAAAATAGTTTTGCCATATTTTTATAAAAATGGTATTCATTATTAAAAAATTCACCACCAAATAGCCATATTTTGAAACATAATTCGCCATCAATATTAATAATTTTCCTATAAAAAAATTGTAGTCACCATTTTTATATAAAAATGGTATACACTATTAAAATATGGTAGTGCCTCAAGTGGTTGGTAGATAAGAAGTTCAACTACAGTAAAGAAGGAGAAAACAACTCCAGTGAAGGTTTTAGTCAAGAATACACAATCTAAGCCTATAAAAGCCAAGGAGGCTACTACTAGAAAAGTTGTGGGAAAGAGAAAGAAAGAAAAAGATAAGGTATACAAAGAAGAACATGAAGAAGCATAAGAAACATAAGAAGATGAAAAGAAGGAGCTTAAAGCTAAAGGTAAGAAAACTAAAGTGGTAGGTTCCCCCACCACTAAGTCAATTAAGCCTGAAATAGATTTCAAATTGTTTATTTTTGTTCTTGTTAATGGGATTATCAATGAAGTGAGAAAGTGGTGTATACTTGTTGGAGTTAACAAGTATTATGATAAATTTGGTAAAGAGGATGAAGAACATATTGAAGATTTTGTAGTGTACAGTATGAATAAGTTTTGTATAACATTGATGGATTTACACGAACAGATACCTACTTGTATAAAAAACTTGATGCTAGATGACATACTGACATTAAATAAGACAAGGAGTTGATTCAGTATGTTTTACTGCAACTTTAACAAAAAATGTCAGAAGAGGAAATGGAAAAGATACTTTCAGAGACAAGACCACTATTCAAGTCTAAGAAGAGACTAACAAGATTATTGTGTGGTGAGTCTCTTGGAGTTCAAGATGAGATAGAAGAGATCTTGATAAAACATTTGGGTTTGATTGAAGATGAAAAGGATGAAGAATATGAAGAGGAACTAGTAAAAGAACAAGAAGATGATCCAGTGGTTGCTCAAACAGATGAGGGATTCACTATTGACGGTGTGAGGTCACACTTGAGGAACTCAGAGATGAGATGGATATTTTAGGTGATATCCTAGCTATGGAGATACATAACGAGCCCATAGATACACAAGACCAATAGTAAAGACAAGAACGTGAGGATGTTCTTGAGGAACAAAAGGAAGAAGAACTTGTGAACATGGGTACTGACTAGGCTATGACCGATGGTGAACAAGAAAATGTTACTATAGATGATCGGCAGGAAGATCAAGTGGAAGAAAAGGAGAATATATATGAGGTTGTGTAAGTAAAACAAGAGGAGGCAACTACAAAGAAAGAAAAACAAAATGAAACACCTTCCTTACTAATGAGCATTGATGATGATGATTTACTGGTCAAGGGGCAAGTAGACTCAATCACAATAAGCCCTGAGGACATGAACAATTTTGCAATGGTGATCACTATAATTTAACTTTTCACTTTAATCTGAATACTGAATTATAATTGCTTAAGTACTGAATTAAAAATTCACATAAACATGAAACATGAAATCAACACATGGAACCAATATGGTTACGGGGAAACCCAAATAGGTAAAAACCCTGGTGGGACTTGATACCCACTAATAATCTGCACTAGTGTTTTGTGATCCTTGTTAGAATATCCTTTACCCTGTTAGGAGTAGCTTTACAATGCTTTTAGTATAGTAGACCTTGTTAAGGGTTGGACCCTATTAGGAGTCTTTTACAATGATCCCTATTAGGGGAGTGGACTCACTATCCTAGAGCTCACTGCTCAAATGATGAAGGCTACAACCTTCTGAATCAGATACACACTATATCTGTAGGTGAACTGTCACTGTGACACTGCTTGTCAGATCAGTTCCTTTGGTGCACTGATGCTTTGACCTCTTGCAAAGCTCTAATATATCATATGCTCTCTTTGCATACCTCTTCTCTACTCTCACAACTCTCTCACCACTTCCATATCAAATACAATGGGTGCACCTTATATTTATGCACTCATATTAAATATACAATTAGGTCAGCCCTATAACTAATTAAAAATAATGCTTCCAAATGAATTGGCTTAAGCGTGCTTACAATTATACATGTACATATGTTGGCAACCTAAATACAATGGGCACATAGCCTCTACAACATTAATTAACAATCGCAAACCAAAATAGTCACTGTTGGCTCTATGCTTTGTTCTCTATTGACACACACTGGCTGTGCAACTTCAACTGACTGTAACTTTCACATCTTTGCATATCTACTTATGCACTCTTAGAATAAGCATAAGTATAGTCTAACAACCTTAACTTCTAGGGAACATACCATAATTCATCTGTACGCATGGGAGCAGATGCCCTGAGCTATGGGAACTCTGTATGCTGTCTAGTCTTCAACACTTAGCTCCGATCTTTACACTTAGTGCGCTGACTCCAAAATGCTAGATGACTTTGTTGCCATATTGACAACACTATATATAGTCATATAATTTAGTATAGACAACTTTCCAACAATCTCCCCCTTTTTCATTGATGGAAACAAAGGAATATGGCCAAGTATCTAACTGTTGCTTTACACAAAAAACTTTTGTCTTCTATTCATTTTATACAAACTCCTATATCTCCCTATACATATATGTACTCAATATTCTATACAACTCCCCCTTTGAAATTAATGAAAAAGGTGCATCAAAATTTTTAATCTACATACACTCACTAAGGGAAAACATCCAGATATGCAATCTTGAGTTGCTAGATCTCCTTCTTCCAAAAGGTTATCAGAGAATTGACTATCGGTAGATGGGCGTATAATGCATATTGAAGCTTCTCCATCTTCTCCAATTCTATGCCTGGACCTTGATCATAGGTTATCATGGTCACATCAATCTCCTTTATGTTCTGATTGAGAATGTCTAGAGAGGGTGCAAGAGCATTTGTTAATTGAGTCTGTCTGGACCTTATCTTCTCCATTTCTTTCTCTACCTTCTCAATTATGTCCAATTGACCTTGATAGACATTTTTGCATATGTTTACATCAGTGGCTATGTCTATTACTAAAATCTTCACCTTCTCAATAATAGCCTCTACATTTTTGATCTTCTTAAGATGGGCATCAGTGAACTTATCCTAGTCCATAGATTCTATAATGAATTTCCTTCCTTGATCTACAAACTCTTTTAATCATGCCTGACTGATGGGATAAGCTAGGATAGACTAGCTAGTCTATGCTTTGAACCTTGTCTAAGGAATCATGTGTGCTCTGACACCTATGGTTGATCTATAGGATACTTGATACATTCAAGTACCCCCTAATATATCTAACTAACCCACCAAGTTACACAAGTTCAACTATCACCATGACAAACTTTGCTTTCAGGCACTAACCCTTACATTGGCTCAATAAGGGTCTTTTTGCTTCCAGACCTACTCCACATCCTAAAAATGAGTTCTAATGAGTTCCAAGGACTTTTTATGGCTATGGTCACTTTTTCAAAGCATTGATAAGATTTGGGGATCACCCGATTTGGTAGTTCCTTTGTAATCTAGGGCTACAAGGAAGTGCCAATTAGGCCTCCTTCCAGATTTGTAGGGCTTGTTACTCCTTCCCTGTGCACAACCAAAATTCATATCCTTAAGGAATTCTCATACATATGCCTCAATCTCAAGGATTTTTTATGTCTTAAGTGCCCATGTGACTGTACAGGTTATATGGCAAAAATGAGGGTTTCAAGGGTTGTAAAACCTCCTCTCTGTCTAGGTCTTCAATAGCCTGCTTCCTTGACTTTCCTAACCTCCTCCTTATCACTAGAAAACCTTCATAAATTTAATGTGACTCCCTCAAAATGGTAAGTTTTGAAACTCCACCCACTATCCTGTAGAGTCCTCCTAGTGCTGACTGTCCATAGCCGAACTGAGCATAGTTCACCTAGGGCTTCCACAAACTCATGTTTGTTTGCTTGCTCCAAGGCCCTGCATCATAGTACATATCCATTAGGGTTTTTACTTTCATAATTCATGATCCCATGGGTTTTCCATGGTGGATACCAAAGATACAACCCTAACACCCCATGTTCCTCAAGACTGAACAGGGAATAGTATAGAGCAATAGTAACAAGAAAGAGACAATAAAAATACTCTAAAAAATGAAACCACTACACACAATGAAGTGTTAAACACACAAAATGAATCACACAATAAGATTCCACACAAAGCTTTTTGTATTTACAGGTATTCAGTCATCCAACAGTAACTCTTACACACAATTCTTCACTAGTCTACCTCTTTGTACTGTAGCTTCACAATTCTGACAACCAACCCATACATTAGGGTTATAAAAGGCTTAAATATTCTTGTCTAGGAGTGAGTGTCTATTAATCCTCTTAGCTTAGGTAGTCATTACAAAACAAAAATTTGCTTAGCAACTTTTAAAAGTTGCTAGCAATTTTTGAGCAACTCTTGCTCACACATCTTAATAGACCACTTCTAGGCCTTCCAAAGCACTTATGTGCATAACATGACCACTAATCACTAAGTCCTATACCACTATTCAAGAAAAATCCCAAAAACATCAAGTTGACACTTTGCTTGAGTTAACGAGCAAAGCAAACTTAAGAAGACTAGCAAACCTCTAGGACTAACACAAAGCCTAGACACAACCAAAATTGAGTCCAACTCCATTGTGACTCTTATTCCAAATACAAAGCATTAACACACCAAAAACAAGAAGGTGAGGGCCCTCTTAGAGGTGCTCCTACACCATACTCCCCCTCAGCACCAGCTATGGTACCTTGGGGTCTAGAAGAGCTAGATCAATCCCAAACTTCTTGAACTATCCTTCTTCAACCCAGGTGGCTTCAGATTCAGGCTGATCCTTCCATTTGATCAGGTTCTGCACGTAGATTTGATGCCTAGTTGCCTTCGTCACCCTAGATTCTAAGATGCTCTCTACTTTAGCTAGTTCCTTCTTAGGCATGGAATTTGTGTCTATGTCTTGTAATTGTTGGCATTAAGCAGAATTGCCACTAGTGACAACACTTATTTGCATTCTAAGTGCAAACCGAGCAGAACAGTGCAAACTGAGCAGAACAGTGCAAACTGAGAAAAATAGTGCAAATTGAGCAGAATAGTGCAAACTGAGCAGAATAGTGCAAACCGAGCAGAATAGTGCAAACTAAGCAGAATAGTGCAAACCGAGCAGAACAGTGCAAACCGAGCAGAACAGTGCAAACCCAGTAGGATAGTGCAAACCAAGCAAGACAGTGCAAACCGATCAAGATAATGCAAACCGAGCAGGACAGTGTAAACCGAGTAACATTATGTCTACCAAGTCACCAGTATTTATCAAGTTCAAAACCTACTGAGTGGTTAGTATGAACCATGCCTTCACTTCTACTGAGTGCATGACGATGCTGAGTAATGCAGTGGACGCTGAGTATCAGAAAGTCACCGAGTTAGTTTGCAGGAACCGTGTAACCATACTTGGGCCGACTTAGTGGCACTTATGTTTATTTGTCAAGCCGACTTTGTAATTGTAATTAATTGTTTAGACTTGTATATAAACAATGTTGTAAAGATGTCAAGATGTAATTATATGAGTATGTATGTGAATAAAAAGAAAAGGCAGAGATAAGCGAATTACAAAGGGCTACAGCAGTATAGGGAACAGCAAAGACAAATTCATCACAGAAGGTGATCAGTACATTCAGCGAATCTCAATCAGCAATCTAGTTGCAAAGCAAGAGATCTACTATTTCATCCTAACAGGTGAATCAGTACTAAAATCCTTTAACCAGGTAGACTTAACAGTCTGTTGTAAAATCTCTTTACCAAGTGCATACTTCATTGTATGTTTGTAAATCCTTTAACAAGGTGGATTTAGCAATCCTTATTGCTCCTAACAGGGCAGATCATCAAAAGTGATCAAATTGTAAGCCTTAACCAGCCAACTTTATTCTACAGTACTAAAGCTTTGTGGGTTTCATCCCCACCCTAGTTTTACTTTCTTTTTGGAAGGTTTCTGGGTAACCAAATCTATGTGTCATTGTTGTGAATGTTTTTAAGTTTCATGCTTTCTATATGCATAAGGAAAAAGTGAACTATATGTTAATACATCTGTAATTGTAAGAAAATTTGAAGTTACTGATTCACCCCTCCCCTCTTAGTAACTCGGTTAATCCCTGAATATTTCCAACAATTGGTATCAGAGCTTTGTTGGTTCTCAAGATAAAGCTTAACTAGCTTGAGCAAAGATCCAGGACAATGGAAGTATTCAAACTGAACAAGGTGATTGAAAATGAAAAGCTAGATCTGGAAATGGCCATAGCTAAACTTAAGGAAGCAAAAGAACATCTTTCCCAATCCCTAAGAAGAAGGAAGGAACTTGCAAATCAGATGAATGATCAGAATTACATTGAAGAAAAGGTTGAAGATCTTTTTCCCTCAAATAGCTCAGATGAAGCAAACAATGCTGTCAAAGAACTCCTAGAAAAGAATGGGTCTCTGCAGGAAGAAGTGAGAAAATTAAAAAGAGAACAAGAGCTACACTCAACAAGATTTTGTGAGATATTAGAACAAAGAAACAAGTTGAAAGATGAATTAGATGGAAGGAACAATGAAGTCCAAAATAAAACCCTTCAGCTAGAAAACCTAATTGATCAGATCTCCCATACAAATGAGGAAATTCTGAATCTAAGATCAGAAATAGAAAACACAAGAGAAGAACTAAGATCTGAAAAGGAAATCAATCTAAGATTGGTGGATGACCTAAACGCCAAAAAACAAATCAATGAAGGAATGCTGAAAAGCCAAGAAGACTTGAATCAGCTGTATGAACGAAATCTGCATAGGCAGAAAGGAAAAGCAGGACTTGGATACAAAGGAGAAGGTGAATCTTCTAAGCAAGGTACTCAAAGAAATTAGAAACCTACTTGTAATCATTGTGGTAAAATAGGACATACTTCAAATAAATGTTGGAACAATGAAAAAGCAGAATTCAATGGAAAATGCTACAACTGCAATCAACATGGTCACAAAGCAAATGAATGCAGGGAAAAACCAAGATTCAGAGGTAATTGTCACAAGTGAAACAAACAAGGTCATAAAGCATCTGAGTGCAGATCCAAGACATTCAATCCAGCAGAACAAATTATGAAAGTAATGTTTGGATGGGGCTACAACACCTGGTGTAGATGTCATTACTGTGGAGAATATGGACATATTGGCATGAACTGCATAAAACATCATCTAAGGAAAAGAGATACTACTGTAAGATGCTTCAAATGCACTAAACTCGGTCACATAGCCAGAAACTGCATGAATGCTAGTGAAGTTAAATATGGAAAGAAGAATGAAGCAACTAAAGTTAGGAAACAAGTGAGACAAAAGTGGATTCCTAAATCTACCGAGCAAACTAGTCCAAGTAATGGAATGGGTTGCTCTACCGACTCAAACTAAATTTCCAAGAAAGCACTGGAACTGTATTCTCCTAGACAAACCTCAAGCAGTTCCAGAACCAAATTAAAAGAAAGATCTATATTAGCATACAAGATGCAGTAAGATCACAGGAAGGTCGGTACCAGTCTTAACCGAACAAGGTCGGTATTAGTCTTTACCGAGCAAGGTCAGAGCAATATGAATTCTCGAGTTCACTGAGTTGTGAAGTCTTCACCGAGCAATTAATTCTTAGTGGGTGACAGTTTATCAGAATTCATACCCTAATTTGTACTGAGCATTAATGACAGAGTTGTAAACAAAAGGCAAGAAATCAAACTCATTTCTCACTGTGAATTTTAGCACTTTGAGAGCAGAAAACTTCAAGAGCAATCCAGTGACTCAAATACCTTTTGCGAAAAGAATTTTCTGTGAGCTACCATGGCATCATCCAGCACTTCAGTGAAGATTGGATCTGAAATGTTAGTCCAAGGGGAATGGAAAGCACCAGATTTCAAGATTGTGCCCGTAATTGCAGTAGCCCTAGACCCGAACGGAGCTCAATCTCAGATTCCTCCTAAGGTACTACTTATTAATGATATTCGCAATCATTTCAACTGTGCAATTCATGAAATGGGAAACCTAGAACTAGATATTGTGCATGAAGAACTGTGTGTGGATGGTACTCTAAAACCCGAGCACAAACATCTGGAAGATAAGGGATTAGTTCACATTGCACATTTACCTCAAAACTTTCAAGAAAAATGGGTTAGATACATTTTCAGCCGTATACATGATGGCAAGATTTGGCTTGAGCAACCCATAGAGATCACCAAGAAGATGATTCATCAAATCACCGGTCTTCCCATGTTGAACAAAGCAAAAACTACCAAAACCCTAGGTCGGTCGGAACTGGAAAAGAAAACCCTAGCTGAGTGGGATGGTAGAGGCATGAAAGTTAGCAGCATTACCGATGCTGAACTAAAGTTTGGTACACACATAATTGCCCATAAAATATATAGTTCAAGTCGACAGAATAGTGTCTCCTGTGAAGCTATTGACCTAGCATACAAAGTGGTCAAGAACAACTTATCATTTGACCTTGCAGATTTATTGTTAAAACAGTTTAACAAGAACATGGAAAGCATTCAAACTTCCAAAAACAATCCATGTAAGTTTGGATCCCTACTGGTCTGTTTATTCTTCTATGTTCAAAAATTCTTCCCTTCCAAAGGAAAAGTTGTATGGAGAAAAGATGTGCCAGTCCTTTATGAGATAAATGAATACATCTCAGAAATGGGTGAAAATTTTGAAAGCATCATGGATAGTTATTTTGAGTCTTTCAAAGAGAAAATGAATGACAGATTCTGGATTCCATAGAAGTTGGTGGAGGATTACAAGGATGACATTTGTTTCATGGTAGACTGTGAAAATGTATATATTCAAGCAGCTAAACTGAGGATTGTATATGTAAAACCTCTTCCTTATGAGGTAAATATTGATGAAACCAAGAATATCATTGAAGCCCTTCTTAATCAGCCTGTTAATCCCAAAGCTCCATACTTTGGAACATATGATGAAGCAAAGGTGAGAATTGAATTAAGCATAAAACTTCCACAGGCGGTAAACAAAGGAAAGAAGAGGATAGCCAAAATGCAAATGCTAACCGAGGACAAAGGAGATAACGATGAAGAAGAAGAGGAAAAGGATAAGAAAAAAGAGGAACCAGAACCTGCAAAGAAGAAAGGAAAGGTTTTCATCACTAAGGAACCTAAGCCTCCCACTACTGTATTTACAAGGAGAAGTGTAAGAGGTAAGGCAGGTAAGGCAGATAAGGTAGACAAGGCAGACAAAGACATAGTATTCAAAAGGCCTCCTCTAAACTTTCAAGAGAGGATCAAACTTTTTAGAGACGGATTAGGATCTGGAGTAAGTAACATAAAATCTTTTAAATATGAAACCAGATCGAAAACAGAATAGAAGGAAATAGAAGATGCTGTTATTGAAAAGATGGGACAGTGGAAATACTCTCCTGATGAAATAGCCCCACAGGTTCCAGCAGTCTTATTAAATCCAATAAAAATGAGATGGAGCAATGCAAAGCAAACTGTGATAGACATATTTGATCAAACCCTGAGACAGTTAATGCCGAGCTTGAAAAATGATGAAGTAAAGAAGGCATTAAAGGAAAATGAAAATAAGATGACACTAAAGTTCAATACTTGTTTGATTCTGATCAACAATATTGAATCGGTTGTGAAGGCTGCAAATGCCACATGGAAGAACATATACCATCTTCACCAACCGAGTATTGAAATAGTAATAATAAAAGATATTGAAGATGACAGTGATGAACAAGAAGAAGCCACTGAGGTAGATGATACTATGAGGATAGCAGCAGAAGTCATTGCATCACTTCCTACCTCTCCAGTAAAAGTTTCTACATCTAGCCCGGAGACACCTTCAAGCATGGTTGTGACAACCACAACATAGATGCTATCCATAGCTGATTTGGTTTTAGGGAGTCCAACCAAAAAGTCCATGCTTACACACTCCCAAGGCCTATTTGGAATTGGTATAGGTTGATAGAGTCCTACATTACTTGAACCTCCTTTAGCTCTTTAACATATCCCACATTGCTCAACATACCTCTTGACATCCCTTGCTAGCTTAGGCCAAAAGTAGTATCTCTGTACTAACTCCAATGTCTTGTTTATGCCAAAATGTCCACTTAGGCTGCCATTATGCTTCTTTTGGATCAGATTTTCCCTCATGGATCCTCTAGGTACACAAAGCTGATTACCTTTAAACAACAACCCATTTTGAAGGGTGTAATCTGCAAACTCACCATGAAAGTTGTTCTCAAACTCTAGGCACACCTTTTAGGCTTTTGGGAAGTCTTCATCTTCCTCACATAAGTCTTTGAAACTTGCTATTCCAATGCTTTGCAGCTGTACCTCTTGGACAGTCAATAATTTCCTACTCAAGGCATCTGCAAGCTTGTTAAACTGCCCCTTCTTGTGCTTGATTGTAAAGGTAAAGGATTGGAGATACTCCATCCATTTCAAGTGCCTGTTACTCAGCTTTTCTTGAGTATTTATGTAGCTTAAAGCCTAATTATTAGTATAGACAACAAATTCTTTGGGCAAGAGATAATGCCTCCACTTCTTGAGAGATTGTACCAATGCATACAACTCCAAGTCATAAGCTGAATATTTCTTCTTTTCCGCATTGAGCTTCTCACTAAAGAATGCCATAGGCCTTCCTTCTTGACTTAAAACACCCCCTACTATTGTACCACTTGCATCACATTCAATGGTAAACAATTTATCAAAAGTAGGTAAGAGTAGGATAGGTTTAGTGGCTACCTCTTGCTTCAATGTTTGGAATGCTTTCTCAGCTACTTCAGTCCATTTGAACTTAGTTTTCAGCCCTCCTTTGATAGTATCCAATACTGGTGCAAAAATCCCACTGAAGTTCCTGATGAACTTTCTATAAAATTGGGCTAAACCATGAAAACTTCTAACTTTTGTCCCTATTTTTGGGGTAGGCCAATTCAAGATTACCTCCACCTTGGTTGGGTCCATTTTCAAAGTACCTTTGGATACCACAAAGCCCAAATAAATCAGCTCTTGTTGCATGAACTCACACTTTTCCAAATTGATGGCTAATTGCTCTTCATGTAGCTTCTTCATTACCAACCTTAGGTGCTCAAAATGTTCTGATTTTGTCTTGCTATAGATGAGTATATCATCTAGATATACCACCACAAATCTTCTTATGAAGTCCTTCAAGACCTCATTCATTAATCTTATGAAAGTTCTTGGGGCATTGGTAAGCCCAAATGGCATGACAAGCCATTCATAAAATCCATCAGTGGTTTTAAAAGCAGTCTTCCACTCATCACCCTCCTTTATTATGATTTGGTGATAACCACTCTTCAAATCTAGCTTTGTAAAATACATAGCACCTCCTAAGCAATCCATCAAATCTTCTATTCTTGAAATGGGGAACCTATACCTGATAGTGATGCTATTGATAGCCCTTGAATCTATGCAAAGTCTCCATTTTCCTCCTTTCTTGGATGCCAAAACTACAAGGACTGCACATGGACTTATACTCTTCTTGATCAGCCCTTGATCCAACAACTCTTGCACTTGCCTTGCTACTTCCTTATTCTGATCTGGGGTTAGCTTGTAGGCTTCTTTGTTAGGTAGAGAAGCACCAGGAACAAAATCAATTTGATGACTTATTTCTCTTCTTGGAGGTAAAGTGGCAGGGGTTCCATCACTCACTATATCTTTGAATTCTTTCAGCATTTGCTGCACTTCCAATGGTAAATCTGCCTTCAACTTCTTGTCTTCCTCCTTTGGTTTCACCATAATAGCACATCCTATGGTCTCCTTATCCTATAGAGCATGTAAGAACTCTTTACCACTTCTAAGCAACACACTAGGTGTCTTAGAAGTTCCCTCTTCATTCTCTATTAAGGACTGAATTTTGAAAGTCCTCCCATCCTTCTTGAAAGCAATGGATTTTTCCTCTCCATCATAGACCATCTTTCTATCAAACTTCCAGGGTCTTCCCAATAGAAGATGACATGCATCCATGGGTGAGACATCATAAATAATTCTATCTTTATAGCCTCCAATAGAAAACTCTACCCATGTTTTCTCATTAACTAGCACACTCTGCTCTTGGTTCAACCAAGTCACCTTGTAGGGGTTTGCATGTGGAACCTTAGTGAGTTTAAGTTTCTTTGCTGCTTCCTCTGCTATGATGTTATCAATAGACCCTGAATCTACTATAACCTTGCATACTTTGCCTTGAATCTTGCACCTGACTCTAAAAAGAGCCCTTCTTTGCTTTGGTTCACCTTGATTAGGCTGCCTTATAAGCACCCTCCTAAACATAAGGTTCTCCCCCATTTCTGATTCCAATTTTTTGACCTCATTAGTGCACGAGCTGCTGTTGTCCTCTTGGGTATAGGCTACCCTCTTCTCATTATGTGAGGCTGATGGTTTGTTAGGACACCTATAGGCAGGGTGTCCAAGCTATCCACACTAATAGCACTTCATAGTGGCAAAGTAGGAGCTGCTCCTTCCTATTCCTATTCCTTTTCTTCCTTGAGAACCTCTTCCTCTACCATAAGATCCTCTTGTACTATTTTTTGTACTTTGTTCCAAGAGTCTTCTCTCACCTTGGTTTCTTGATTCACCACCTCTACTAGAACCTCCTCTTTGACCCCCTCTAGAGTCTCTACCTCTTCCTCTATTCTTGGAATTAGGTTCTTTCTTTCTCCTTTGTTTGTCTTCAAGCTCTTGTGCCATATGCTGACATCCAAGTATGGTGGTAGGAGTGAACAAACTCATCTCTTCTACTATTCTCCATTTCAAACCACTGAGGTACCTTGCCACTTTAATGCTTTCATCTTCTTGGACTCTACATCTCAAGCTCAATTTGTGGAACTCCTCAGTATAAGTAGTGACATCCATTTCCTTCTGTCTAAGTGTCAAACTTTTCTTATGCTACTGTATTTCATAATCAATTGGTAAGTATGCTTCCCTAACTTTGTTGAACATAGCTTTCCAATTAGAGATTGGATTCTTTCCCTCTTTCTCCCTTTCACCTTGCAAGTAGTTCCACTAGGTTAATGCTTGTCCTCTCAACCTAGATTTGGCCACCTTGACCTTCTATGCTTCTAAGACCTCTTCACATTCAAAGTGATTCTCCATGCCTTCAATCCATTGCATCACAAGCTTAGTATCCATCCTGCTAGTCAGTAATGGGACACCTTCAAGTGCCTTGCCTATGATAGCCTTCAGGGCTTTGAGAAACTACTCATCTTGTGTTGGAGGATTAGGTGTACGTACATCATCATCAAGAGTCTTCTCTTTTCCCTTAGCATCCTGCTCCTCCATTTTCACATTCACCTTATCGGCTTTTTCTTGGACATCATCCAAGAGTTGTTCCATCTGATACAACCTTTCCTACAGGAGTCTATTAGCTTCCTCCTAATCTTCTACTTTCTTGGAAAGCTATGCATTGGTCACAATTTTCTATTTTTTAGATGATCCACTTGATTCTTCTAGTGGTTGAAACATCCACCCTTCACTTCCCAAGCCTTAAGAGGCTCTGATACCAATCTGATGGGATAAGCTAGGATAGACTAGCTAGTCTATGCTCTGAACCTTGTCTAAGGACTCAAGTGTGCTCTGACACCTATGGTTGATCTATAGGATACCTGATACATTCAAGTACCCCTTGATTTGCCTAACTAACCCACCAAGTTACACAAGTTCAACTATCACCATGACAAACTTTGCTTTTAGGCACTAACCCTTACATTGGCTCAATAAGGGTCTTTTTGCTTCCAGACCTACTCCAAATCCTAACAGTGAGTTCTAATGAGTTCCAAGGACTTTTTATGGCTATGGTCACCTTTTCAAAGCATTGATAAGATTTGGGGATCACCCAATTTGGTAGTTCCTTTGTAATCTAGGGCTACAAGGAAGTGCCAATTAGGCCTCCTTACGGATTTGTAGGGCTTGTTACTTCTTCCCTGTGCAAAACCAAAATTACTAGCCTTAAGGAATTCTCATAAATATGCCTCAATCTCAAGGATTTTTGAGGTCTTAAGTGCCCATGTGACCATACAGGTTATATGGCAAAAATGAGGGTTTCAAGGGTTTTAAAACCTCCTCTCTGTCTAGGTCTTCAATAGCCTGCTTCCTTGACTTTCCTAACCTCCTCCTTATCACCAAAAAACCTTCATAACTGTAATGTGACTCCCTCAAAAGGGTAAGTGTTGAAACTCCACCCACTATCCTGTAGAGTCCTCCTAGTGCTGATTGTCCCTAGCCGAACTGAGCATAGTTCACCTAGGGCTTCCACAAAATCATGTTTGTTTGCTTGCTCCAGGGCCTTGCATCATATTACATATCCATTAGGGTTTTTACTTTGAGAATCCATGATCCCATGGGTTTTCCATGGTGGATACCAAAGATACAGCCCTAACACCCCATGTTCCTCAAGACTGAACAAGGAACAGTATAGAGCAACAATAACAAGAAAAAGACAACAAAAATACTCTAACAAATGAAACCACTACACACAATGAAGTGTTAAACACACAAAATGAATCACACAATAAGATTCCAACAAAGATTTTTGTATTTACAGGTATTCAATCATCCAACAGTAACAATTACACACAATTCTTCACTTGTCTGCCTCTCTGTACTATAGCTTCACAACTCTGACAACCAACCCATACATTAGGGTTATAAAAGGCTTAAATATGCTTATCTAGGAGTGAGTGTCAAGTTTTTAGGGTGTGTTAAGCCTCTTAGCTTAGGGAGTCATTACAAAACAAAAAGTTGCTAGCAACTTTTGAGCAACTCTTGCTCACACATCTTAATAGACCACTTCTAGGCCTTCCAAAGCACTCTTCTGCATCACATGACCACTAATCACTAAGTCCTATACCACTATTCAAGAAAAATCCCAAAAACCTCAAGTTGACACTTTACTTGAGTTAATGGGCAAAGCAAACTTAAGAAGACTAGCAAACCTCTAGGACTAACACAAAGCCTAGACACAACCAAAATTGAGTCCAACTCCATTGTGACTCTTATTCCAAATACAAAGCATTAACACACCAAAAACAAGAAGGTGAGGGCCCTCTTAGAGGTGCTCCTGCACAACTGACTATACTTAAGAGAGTTCAAGTCTAGTGCAAAGTTACTCATTATTTCATTGAGTCTCTTCTTTAAGTATTTCTCCTCTGCCACTATGGCCGTAGATTATTCTAGGCTTGAAAAATTTACTTTGAATTGAGAGATGACTATGCTCACATCATCAACTAAATGTACACTTGCCATTTTCTTATCCTCTGGAAACAAACTATTCAAAATATTTACTGATTCTACTAGGAGAGGATTTCTCATTACTTGTTTCTCCTTAGCCTTCTCCATAGCCATGACGCTAAACTTAATCAGGTCTTCTTCCTTCCAGGAGTCCAAACTACTAGTGTCAAGTGTGAAACTTGTCAACAATGCTAAGGTGGGAGTGATGGGAGTGCTATCCATCACCTCTTGATTTATCTTGACCAAATCAATAGAAGATTCATCTTTATTTTTTACCTCTACTCCTTCTTCCTTTTCTTCTTCTTTCTCATCAGATATCTCTTCTATGATTACTTCTTCTTGCTAAGTGGGAGGGATATTGCTGCATAGGATTTCTACTTCCTTAGTACTAACAAATGCTTCCTCAAAATTTTCCAAGTCCTTATCAGTAGCCGCCATGGCTATTTCCACATTATCTATGATAATTTTTCTGGCTTTGGGTGATTCTTCCATGGGCATAGACTGATCTTCTTCTTTTTCTATGGGCACTGAGTCTTGAGGACCTGTCATTGGTACATTAGTGGGCTTTACCACTTTATTTTCCTTGATGGGTGCATGAGTGATGGGCGTAGTGGGTGGTTTGATCTGTTGTTCCAACAATACTTGCTCAAGTGCTTTTTCTATTTCATTCGATATCAACTCATAATCTTTGTTCATAATGTGAAATGTTCTCATCTTTGTTCTTAGGTGCATCTACACCAGTTTCAATATTAGTGCTTCTTCATCTTTAGAACATACAGGCAGTGTATCTTCTAATACTTTTTCTCTTATTCTTTGATCTTCCTCATTATCTTGTCTCTTTAGGTGTTCCAAAATGTCCCACACATTATCTGGAATTTTTGTCTTCAATTCAAGAGCTGTCTTTTTGAACTTTATCATATGTTTGATAATCATGCTATGGATTTTTGACTTATCAATCTCACTATATGATTCATAATGTTTCCCTACTTGATCAAGTCTTCCTTCATCAATAATTCTAGAGCTCAAAACTTTAAGGCTAGGCTTGAATCCTACCTTAGGAGGTGCTTGAATGTTTCTTCTGCTCCTTGTAGCTCATTAGGATGGATGATCGGTGCTAGTTTCTTTCTTCCTTTTTTTCAATAACTCCTAAGGAGTATCTTTGGGTGCAAAAGGAGTATTGTCTTCTTTATTCTTCTGATTGACATCTTTTTCAACTTTTATCTTTTTCATCGTGGGATCTTCTTGTTCTTCTATTGCACTTTTCAATTCTAGGGAAATATTTTCATTCCTTGCTTTATTAAGGTCTGCTTGTGATACACCATGTATTCTTAGGATCTCTAATGTGACCTTTGCAACCTTTCTTTTTGTTGCAGCACTATTTAGTTTAGCATCAACTTCTCTAGTCTTCTCTTCATAGGTTCCCCACCTAGGTTCATTGTCATCCTTAGGGACTGATAGCAGTACCTATGCATAGGCTTCAAGAAATTGTTCTTCAACCTCATACCCAAGTGGATGAATCCACTTAATTCTAGGTTCCATAGCTTCCATACATGTAGTATCAATCTCCACCATGAAGCATATTGAATCTTTATACTTTTCTACAATACTCTCATAAATCCTGTACCTCATGTGCATTCTTGCTCTGAAGGTCTTCAATTCCAAAGTAATGTAATCTCTAAGTGTGCTTTCTATGGCTGCCTTGTTTGATATCTGAGGAATGGTAGGAATGGACTTGTCTAGATACAAGTTTGACACTTTACCAACTATATGAAGGTACATATAGATGATTAGGGACCCAAACCTGAATACCTTAGTCTTATCATATTTAATGGATTTGATAGTCTATCAAGTATGCACACAAGATCTCACACAAGTTGAACTCTCCATCTTCTTACACAAGATGGATGGCTGCTAGAATAGTGCTCGCAGACACACTATTCACTCTGCTGGTATGATGAAATCTGTAACCAAGTATCATTGAAATCAACTTGATGTCTGGCTGCTCTATAGGCTCAATGGTCATGCTGTGCTTATCACTTCTAGATTTACACACTTGCTCCACCATTTTCTTGACATCCTTACCCACAGGAAGGATGGTGCATGTCCTAGAAAGGCCTATCATTTCATGAATTAGGTCTCTTGTTATTCTTACTAGTACATCTCCAATCCAAAACAAGTCATCATGGATTTTTCTTAACAATATCTTTATCCATTCTTCCTCATAGAATTCATATGCCATGGAATATTCAACAATGGGGTTATCATTCCATTTTGTGTATACATCCATGAAGGTTTTGTTTGGTTTCAACATTGTGTCCATGTGCACCCTTAACCTATCCAGTCCAATAGGTTCCTTCTTACAATAGATGTAAGCCCTTATGTCTTCTACATGCATGATGCCCATTGGCGTGCGGGAGAAAGCTCCCTCTAAATCATCTAGGGTTGACTTAAATGGGTGCCTCTCGAAAACATACCTGTTCTTCTCAGAAACATCAAAAACAATAGGAGTGGCCATGACTTACTTGATGTTCGCTTTCCAAATGATCTCAGAGATGTTTTGACAGTTTTTGAATCGACGCAATAAGCTAGGGTTTCTGTAATCGATCAAATTCACTACAATTACTGATAGCTCTATCTTAAAATCTTCACAATAGCTTCCAAGGCTCAATCTGCTCTCCAATCGATCTGAATATGAATGCAATGAGTAAGCAAAAAACTTTCTGTGTACTTACAGTAAGAAATTCTCCATTAATGCAACTCGCGTAAATTAGGCTCTCACTTCAAATTTTCAAACTTGAGTTCCACTAACAATTAGCATGTGCATTCTTGCACAAAGGTTTATATACACTCCAAAAGCTTAATTCCAAAGGCACATACTCTGAGGATGAGTATACCAACCACGCAGGGGTCTAGAGCTAAATTAGCTCCCCCTATGACCTTGAGGACCATTTATGTAGATGTAGAGGGTGTGTCCACTTGGGATGCATCCAATACAATCTCAACATCATTTTCCTTCTTTCCTTCTAACCAAATCAAGCTCACATCTTCTGAGGCCTTAAAAAACTTGAATTTTTCTTCAGGATCTAAAACTGGTTCTTTGGTCTTTTTAGGGCTTTCCTGACCTTGTGTCCTTGATCTACAAAACTTTGAGATATGTCCAGCCTTGTTACAAGTGTGACAAATCACTAGAGGTCTATTATTCCTTGGCACATTGACATGAGTCACCATTCTACATGTTTTGGCTGAGTGACCATTATAGTTACATATCTAACATGTAACATTCTGAGAAATTCTAACATTTGTCTGATTCTAATTTCTTTGATCATGCTGTATCCTATTTTTCTTACTAGTCTTGCAATTTATTGCTCTATGACCAAATCTATTACATGTATAACAGTAACCATTGAAGGGTTTTACCTTTGTAAAATTCTTTTCAATGTGTCCATGCTTGTTACATGCAAAATAGGTGCATTCTATAGGCTTGGGATCATTCTTAGGAGGATTACCATTGTCTTTGGTTTGATCTTCAGTCTTCTCATCATTAGTAGAGTCCTTTTGTGAATCCTTTCTTGCTCGTATACTGTCAATCTGATTCTGTGCTTCATTATACCCAATACAACTAGTGTCTCCTTTGATTCTCCTTGCATACAACTCTGATTCTACCAATTCATCATTGGTATGTAATTTGTCAACATGATCCTTTGACTTCTTCAATTTAGATTCCAAGCTTTCTTTGATATTCTTTAGCTCCAAGATTTCTAAGTTAGCTTCCCTTAGTTCTTCATTTAGTTGGAGGTTCTCCTTGACTTGTTCATTGTAGACATCTTGATTGTTCATTAGTTTCTCATCTAATTCTTCAAGCTGACTCAATAGAGATGCATTTTCTTCACTCAATTTTTTAACTTTTTCTTCAAGCTCACTATTAGAGCATCCTTTCAAATCCTTTCTTAGTCTTTTGATAACTAATTGAGCATCACTAATTTCTTCTTTTAGTTCTTCAATTTCTTTTTCTGAATTGTCCAGGTCTTCAAGAGATACTTCAAGATTCTTCTTTAGATGTTTCATTTCTACTTTGTCCATGATCTCCTCAAGTGGTTAAACCTTTTTGCTAAGGACTAGAGCTTTGATACCAATTGTTAGGAATGGGAACACTAAGAGTGGGGGGTGAATCAGTGTTCACTGTAGTTTAAATTTTCACTTTAATTTGAATACTGAATTATAATTGCTTAAGTACTGAATTAAACATTCACATAAACATGAAACATGAAATCAAGACATGACACCAATATGGTTATGGGGAAACCCAAATAGGTAAAAATCCTAGTGGGACTTGATACCCACTAATAATCTGCACTAGTGTTTTGTGATCCTTGTTAGAAGATCCTTTACCCTGTTAGGAGTAGCTTTACAATGCTTTTAGTACAATAGACCTTGTTAAGGGTCATAACCTATTAGGATTCTTTTAAAATGATCCCTATTAGGGGAGTGGACTCACTATCCTAGAGCTCACTGCTCAAATGATGAAAGCTACAACCTTTTGAATAAGATACACACTATATCTGCAGGTGAACTGTCACTGTGACACTTCTTGTCAGATCAGTTCCTTTGGTGTGCTGATGCTTTGACCTCTTGCAAAGCTCTAATATATCACATGCTCTCTTCGCATAACTCTTCTCTGCTTCTCACAATTCTCTCACCACTTCCATACTGAATACAATGGGCGCACCTTATATTTATGTGCTCATATCAAATATACAATTAGGTCAGCCCTATAACTAATTACAAATAACACTTCCAAATGAATTGGCTTAAGCGTGCTTACAATTATACATGTACATATGTTGGAAACCTAAATACAATGGGCACATAGCCTCTACAACATTAATTTACAATCACAAACCAAAATAGTCACTATTGGCTTTATGCTCTGTTCTCTGTTGGCACACACTAGCTGTGCAACTTCAACTGACTGTAACTTTCACATCTTTGCATATCTACTTATGCACTCTTAGACTAAGCATAATTATAGTCTAACAAACTTAAATTCTAGGGAACATACCATAATTCATCCATACGCATGGGCGCAGATGTTCTGAGATGCAAGAACTCTGTATGCTATCCAGTCTTCAACACTTAGCTGAATTTTGATCTTTACACTTAGTGCGCTGACTCCAAACTACTATATGACTTTTTTTCCATAATGAAAACACTATATCTAGTCATATACTTCAGTATAGACAACTTGCCAACATCAATCACAATAAGCCCTGAGGACATGATCAATTTTGTAGTGGTGATCAAGTCCAAACTATAGAAGGAAAAGATGAAGCAAGAGGTGAAAGTCTTAATAAAAGCCAGAGAGATATTTTCTAACTTGGTGCCAGATGTAAAGTATGAGGAAAAGGCTACTCTGATTGAGCAGCTGTGATAACTAATTACTAGTATTGAAGAGGAGATTAAAAATATGGAGGATGTAGCAATAGAAAGAGTAGAGAAGTTATATGAAAATAAAAGATCAGATAAATTATCATAGTCCATTTCCCAAGACATGAACACTCTTACATTGGCTGTGTATTGGATCAAGGAAGCATTACTTGAAGGAGGTAAGAAAATGAAGGTTGTTTGTGTTTTTTCTCATTTTATGAAAGATGTTGAAAAGAAAAAAGGAGAAGCTCAACAGGAGCTGAATGCTTTGTCACAAAATTTTGATCTGATTCATATGAATGCTACATCTTTTAGAGTTGAGGTAGGAAAGATAAATCAGAAGTTGAATATTTATAGGGATGAACAGAATAAGAGACTTGGAAATTTGATGGAGCTATAGACTATTTTGATTCCTAAAGTGGACATTCTACAACAGAGTCTGAAGGAAGCTAAGAAGGCCTTAACATCTCGCCTACTGAAAATAGTTGAAGGATTAGAGGGATCAACATTTTTTCTTCATGGATAGATACTTATAATGGAGACTCTACATAAGTCATGGGTCAGTGAGTGGCAAGTGTTGAACACTAATTTCCATGAGATTTTCAGTAGATTGTAACTTGTACTCTGCTACTCTTGATAAATAAAATTTTGGTTTTTGTATATCTTGTAACACCTTTTTCATTATTGTCAAATAAGAGAGAATAGTGTAAAGGGGAGTAGTAGTTGGCATAGGGGTTGTTATGTATAAGTTTTAGTGTTTGACAATTAGTCAAATTTTCCCTATGTTTCCATCAATGCTAAAGGGAGAGATTGTTGGCATTTGATGAAGGTAAGATGTGTTTTGATCACATGATTTTATTATGGTTTTGTTATTGTTGAAAACATATTCTATTGATGACATGAGATCAGATTTACCGATAGTGTTGAAGGATCAAATTGGAGAAGAAACTAAGTGCTCAGTTAATCAGTAAGAAGACCGTATGAAAGACAAATGAAACCAGATTTGGAGTTAGAGATCGAGTTAAGGTGTAAGATCATACATAAAAACTCTATAGAGGTATATTTGGCTATATCTATGATCACATTAGTTAGTTTTAAGACTTGAGTAAGTTATTAAGGATTGAAGTGAGACTGGGAGTAAGAATATGAAATCGATGGATACAGTTGGTTAGATTGGTGTTGCGGTCAAATGTAAGTGGTTGGATGACATGTTGACTAGTATATATGTTTTGAGATGACATCAAGGATGTTGAATCTTGATTTTGGCATGCTCACTCATATGTTAAGTTGGATTTGAGGGCCGAATTGTAAAATGTTTTAGGGTTCTCGTACTGACTTAGAACAAGTATATAAAAGGTTATGAAAATCATTAAGAATATTGTTGATGATGTTACGATGGTATGTGGTGATTGGTAGAGATTGTTAAAGATATATAGAGGCTTTAAAGTGTTTAGAGAAGCACAATTTATCAGGAATACATTGGATCTATCATGCATTGAGTGCAAATATCAGGTCATTCTTTACTTGTTGATTCTAACAGATCGACAAGTTCAATCCTTTAACAATGTCACTCTTAATAGGGTGAGTAGGATCATAATAGGTATGAATATCAAAATCCTCTAATCGAGTGGCTCTTGAGATAGGTTTTTAAATCCCTTGATAGGGTAGTCTTTAACAAGACTATTGTAGTTCTTAACCATGCTATTGATACTATTAATCGGGTATAGCTTGAGAAAGGTCTTTGTAATTGCTCCTAACATTGAAGATTTCATGGTGCACTAGTGAAATTTGTGGGCATCATTCCCACCCATTGTTTTCTCCCTCTAACTAGGGTTTTCATGGGAAAAATCTTGTTTCTTATGTTCAATATGTGTGAATGGTTTACTTGTTATGCTTCTATGTGATATTATCTTTTGCATGTTGGTTGTTGTGGAAGGTTATTGTTAAAAGTTTTAGATTTGTGATTTCAGTAATTCACCCCCCTCTTAGTGCTTTAAAATAATAACACATGATGCCAGGAACACTCCATGAGGTGTGAAACAATAACATATCCAAAATAAAGGCACCTTGAAAGAAACTCAGAGACTGCACAAACAACAAAAATAGGAAACACAATATTTTTGCTTGATGCAAAATTGCCAAGAACTCAATATTTTCTTGCATTAGAAACATGGGGTTATTGAAAATTGATCCTCTCACTTTGCAGGGGATAGAGGAAAACCAAGATGATTAGCCTTAGCTTGAGAAATATAAGAAGAATCTTCAACTAGTCTACCTTTCCGCTTGACAAAATATTCTTTATAATGATTATCTCTGGTGCTTTTTCCTATTATGCTATTCAGAATCTCTTCAATCTCTTCTGTGTACTTCTTAGGATACTGCTTCTCAACATCTAATCCTTCTCTCTCACTGTAATTTGATTTGTGAAAAATTCATATCCTTAGGTAACTCAACTGCAAATGCATTTCCTGAATCAAATCTCGTCAATACTTTACAAGGTCAAATTTCCTCATCTTCAACTTGTTATATGTTCCAAGAGGAAATCTTCCTTTCTTAAAATAAACCATCACTTCACTTCTTACCTTGAATTACTTATGTCTTCTCTTTTCATTTTCTTTCTCCTTATACCTTTTATTCATTTTCTCCAAATTCTCTTTCACTTGCTCTTGCAGTGCTTTCATGTGCTTTTCAAATTGCTCACCTTCTATGATCTTCTTAAACTTATGATTGATACTCCTTAATTCTAAAACTCCCCTAGGAGTCATTCTAGTAACAATCTCAAAAGGTGTCATCCCTGTACTCTTATTTACTAAATTATTATATGCGAACTCTTCTTGTGCCAAGACTAAATCCCAATTCTTAGTCTTCTCTCCGACCATCATCTGAACAAGTTACCCAAACTCCTATTTGCTACCTCTATTTGTCCATTAGTCTATGGATGAATTGTAGAACTAAACTTCAACTTTATATTCATCTTCCCCCAAAGCGTTCTCCAAAACTAATCAACAAACTTACTATCTTGGTCTGAAACTATGCTTTTAGGCAACCCATGAAATCTCACAACTTTATGAAGAATAGATCTATTGCATGTACTACATCTGTAGTCTTCTAAAATGAATAAAATGTGACATATTAGAAAATCTATCCACAACCACCATTATAGAACCATTACCTCTTTTTTATATCTACATACCAAGCATGAAATCCATGCTAATGTCTTACTAAGGTCTAGTTGGTATTGTGAAAGGAATATGCAATCCAGTATTCTGACTACTTCCTTTAGAAACTTGACAAAATCTACAACTCTGAATAATTTTCCTTACATCCTTTTGAATCTAAGGTCAAAAGTAATTCTTACTTACCAAAGACATTGTCTTGTTAATGCCAAAGTGTCCTATGAGTCCTCCCTTATACTTCTCCTTAATTAGTTTTTCCCTCAATGAATTTCTAGGGATACACAACTCAATTCCTCTAAACAATATACTTTCTTGTATGAAATAATCAAACCATTTTCTTTGGTTTACAACAATAGGTTGCCTGCAAGTTTTTCAAGGTTCTAAAAAATCATGGTCATCCTCATACAAGTTATTCAACTCTTAAAATCCAAATACTTCAATTCTTATCTCTGTCAACAATTTCCCTCTTCTTCACAAAGCATCAAAAACTTCATTTGATTTACCACTCCTATGTTTAAAAAAAATGTATAGCTTTGCAAGAATTCTACCCATCTCATATGTCTCTGATTCAACTTACCTTGACTCTTCAAGTATTGCAATGCTTGATGATCGATGTAGAACACAAATTACTTAGGCAACAAGTCATGTTGAGGAGTCAAGGCACAAATGGGTATAACCAAGTTAAACAAAATATAATTGATGTCTCAACCATTTTCATGTTTTTCTTTCTCTTTCATCTGTAGGAATTTCAGAGATATGTTTGTAAACACTGCTTGAGCTATAAATTTGTAAGTAAAAATAGAGAATGGCACAAACACAAATTATTTATTCTTCTAGTCCTGATTATATTTTGTAGGTCATCTCAAACATTACATCTTCACAATTATTTTTTATAGAGGTTGTAGCCTCTTGAATAGATCATTGCATCAAGCAAAGTAACCCTAGACTACTAAATAATAGCTCATCCAATTCATGTATTAATTACATCTTTTCTTAATACTAAAAAACTATAGTGGGTAACTCAAGCTCACTATGCTAAAAATAGATAATGCATATTGTAGTTTATTCTAACTATTTGACAAAAAGAAACCCAGGAAAAAGCATGCTCATTTCAGTGAAAATTGATTGTTAAAAAACTCACTAAAAACATGAGTTTATTTTCATATCTAAGTAAATATGTATCTAACTAATAGTCTAACTAGAATTAAAAGTCTCCAATTTGAAGCATAGTGGTGTGATATGCATCACCTTCTTTAATTGCAACATCAATTATCTTCATACTCCTTGACACTAAGTCCCACTATTTGATCTCAAAGAACTTAAAACTAGATCTTTGCAACTTGTAGGGCAACATTTCAATACTATAGTCTTATAGACCCACATAGTATACTTCTAATAGAAGTCAACTATCTCTTTAGTCATCTCTCTCCTTCATGAGAGATCACAAGGCTCTGTCTTACCCTCTTCTCTAGCATAGTGAAGACTCATGACCCTTCCATGTGCCAATCAAAATAAGTAATCATTGACTAATTCACTCAAACATCTAAACCTTTTTCCACCACTATTTCTTTTGACCCATAAACTTTTAAGTTTTCCCAAAATTTTCAACATATTTGTCACCTTGTGCCACCAAGATTCATTGCTTTATCCATAATTGATCTGGATACAACCTTTTGTAGATTTTCCACTGCATTGTCTATTCCAACTGGACTCTTCTAAGTGATTGTTTCACCCACAAATTATACAAGGGTGAAGATCCCAACTTTTATTTGATTGGTGTCCTTTCTTGTGACATTGAGAACACTTCATACATCAAGTGTTTCTTAAGCTAATTTATTTGAACCTGCAACACATGTTACATCAATTCTCTCTCCATTACCAATCTAAGGCCTTCATATTTTTCCTTCATAATTAGCTAGATGGGCTCTATTATTCTATGCCCATTCTTTCCTATTCCTCTTCCTTTATATCTGACTTTCTACATAATCTTCAAACTGATATTATTTTATTAAAAATGTTTATTTTTGATATCACAACTTCTACCTGTGAAATTTGGGGATTCACACACGTCCTTAACTTCAACTTAGAAATCTTTACCTGAACAAAATTTAGATACACCATGCTGTTGGACTACAACTGATTTGGAATCTGATTGAAGAATCTATGATTAAAGATCATTGAGGAGTTGCTGATTAGATATGTAATATGATTAAATCAGTATTATGTTATCATTGATGTCAACTAGTTTGACAACACTTATCTTGTAAGTTACTACACCGAGACATCCACGACATCTGAAGAAAAATGGAAAAGAAATGAAGAACAGAGAAATCTACATGAGGAAAGATGTACATGATAGATGAGGATAAGGAACACATTGAGTAACTTGTTGATGAGTCTATGACTTGATGATATTGACTTCATTATGTTGCATTCATCTATGATGTAGTATAGAGCTAAAAGACACAAAGCAGTGTTGTCGGTAAATGAAGCATTTCTAGTATACACCGACAGAGTGTAGTGTATACCAACCATAGTATTAACCGAGCAGTGTTCACCAATGCATTCTTTGTTAACTTAGGAGGAAAGAATGAATTGAATGATTAGTTTAGCCGATAAGATTGATGAGCTGGCAAGAGTATAACATCGAGGTAACAGATAATGTTTGTTACACAGATCAATGGCTGAAAAAATTCAAAGAAGATCTAACAGAGAAAATTGAAACGTGTTATTGACACAAGTACTGAGAAAGTTTTAAGTGGAAAAATCTATGAATGTGATTAAGTAGCAAAATCTAATGGTGGAGAAGAAAATGATTTACTTGTCTATACAAGAGAACAAAATTTATTTATGAAGAGAGTCGGAAGAAGAAGAAGCTATAGGATTATCACATGAACAAGGTTTCATGCATTCTGATCATACTGGTTAGTAAGAAGCAAGCTATAGAGCAATTACCGAGCTACATAGAGTAGTTATCGATGCACAGTAAGTTGATACAGTATTGAATCTAAAGTGAATTAATGATCAGAAGGATTTGTATGGACTGAATATTGATTTGTAATTTGCAATTAAAGTTGTATTAAGGCAGGTCATTTACTATTACATATTTAACCATTGTATACAGTCTAAATCTCTTAACCGAGTGGAGTCTGAAAGTCTTATGATGTATCATTCATAGAATGAACATTGTTATCCTGTCAACCCCATAGTGAATGCTGGTTGGATGATAACTTCTAGTCTAAAATCCTCTAACAAGGTCACACCTAACAGTGTGTTTGTAACCTTTAAAAGGGTTGGGTCTTAACTGACGTCACTTCAGAAGAGTGAACAATTTTGGGTTGTCGGTCCCAGGTGGTTTTTCCCTTTACAGGGTTTCCACGTTAAATCTCTTGTGTTATGTGTTGATTGTGATATTTGTTTGTTATCATACTTTGCATGTTACATGTTAGATTTGATTGGTAAACTATTATAAGTATTAGATTGGTAATCAGTAAAAGCACAGACAGTGAGAGTTATTATTGCTGACCGATGAGCAGAAATTGACGAAATTGTTTTGAATTATACATTTTGTTTTGGGACACTGGATAACTAATTCACCCCCCTCTCAGTTATTCTAACAATTGGTATCAAAGCGCTAGTTGCTTGGAATAGAGTTTTAAGGACTTAAGCATAAAGGTCTCAAGATGTATAAGAGGGAAGTACCAAAATTGAATAAAGAGAGCTTTGCAGTATGGAAAAGTAGAATGAAGCTACACATATCTGGAATTGGGAACTCAGCATTAGATCTGATGCAAAATGGATACATGCAACCACCCACTGGTCCCCTAACTATTGATCAATTGAAGGATAAGCATGAACACAATGTTACTATGATGGAACTTGTTGCTGCCTGCACCAATGCTAAATTTGAAGATATCAAGACATGCACAACTACCAAAGGAATGTGGGATAAATGAGCACAAATCTATAGTGGAGATCTGAATGTCAAAAGAGCCCGAGCTGAAAGTCTGAGAGGTAGATTTGATGATATGAGAATGAAAGAAGGTGAGAACATTGTCTAATATTCAAATAGAATCAAAGAGGTGGTACATGCTATTAGAGCATCTGATGGAGTGATTGATGATGAAACAGTGATAAGCAAGATTCGTAGAACTTTGCTACCAGTTTATGCAATCAAGATTTTTGCAATTCATGAAACAAGAGCTACATCCAACCTCACTCTTGACACTCTGATTGGTAAACTTACAACCTTTGAATTAAACAATTTTGATAACAGTGTTTTTCCTTCTGTTGAATCCACTTTCATGTCTTCTCTGAAGATTGGAAAGTCTAGTAGGAATAGTAAGAATTGTGATAGTGATGACAATACCAATGATGAACTTGATGAGCTTGAAGCACTTATGGCTAGAAGATTGCCCAAAGGAAAAGGAAGGTATAGAGGTAAGCTACCTTTAGCATGCTTTAATTATAAAGAAGTCAGTCACATCACTGCTAGATGTCCACAGAAGAAAGATGATGATAGATCTAAAGACTGATCTGAAGGAAGCTATGGAAGAAGAGTCAACAAAGGTTACCGACACAACAACAGAGACAACCGAGATGAAAAAGGAAAAAAGGTATGTTACATAGCCGAAGATATTGAAACTGAATCTGATTCTGATGATGATATAGAAGTTGTATTTGTTGCTATGAAAGATGACTCAGAAGAGGAAGAGAAACATGAAGAGACAACACTGATCTCTAAAGTAAGTAGAAATGATACATGGATCATAGACAATGGTTGCACACATCATATGATTGGTGATGTAGAGAAGTTTGATCATCTTGTTGAATATAATGGAGGATCTGTGAGAATGGGAAATGATGCACCTTGCATGGTAAGAGGTAAAGGCTCACTGATGATCAATGATAGATTACAATGTGAAAATGCATATTGGGTAGATGAACTGAACTATAGTCTGATAAGTGTGGCTCAGCTAAACAATTCAGGCCACAGACTGGCTTTTGAGAGAAAAAAGGTGAAGATTTATAATGATGGAGGAAGACTTGTTGGAACTAGTACACAATCCAGAGGTAATCTATTCTATCTTGATATGGATCAATCTTCTTGTTTGCTAATAAAGGATGAAGATGCTTGGTTGTGGCACTGAAGGTTATGCCATGTGAACTTTGACAACATGATCAAGATTAGTAGAAAGAAAAGAGTTGGAGGATTGCCTAACTTGACAAAACCTAATCATGCCATGTGCCATGAATGTTAGAAAGGTAAGATGACTAAGTCTAGTTTTAAAAGCAAAGACTATTCAACAAAGAAGATACTTGAGTTGGTTCATACCGATCTGTGTGGTCCTATGAGAACTCAGAGCTATTCTGGTGATAGATATTTTATTCTTTTTGTTGATGATTACACTAGACTAATGACTGTTATGTTCTTGAAAGAGAAATCTGAAGCTTTCAAAATGTTTAAGTGGTATAAAGCTAAGGTAGAGAAAGAACCTGGAAAAGAAATAAAATGCTTAAGATTTGATAGAGGAGGTGAATTTATCTCTGATGAATTTACTAAATTTTGCAATGAGCATGGAATCAAGAGGCAGATATCAGCATTGAGAACACCTCAGCAAAATGGCATTGTTGAAAGAAGGAATAGGTCTATAATTGACTGTGTTAGAACATTGATGATATAGAAAAATGTTGCTCAGACATATTGGAGGGAAGCTGTCAGCACAGCTGTATATGTTCTTAATCGAGTACAACTGAAGAAGGACTCCAATCGAACACCTTATGAACTATGGTTTGGACACAAACCTACTGTAAGTTATTTCTAAATTTTTGGAAGTAAATGCTTTATCTTGAAAGATGAAAGAAATGGAAAATTTCATTCTAAAGGAAATGTGATGAAGGGTGCTCCCCTTAATACCACAAACACATAACAGAAATAGAGAAACAACAACAATATGCAAGAACAAAAAAATTGGCTTCTTATTATCTCCACAAATGTGGAATTACAAACTTTCAGAATTACAATATGCAAAGCCACATGGGAATTACCTTACAATATTTTGTAGGACAAAGCCTCGAATCAATACCTAGATCTACTACCCAAAACTACCCTAGACAACACTACGGGCCTTCTTTATATAGGCATTTTCCACCGCCCGAGAAGGTTCTAGAAATTTAGCCCTTAGGGCCGACCAAACTTAGAATTATTTTATTTTTCAATTTATTACATCAAATTCAGCTCAAAATAACTGTTGAAACCTGAACAAAAATTTTGAAGGAAAATTATTTTCCGCCATTTCAGGTGACCCAACTTCTGGAGACCATAAGTCATCACCAGTTGACCCGATGGACTATTATAACCCCAATTTGGAAAGGCCACAAAGTGCTCTATAGGCTTGGCTCACACAAACACCTATCACCCAAATTTTTGACCTCATCTGGGGCCTCTAAAGCCTTAAAAAATGAGTTCAAAGTTTTTGTACCCTACTGCTAATATCAAAAATATTCAATATCTTCAAAACTAGACCTGATCTAGCCATGAAACTTTACTGGCAGGCTAATATGACTGAGATGAACCTCCACATGTAAAATTAGAACATTCTAAGATCATATGACCAACTTACTAAAAATAGAAAGTTTCCATAAATAGCAGCTTTGCACAAGATAGCTCTTATTGAATACAAAAATAGAAATATTTTTGGGTGATGCAAGATTGCTCTTACACCTAGGATGCTCCTACATCAAAATGAAGGAATATTTCTTGGATATTCCACTACAAGTAAAGCATACAAATGTTTGAATAAGGCTACAAATAAGATTGTTGAAAGTACTAATGTTCATGTTGATGAGTTTGATGACAAGGACATAGAGGAAAGTACAAAGGAACTAGAAGATTATGGTAGATTCACTTACATTGAACATCCAAAGTATCTACTAACATTGCAAGCTGTAACAACCGGTCAACAGGGAAACAATGTAGTACAACAAGCACCACAAATCGATGAACATGAAGAAGCTACCGAGCAAGGAAATGACCCTAAGCAGGATGAACAAGAAAGGAGAAATCAAGTCTTGGCTAGTTTTGTTAGAAGACATCATCCTGAAACACAAATCATTGGAGATAGACATGCTGGAATGCAAACCAGAAGAAAAACAAGACAAGGTACATGCCTAATTTGTGAATTTGAACCTAAAACTGTGAAAGTTGCATTAGAGAATGAAGAATGGGTTAATGCAATGAAAGAGGATATAGAACAAATAGAAAAGAACAAAACTTGGTCCTTAGTACCCTGACCAAAAGATAAGAATGTTGTCGGTACTAAGTGGATATACAGGAATAAATTGAATGAAAATGGTGAAGTCACAAGAAATAAAGCTAGATTAGTATGCAAGGGATATGCGTAGGAAGAAGGCATTGACTATAGTGAGACATTTGCACCTATTGCTAGATTAGGAGTTAGAATGCTACTTGCATATGCTGCAAATAAGAAATTCAAAGTCTATCAAATGGATGTGAAATCAGCATTTTTGAATGGTATACTTGAAGAAGAGGTCTACATTGAACAACCTAAAGGATTTGTTGATCCCGACAATAAAGACATGGTATGTAGATTACATAAAGCTTTATATGGACTAAAGCAAGCACCAAGAGCATGGTATGAAAGACTGCATACTTATTTGTTAAGTATTGGATTTGTAAGAACAAGTGAAAACAACAATTTGTATGTGAAAGGTGATACTGATGATACTATTATCATTGCTGAAATATTTGTTGATGAAATCATCTTTGGTGGCTCAGATATTTTTTGCAAGGCATTTGCTGATGAAATGCAAAAGGAATTTGAAATGTCTATGTTTGGAGAGATTAAATTCTTTCTTGGACTACAAGTGATTCAGCAGAGTGATGGCATATTCATCACACAATCTAAATACATAAAGGAAGTACTGAAGACATTTGGCATGGAAGATGCTAAACTTGTGGGAGCACCGATGGCCACTAGATGCAAATTAACAAAGGAGGATGAAACTACTGAGGTAAATCAGACACTTTACCGATCCATGATTGGTAAGTTAATGTACGTAGTTCATAGTAGGCCAGATATAGCACATGCTGTGGGAATTGTTGCAAGATTTTTTGCTAATCCTAGAGAATCACACATGATAGCTACAAAAAGGATCTTAAGATACTTGAAGGAATGTACAAAAATGAAAGGGAGAGATGAACAATATGAAAGGTTTGAAAATACAAGCACTGATGAGAACTATCTAAGGGAGAGACAATCTGAATGAGACAGAGTATTGAAGATTAGTTACAAAGAACAGAAGCAGGAATAGGAGAACTGAAAAGATCACAACTATAGAAAGGTAAAACTGTACTATTTAATGCTGGTTTAGTAATGTAGTGATTAAACATATTAAGTCTATTCGACTTACAACATTTGTTCACAAAGTTGTAGAATGTATGTTTGGTATGTGTATGGTACATTTCATATTACTTATGTTGCCATCAATGCCAAAGGGAGAGATTGTTGGACTACAACTGATTTGGAATCTAATTGAAGAATCTATGATTAAAGATCACTGAGGAGTTGCTAATTAGATATGTAATATGATTAAATCAATATTATGTTGTCATTGATGTCAATTAGTTTGATAACACTTATCTTGTAAGTTACTACATTGAGACATCCGAGACATCTGAAGAAAAATGGAAAAGAAATGAAGAATAGAGAAATCTACAGGAGGAAAGATGTACATGACAGATGAGGATAAGGAACACATTGAGTAACTTGTTGATGAGTCTATGACTTGATGATATTGACTTCATTATGTTGCATTCATCTATGATGTAGTATAGAGCTTAAAGACACAAAGCAATGTTGTCGGTAAATAAAGCATTTCTAGTATACACCAGCAGAGTGTAGTGTATACCGATCATAGTATTAACCGAGTAGTGTTCACCGATGCATTTTTTGTTAACTGAGGAGGATAGAATGAATTAAATGATTAGTTTAGCCAATAATATTGATGAGCTGGCAAGAGTATAACATTGAGGTAACAGATAATGTTTGTTACACAGATCAATGGCTAACAAAATTCAAAGAAGATCTTGTTAGGGATTTTTCTTGTAGGACATAAAATGATGCTTGAACTTGTGTTCCTTGAGACTGATTCCCACAAGAGAAAGACCTAATTGCTAAGGATTGGATAAGATCCTCCTTCATTTTTGAGCTCCACAAACTTAGGCAGGTATTACCTTTTGATGATGACTGTCTTTGCAGTATTCTTATGAGTGGACATTGACCAACCTCTAGTCTTCTTAATGCATAAACCTATAGAACACTTTGCATATGACTGTAATCAATTTAATGCAAACTTTAACTAGACAAAGTGTGACTGTAAGTGAAGCAATAATCAGTGCTTTAAGGATTCTCATCCTTCTTCATTTTAAGGAGGGACAACGTAATATGATTCTCTCTTTGCAGAATCAGGAAATATGAACTAAATGCCCTAGGCACAGTCCAATCTATCAAGTGCAATAAACATAAAAATAAAAAGGTATTGATTAATAATGTGAATATTTCAACTTCTTCTCTAAGATCAATCGAAGATACAACTATGAGAAACAAATACCAAACCAGTGCCTAATCCTAAGGGCAATAGAGTCACAATGCAAATCAACAAGTAAACCTTAAAAGAAATACAACAGTATGCCTTACACACCAACTACAAATCCAAATAGGATGCCTTATAAACTATTTTGTTAACCAAATATTGTTATCATCAAAGATCCATACAAATATATTTACTCTCCAAGATGAAATATAAGCACTGTTAATTCTTTCCTTGAAAGAAGCTCATAAAACAATCAAGCAGGTTGCCTTACAACTTGGTATATTTCAAATGCCCAACATGAAAAACATACAAGAGTAAAATACATAAGCAAAGAGACAACAACAATAAATGGAAAAAGTTGCAGTGTATTTGTATTAAAATCAACTTGCCACTTACATTCAAAATTCCATTACTTAGAAGACCAGACACAAAGCTTGGTGATCTGCTCCTAAGTAATTAGGCTCTATTTTCTATATCTTTTCGATCTCTACTCCTTTTTCTACCAACCTCTTACAAAAATGAGCCTTCAACTCTATATAGCCTTTTCACAACCACCTTGGAATTCCCTCATTAATGGGAATGCAACAAGCTTTGGGTGGTTGGAAAACCTAACTCCTTTTAAAACATAAAAATACAACAAAAAAAACAACCAACCCTCAGGTGGTGAAAGGACAAAACTTTCTTGGATTATGGTACATCTTTGGCTATTCAAAAACTGACACCTTCAACTGCAAATATTTATGATAGCTCCTTGATTTCAATGAGACATGATGACCACCATTTCAGGCTAACCTACACCATTCTTGAATGATAGCTTATTAATCTTGTATTCCTTGGATCAAGTGTCAGGTGTGTCAAATGTCCTTTTCAATCTTCATCCAAAATATCCAAATCAACTACGGCAGATCTAGCCTTTTTGGGCTTTGTCTTTTCATCCCATGCAGTTACCTGTTCATCTGACGGCCAATTAAAACCTTGGACAAGTTGTAGTTGGGCTTTTTTTCTCTCCCATCTGGCATCCCTAATTGCCTTAACATCTAACACAAACTTGGTGAGGTCCACCTGTGCTTTGATGGCTTCATCTAAGGCCTTATTGAAGCTTTCTAAATCAACATCATTATTCTCACCTAAAAATGCCTCTTTCCTAGGCAGTAGAAGATTAGCATCTGATCTCCAATTATCAAGGTTCTTTATTGTCCCATCTGTACTCAAAATTGAGGGGATGAATCTATTGGTACAGGAGCTGAGCATGGCTATCTTAGCCTCAATCAAATTTTCCTTACCCTTGAAAAGTGGTAGAATGGATTTAATTCTATCAATCTCCTCACCAACTCCTACAACTGTCTCTGGTATGTCACTCCCCAAAGATTGAGAAAATATCAATCTTTCAAAAAGTGGTGCTCTGACAGACCACACTGTATGAAACTCACTCAAAATATGCACATAATTGTTGACCTCCTTTTGCAATTCTGGCAATTTTTCATAAGCATTATAAACTAGGTCAAATTTATCCTTGATTGTGTTTAATCTATGCTGCAAAACACTCAATAGGGCTTGCAATACTGCCTCATTCTTTTCATGATTGATCTTTTTCAATTCAGCTGCCACCTCCTCATTTATCATCCCTTGTGCCTCTATTGCCACTGGTTGCTCAGGAGGTGCAGGGGCTACTACAAGAGTATTTATAATTTGCAATTGCAGTTCCTCCACCTACTTCTCTAATGCTATGACTTTTATAATCTACAAGTCCCTATCCTTTACTAGGGCACTGTAGTCCTCCAAGAGGTTGCCATATCTCTCTGACAACTGTTTAGTTTTATCCTCATTTAATTTTGCAAATTGGGTCAAAACTTGAGAAATTTCTAGGTCCCTTGTATTGTGGATTGACCACACTATTTTATCTCCCTCCATTTGTTCTTTTACATTCAAAATTTGTGGTTTCTTGTCTTTTGGATATAGACTCCACATGGCCAAGGCCTGACTTTTTGGACTATACCCAAATCCTCTTATTATGTCCCCTACTCGGGTCTTAGAAGATAGAGTGACATCTTCTTGTCTCTTTATTTGATCTATTATGAAGTCAGTATACAAACTCCACCTAGGCACAAGCAACATATTACTTTTTCATACTAATTCCTTGGCCTCATCTGGAGTAAGATTTTCTTCCTTAGGGTCATATTCTTTTAACTATTGTAATGCCTCATCCGGTACTTGACCTTCCTCAGTTATTTGTACACTAGAAGCTACTTGTTGCTGCTTATTCCATAGCAAAAAACTTTTGAATTCCTCAGAATTCACAAATCTATCATCCTTCATGAAGGCATCTTGTTTAATTAATCTTTCATCCTGGCCTAAAGCCAGAGGCAACTCTACATCTTCTATTGCCTTTTAGCCTCTCTGACTACTTTCCTAATTTCAAGGTGATGAAAGCTAGTCCCTGTGTAGAGGGCACTCACTCTGTCTTTCTTCCTCCTCTTTGAAGGTTCACTAGTTAACAACTTTTTGTTTTTCTTTTGAGGCTCAGCTGTATCCTTAGAATTGGGCAATTCAGCAAGATCTACATTTTCTTTCTCCCCTCCAGGCCCTTTGGCCATTGGTTGTTCCATAGTGGGTGGACAATATATGGGGTAGCCACCATCACTATTCTCATCACATTCTAATTCTGAATGGGCCTTTTTACCCTAATTAGCATCATCAATTTGATCCTTCATGGATTCAACAAGTGTGTCAAATTGAGCCATCATCTGCTCAAGTCTTTGGAGGTAAGGAAAAGTGGGAAAGAAACCCCCAAATACCAATCCTTTTCCTTTAAAATCCTTCAACCCTTGGCTGGTAGAAGTTCTGCTTGCTATCGCTTGACTCATCCTGACTGTAGCTCTAGAAATTCCTCTACAAATTTGCTGATCACACTGCAAGTTCAGAAAGCATAGAAAACCTAGCACTTTGTACTTCTCCAATAAGCTTCATAACTCTCAAATGAGCAACCTCTAACTATTTTAACCTACAGTATTGAATGCGCCACCACATTTGACATCTCCAGCCAATAAAAGGTCACTTCCACCATTACTTCAGCATGCATAGGGTTTCAATTTACTAGCCGTAGCTTCAAAAAATTTAAATTTGAACATTCTGTGATCTGGTGACTGAAGAAAAAGACACAGTCATTTTACAAATTTGGTTCTTTAGAAAGGTATTTCGAGATCTGGGGACTAAGAGGAAATCTCGTAGTCACGGAATACTTTTGACTTTTCAAACTTCATTCTGAGATCAGGTGACCCGGCCATTTGGAGATCTAGCAATTGAAGAAAGTGATACATTAATTTATTCTATTTTGAGAACTGGCAACTATAGTAAAAAACTATAGTCGTGGAAATATATTTGTCTTTGAAAACTTTTAGCGATCACCCGACTTGGAGATCTAGCGACAAACCAAAAATCTCATAATCTCTCAAAACTTTGACTATTTGACTTCTTTCTTGAGATCACACGACCACCATCGATCTCATCCCTCAATTCATCCAGCTGTTGATATTAAGTCATGAGAAGATTTCATAACTAACTGCCTGATCCCGTGACCCTGAGAAAACCATGTCGCTGAATCGTTGAAAGCTTATCACTTAAATGTTAGGAACCTGAGATCACATGACCACACAATCACTATATCACTGAATATAATCATAACCGTAGGGCCAAAACCATTATATTAACCTTCACTCGACCTCAGGTATATTTGGAGATTACGTGACAAAGGAAAAATCCAAATCGTGAGATCATTTCTTCACTCTGAGTTAAGACTGGAGATCAAGCGCCATCCACATGATCAAAAATCATCAACAGTTCTTATTTGATCAAATAAACATTTGTCATTTAATCACTACATTCAGAGATTTGGCAACAACTGCATCACATAATAACTAACCACCAGAAAGATAGTGTCAACATCAGGAGATCACATGACCAACAGAACTCACAATCATTGAATGAAAAGATAAATCATCATATTATTATGAGATCTGGAGACAACCGCTAAGGAAGACCACTATTCCATCTCAAGATTCGGCGACCAAAGAGAAGACTCATGATCGCTGGATGAAAGGTCACTTAAATAAATCATTGTGAGATCTCCCGACCATAGGAAAAACCAATTCAAAGATTTCATGACTATAGTATCTTAGTGATAAATCAGATACAGTAGTTGCTAGATCTCAAGATTATCATTGTGAGATCTAGAGACTAAAGGTGAGACACTAAGTCATTAAACACTAAGGAATATTCCAAGAGACTCACGAGAACGGGTGAAAAAGGCTTTTGGGAATTCACTAAATGAACAGGAATATTCCTAAACCTTAAGGAGACTCAGTGACTAAGAGGAAAATAGAAGCGCACATGCAAATTTTGAGACTTAAGTCATCCGATAAAGTAACAGAGAATTAGAACAATGACGACCTAAACTAGGGTTTTTATGATTTTTCAAAGGCAATTAGACCTAGCAAACCCTAAAGACTACAATTTTTTTAAGATCATCCATAAATTTAGGGAAAAAAACAAAAAATGAGATTTCTAACCAACAGATCTAACAGAGAAAATTGAAACGTGTTATTGACACAAGTACCGAGAAAGTTTTAAGTGGCAAAATCTATGAATGTGATTAAGCGGCAAAATTTGATGGTGGAGAAGAAAATGATTTACTCATCTATATAAGAGAACATAATTTATTTATGAAGAGATCCAGAAGAAGAAGAAGCTGTAGGATTATCGCGTGAACAAGGTTTCATGCATTTTGATCATATTGGTTAGTAAGAACCGAGCTGCAGAGCAATTACCGAGCTATAGAGAGTAGTTACCGACATATAGTAAGTTGATACAGTATTGAATTTGAAGTGAATTATTGATCAGAAGGATTTGTATGGACTAAATATTGATCTATAATCTACAATTGAAGTTGTATTAAGGCAGGTCATTTACTGTTACATATTTAACCATTGTATACAGTCTAAATCTCTGAATCGAGTGGAGTCTGAAAGTCTTATGATGTATCATTCATAGAATGAACATTGTTATCTTGTCAACCCCATAGTGAATGCTGGTTGGATGATAACTTCTAGTCTAAAATCCTCTAACAAGGTCATGCCTGATAGTGTGTTTGTAACCTTTAAAAGGGTTGGGTCTTAACCGACCTCACTTCAGAAGAGTGAACAATTTTGGGTTGTCGGTCCCAGGTGGTTTTTCCCTTTATAGGGTTTCCACATTAAATCTCTTGTGTTATGTGTTGATTGTGATATTTTTTTGTTATCATACTTTGCATGTTACATGTTAGATTTGATCAGTAAACTGTTATAAGTATTAGACTGGTAATCGGTAAAAGCACAGATAGTGAGAGTTATTATTGCTTACCGACAAGCAAAAATTGAAGAAATTGTTTTGAATTATACATTTTGTTTTGGGACATTGGATAACTGATTCACCCCCCTCTCATTTATTCTAACACATGCATATCAACTAATAAATCTAGGAGAAAAAAAAAAATCTTTTGTGCCACATGTGATATAAAAAACTAATGGCTTTGATTTAAAAAAATCACTTTCTCTTTCCAAGACTTTTAACTTCATGCCCATATTTTCATTCCTATTCTTCACTTTCTTCAATTCATTTCCAAGAATATAATTTTCACATGAATTGTCATAGATATCCTTTCTCAATTGCTTTATAGTTTCCATCAATTCTAAATTAGCCTTTTTGATTTTTAACAACTCTTCTTTCAAAAAATATTTTGGTTGTTAGAGGACCACATATATTATATCATTCCTTGCTAGTCTAGTCCAATATGTCATCTAGAGCCATAGAATTGTCATGGTCAAATGAGTTTTTTCTTAAAAACCTAATAACATTAAGTTAATGACTATTTGTTAGGAATGAATGCTGAATATATCCTATGAGGGAGTATTAGCAGCTATTATGTAGCAGTTGTTGTTGCATTCATGACTATGATTGTCATTGATGTCAACACAGTGATCTACTAAAGATTAGTAGAGAAGCAAACAATGTTTGAGTTAGCGCACTTGGGATATTGAAGATAAAGCTATGTGTAGTTGAGGAATTATTCTATGATATGTTATTAGATGGTGGTTAAGAGCATAGATAGTAATTCATTTATTCATGGAAGTTATGAGGAAATTAGTGGAAGCGATATTCAGGCAGTGTTCCTGAGTAGCAGTTTGTGGAAATCAGATGATATCTCCTAATCAAGATGGAATCTAGTTATGCATAGTTACAGAGTAGTTGGATACATGTTGATACTAATGTGGTTGACAACACAAGATCTGAGGTTGCACGAGTGAAGAATCATATTGATTGGAAGCCGACAGTTTTTTGTAATTTTGATGTAACGTGTGGAAACTTTTATTTTGTAATTTGTATGCCAAATCATTTGTAATTACTTGAGTGTGGTATAAAGGAAGGAATGTATTCCTTGTAATATGGGATGTGATTAATGCAAGTTTATTATGAAAGAGAAATTGTGGAAGAGGATATGCGAAATACTGAGATCTGGTATTGAGATCTGAAGAAGGAGTTGGTGTGGTTTGGCAGAGCCAGAGAAGGAGTATTGAATTGTTGAGGTTAGTAATATTTTTGTATTATTCTATTGAGTAATACAAGATCAGTTGGACAGTGAGTTTGGTGATCTTACCCTAAAGCTGTTTGGGTAGTGGGTCCTTCAGTCTTCCATAACTCCTAACAGAGTTAGAATCTTTTAACATGGATTCAAAATCTCCTAACAGGGATTCATATGTACTGAATATATTTCATAAGACTCCTAATAGAGTCCATCCTTTCATAATAAATATTCATATTAGTGCATCTTTTGTGGGCATCATTCCCACCAGGGTTTACTCTTTGATCAAGAGGTTCCCTAGTCAACATATCTTGTGTCATTGTGTTATTGTGTATGAATATCTTTCTATGGTTGTTGGTTACATTGCTTATATGGTTAAAATATATTAAAGTTGATAAAGGTTATAATTATCTAATAACTGATTCACCCCCCCCCCCCCAGTTATCTTGGTGGACTTTACTTTCTAACACTATTAATATTAATAAATTTAGTAAGACTAGCCGATGGATTTATATTTCCATTTTAAAAATTCATTGAGCTTTTGTTGATGGCCTTATAACCATACCTTACACTAAATCATAATACAATAAAATTAGTAGTGCTACAACATTATAATAAGTAACTACAAATTATCTTTTTATAATAGTCAAATAACATTTATATGTTATCTTTTATTTAGTTATGTGCATGTTATGAGGAAATATCTTAATACATGTATATGTGATGCAGAGCATTAGGGAACAACCCTCAAGAACCCCAAATCAACCATAGGGTCTAAACCATCAAAACAATAGCTTCAAGATGTTAAAGGCATAATCAGATTATAAAACCTTTCTAAATCCCAAAGTGATTGGTTTGATACATCTAACAAGAAACCTTTCAAGGTTCATAACATGTTCAACAAAAAAAATGAATATAATAGAGGCATATTCATCAGCATATTCCACATTAAGTAATCAGTAAATTACATCATTAGGATCAATCTATGATCCACATCTACATCTACATCATTAGGATCAGTCTAGGATCCACATCTACATCTTCTATCAAAGCATCAACATTGTGATCTTCATATACTACTGCTTGTATGTCATTATAGACATTCTATTTCATTTCATCATATTGCTCTCAAGAAAACATTACTTTTTTCCTTTTACTCTTTGAAATAGTAGCCATCCATATCTTCATCCGAGTCTCAACCATTGTTGCATACTAAACTACCTGCATACAATAGTAATATTCCATGACAATGTTAATCAATCTATATCAACTCACATTCAACCCATTGGGTATGGTACCACTACCAAATCCATACTCCATTTTCAGAGTTACTAGTCCAAATGGAGGACCTACATTCACTTCCAATACAACATTCTTGGGTTAGGTAATCAAACAACAAAGTTCTTCATTGTGTGAATGCCATCATCATGATAGTCATGAAACTGATTTACAATCATTTATGTAAACACATGGGGTTCTTCAATCTACACTCTAATAGGGTCATTGAACTTATACAACTCTTAACTCACCATTTCATGCCAATAGGAACTATTTCAACATCAATACTAATCAATACAATATGATATACAATCGAAACAAGAAAATTGACTATGTTATGCCTGCTAGAACTTCAAATATCTCCTTAGCCACATTATCTTTCAATCCCTAACCAATTTCATTTAGTGAATCATCTTTAAAACAAACTATGATTTGAATTTTTCCAATGGTTAAAATTGGAGATATTATCAAACCCTTGCACTTGTGTATGTTATAGAGGGTTTTGAAGTAGTTTGTAGAAAATTCATTAGATCTTCCCCATTAATCCATGACTAAAGCTCTAACTTTATTTAAAAATAAAACTCATCATAGAATAGCTTCAAAACAATCTTAGTTGTAAATTGATCCAAATACTAATCTAAATATGTATTGCAACAGGGAAAAAATGTGACTGCTACCAAAAGGATAGTTACAAGTTGCATAAAATAGTCTCTTATTTCTTTGAATATGGTTATGTTGATGTGTGTTTTATGACTCACCAAATAGTAGAACAAAATACCAAAATATCCTATCCTCTCTTGAACAAAGTATTGCGTACGCTAAGATTGAGAAAAGATCATACGATAACTCCAAGGTTCCTTGACTCGTGGATATGCTCGGTGTTGATGTGATTTCAAACTTCATTTGAAGATTCCACCAAGTCTTGTTTATCTCATTTCCTGGATAACTATTTATGAAGATCCTTAGGAACTAGGGTTGTCTTTCTTATGTTCATCATTAGGTTGGAACATAGACTTGACTCAGGAGGTTAATCATGCACTGTATCTTGACACTCGAAATCTGAGATTGCTATATATATTTCATGCCTAACTTTTTCTCTCCTCGTCCATCTTAGTTTCTTTAGGAGAGGTCATGACTTGTGAAAATTTTAAAATCTTGCTTTCGTGCCACTGTAATTCTTAAACCTATAGTGAGCTTCATTGCTCACGAGTCAAAAGAAAAAAAAGAGGGAATGTAATATCAATTGAAAATGATAAAAGAGAAAATAAAAGAAAAGATGAAATAATTGGCTATTGGGGGTACATGGAAATCTTCATAGGTGTTCAAAAGAATAGTTTTTTAGAAGTGGAGCAATCTCTGTTGGTTTTACAAAAACAACTCCATCGGGGCTATGGACGCTTGATTGGCAGCGGGGCAATGTCCAGGATACTTTTGAAGTTAAGAGGAATATATAGCTTTCCATGGCCAATCTTAGGGTTTCTAAGTGGTCTTGTTGAGTGGGAATTAATGCATTAGCACACACATAGGTAATTGAAGGATGACAGTGTCCTGATCTACTATATGATTCTTCTCCCCTTTCGAGTTATGTTTTCTATCTTCATGATAACATAAGTTTGTTAACCGAGAAATCTAAGTTCAAAGTAAGTTTTTATCCTTGAAATGTTTTCAACATTTCAACTGTGGATTCACCAGATGTTGTGACCTTCACAACACCACCTATCTATGATGGGACCCCTATCCTTTCTTCTCCCACTTGGCCCTTGTTTTGTCTTAATAAGCTGTAGTTTGAGTCTCCTAGAAGTCCTTTGTTCCTTTTCAGGAACACTAATTTTGCTGAGTTCTAGATCGGATTTTCTCTATTTCATTTTTTGAGATGTCCTCTAAAATGTTGGGATTAAGCATGGTTTTGAGTTTTGAGTCTTTTGAGCAGAAACAAGTGAAGAGAGGAGCCAGTTTCCAAAAAGGTAAACTGACGATGTAGGAATCATGGTTGCACATAGAACACAAAAATTGACCCAATATTGCTATACAGGCTTAACATCATAGAAATTAGGAAGGGAGACTGGGTGATGTTCTGAATCTATGAATTCAAGTGCTATTCAATGAGTGAAGACTTCAAAGTGCCTTAGAGCTGCATCAAAATAGACAAAACACAAAGATTGGTGATAGATTTGTGCATAAGTGGTTTGATGTATAAAAACATAGGACACCTAACATAGAAGGTGTTGGAAAGTTGGCTATACTGATGTATATGACTTAATATAGTGTTTTCATTATGGCAACAAAGTCATATAGTAGTTTGGAGTCAGCGCACTTGATGAGAAGATTATAAATTGGTCAAGTGTTGAAGACTGGACAATGTACAGAGTTCCTGCAGCTTAGAGCATCAATGCACGTGCATACGATCAAGTTATGGTGTGTGCCCTAGAAGATAAGTTGGTTAGACTATATTCATGCTTAGTCTATGAGTGCATGATCCGATATGCAAGTATGAGAAGGATACATATAGTTGAAGTTACACAGCCAATGTGTGCCAGAGAAGAACAAAGCATGCAGTCAACTGTTAGCATTTTGAGTTGTAGTTATATTCCAATGATGTGCCTATTTTAATTAGGTTTCTAACATGTATATATGTTTTTTTGTAAACATGCTTGAGCCAATTCAATTGGAAGCATTGTATGTAATAGGTTTAAGGGCCGACCTAGTTGTTTCTTTTGTATGCGCATATAAGTATGAGATGTGCCCATTGTAAATAGTATGGAAGTTGATAGAGAGTTGTGATAAGTAGAGTAGAAGTGTGTAAAGACACTATAAGATGTATTAGAGCTTTGCAAGAGGTCAAAGCATCAACGCATTAAAGGAACTAATCTGACAAGCAATGTCATAGTGATAATTCATCGAACAAATATAGTGTGTATCTAAAATCAAAAGGTTGTAGCCTTCACCACTTGAGTAGTGAGCTCTAGGATAGTGCATCCACTCTGCTAAAAGGGACTATTGTAAAAGACTCCTAACAAGGTCTGACCCTTGACCAAGTTTACTATACTTAATGCATTGTAAAGCAACTCCTAACAGGATTAAGGATCTTCTAACAAGGATCACAAAACACTAGTACATAATATTAGTGGGTGTCAATTCCCACTGGGGTTTTTACCTATTTGGGTTTTCCCATAACCATATTGGTGTCATGTGTTGATTTCTTATATCATGTTTATGTGAATGTTCATTTTAGTACTTAAGCAATTAAGATCAGTTTAAAGATTAAAAATAAAAGATAAAATACAGTGAACACTGATTCACCCCCCCCTCTCAGTGTTCCCATTCCTAACAATTGGTATCAAAGCTCTGGTCCTTAGCAAAGAAGTTTAACCACTTGAGGAGATCATGGAAAAAGAAGAAATAAAACATTTGAAAAGAAATCTTGAAGCTGCTCTTGAAGACCTGGACAAGTCCGGAAAAGAAATTGAAGAACTAAAAGAAAAGGTCAGTGATGCCCAATTAGTTATCAAAAGGATAAGAAAGGATCTGAAAGAATGTTCCACCAGTGATTTGAGAACAATGGTCAAGAAGCCGAATGAGGAAAATGCATCCTTAAGATCAGCTTGAAGAACTTGATGATAAGTTGATTAATAATCAAGAAGTCTATAATGAACAAATCAAAGAGAACCTTCAACTAAATGAAGAATTAAGGCAGGAAAACATGGAAATCTTGGAGCTAAGGAATAGCAAAGAAAGCTTGGTGTCTGAATTGAAAGATGCAAAGAATCACATTGAAAAATTACACACAAGTTTTGATATGATAGAATCTTAGTTGTATGCAATAAGAGCTAAAGGAGATACTAGCTGCATCAGATATAATGAAGGACATAATCAGATTGACAACATGTGAGAAAGAATGAATACACTAGAAGAATCTACTGATACTAAGAAGACTGAAGATCAAACCAAAGATAATGGTGAACCACCTAAGAATGAGTGCAAGCCAGTAGACCACACTTGTTTTGCATGTAACAAGCATGGACACATAGCACGAAACTATACATAGGTAAGACCTTTTTGTTGGTGTAATTAAATATTTACTAATTACACTTACTTAAGTTTACTTAGGATAATGCATTTGCATATTAGTTGTCATTGTGACACTTAGGAGTTTGCATTTCATTTTAGCACATGGTTAGGAGAATTTCCACTTTAGGTGTGATAGTTGTCATCACATACCTCTTTGTGTGTGAGATCCACCTTTAGTGCTCTTATCACATTCTCATCCTCTCATTGTTACACATGTTTATCATACTTTCATGTACAATGGAGGATGATCCACCTTTGGTGGACATGTGATTCCACCTTGTGTGGGTGATATCTTATCATCTCCTTATCATGTAGTCTTATTGCATTGCCTATATATTTAGGCACTCCTACTTTTTAATCAATTCAATTAGCTATAATCAATTATTTGATTATTTTTCCTATCTCTCTTGTGCTATCTCTTGAGCTTCTAGATCTTGGATTTTATTATTTTCCTTAGGAAAATTCTTACATGGTATCAGAGCGATATCAAAATTCTTACACTTTTAATGGTTATTGTTATTCATGCAATAAATTTGGTCATAGAGCTATGAATTGCAAGACTAGTAAAAAGAACAGGATTCAGCATAATCAGAGAAATCAAAATCAAACAAATATAAGAAATTCTTAGAATGTTACATGTTAGATATGTAACTATAATGGTCACTCAGCTAGACAATGTCAAATGGTGACTCATGTCAATGCGTCGAGGAATATAAGGACTCCAGTCATTTTTCACTCTTGTAACAAGGCTGGACATATCTCAAAGTTCTATAGATCAAGGATGCAAGATCAGGAAAGCCCTAAAAAGATCGAAGAACCAGTATTGGATCCCGAAGGAGAAGTCAAGTTTGTGAAAGCCTTAGAGAATGCAAGCATGATTTGGTCAGAAATGAAGAAGGAAAAAGTTGATAAGTATGTATTGGATGCATCCATAGTGGATGCACCCTCTACATCTGGATGAATGGCCCTTAGGGTCATAAGGGGAGCTAATTTAGCTCTAAACCCTTGCGTGGCTAGTATAATCACTCTCTAAGAATGCACCTTTGAACTTAAGATTTTGGAGACTAAGGGAACCTTTGTGAAAGAGTGCATTAGCTGATTGTCATCAGAATGAAAGATAGAAATCTTTAAGTGATAGCCTGGTTTACGTGACAAGCATTAATGGTAGAATTTTCACTTTAAGTTCAGAGAAAGCATCTTGATTACTCATTGCATTCAAATTTAGAGCAATTGGAGAGTAGAAAGAGCCTTAGAAGTTATTGTGAAGACTTGCATACTAATTTATTAGTGATTAGCAATTCATTTGATTGGTTACAGAAACCCTAGTTCCTCATGCCGATTTAGAAGTCTTTAGATTATCTTAGAGAACATTTGGAAAGTGATAAAACAAGTAAGTGATGGCCACTCCCATAGTATTTGATGTTGCAAAAAAGAAAAGATATGTGTTTAAGAAGCATCCATTTAGGTCTACCCTAGATGACTTAGAGGGAGCATTCTCCCACATGCCTATGGGCATTATGCATGTCAAAGACATTAGGGCATACATTTATTGTAAGAAGGAACCAATAGGATTGGACATATTAAGGGCACACATGGAAACCATGCTAAAACTAGACAAAACATTCTTGGATGAATATGCGAAGTGGAATGATCACCCTATAGTGGAGTATGCTATGACATATGAGTTCTATGAGAAGAATGGATCAAAATACTTCTGAGCAGAATTCATGATGACCTAGATTTTGGATAGGTGATGTACCAGTAAGAATCACTAGTGACCTAATATATGAGATGACATGCCTATCTAAGACTGGTGCCATCCTTCCTGTGGGCAAGGATGTCAAGAAAATTATTGAGCAAACATGTAAGTCAAGGAGTGATAGGTGCAGGATGACAATTGAGCCTATTGAGCAAGCTGACATCAAATTGATGTCCATGATACTTGGATATAGATTTCATCACACCAGTAGGGTGAATAGTGTGTCTACAGGCACAATTCTAGCAGCCATTAGACTTGTGAAGGAAGATGGAGAGTTCAATTTGTGTGAGATCTTGCACACATAGTTGATTGATAACATCAAGGAAATCAAGCATGATAAGACCAAGATATTCAGGTTTGGGTCTTTGATCATTTACATGTATCTTCATATAGTTGGGAAAGTATTAGATTTGTATTTGGACAAGTCCATTCCAACCATGCCATAGATATATAATAAGACATCCACTAAGAGTACATTGAGAGATTACATAACTTTGTAGTTGAAGACCTTTAGGGCTAAGATGCAGATGAGATATAGGATACTAGAGAAGATACTAGAAAAATATAAGGATACTATCTGCTTTGTGGTTGAAATAGACACAACATGCATGGAGGCAGTTGAACCAAGAACAAAGTGGATCCATCCACTTGGATATGAAGTTGAGGAGCCAATCTTGGAAGCTTATGCACAAGTATTAGTTTCAACACCTAAGGACCTTAATGAACCTAGGTGGGGTACTAATGAGGAAAAGACAAGGGAAATTGATGTAGTTCTAAACATTGAATAAACTAAGAGGAAAGCCTCTAAGATTACATAAGAGATACTCAGAATTCATGGAGTAACACAAGAAGACCTACAAAAAGAAAGGGAAGAAAAGGTTTCTTTGGAAATTGAGAGCGCATCCATAGTGGAAGCTAAGTTCGATGATCCCAAGATGAAGAAGGTAAAGATTGAGAAGACTAATGATCCAAATGATAAACATGGTAAAATTAATGATATTAGTCCTGCACCCACTGTTACAATTGATGTTGAGTCCACACATGCATCTCCTAAGATTCCCAAGAGGAGAAAACAAACCACCAAAAGTCACTCTTCAGCTAGAGCCACAAGAAGCAAATTGAAAAATGTGCAGCCACCTCTGGAAGTAGGATTCCTACCTAGTCTTCAAGTGTTAAGGACTAGAGTAGTAGAAGAAGGAAGGCTAGATCATATTGACAAGTTTTATGAAAAATATCATGAAATTGATAAGTCATATATTCATGAGATGATGATCAAACACATGATAAAATTCAAGAAGATAGTTCTTGAGTTGAAGACAGCTAGCCCAGATAAGGTATGGGAGATTATGGATACCTTGAAGAGACAAGCCGTTGAAGAAGACTTCAGAATCAGGGAAAAAACACTGGATTACAATCTTCCATTATATTCTATTGAAGAAAAGACACTAATATTGAATTTTGTGAAGCTACACTTAAGGACAAAGATGAGAACACTACACATTATGAACAAAGACTATGAGCTAATAACAAAGGAAATAGAGAAGGCCTTTGAGAAGGTATTCTTAGAGAAACACATTAAACCTCCATCTGTAACGATCACTCAAGAACCTAGTGAGAAAGAAAAAGCATTAGAGACCACCAATATACCATTTACAATTCCTCAAGATTTAGTGCCTACAGTGGTAACACCTACAGAGGCAGTAAAGTTTGTGCCCATGATAGAAACACAAAAAGTTGATACAATCTTCATTGACAATGTAGAGATTGCAATGGCGGCCACATACAATGACTTGGATAAGTTTGAGGAAGCCTTTGTGAGCACATAAGAGGTTGAAACTCTATGTGGTGACAGTTCACCCAAGCTACAAGAAAAAGTATTAATAGAAGATATAACAGGCCAAAGAGATGAAGAAGAGAAAGAAGAAGAAAAGATGGAAGAGAAAAATGAGAAAGAAAAAGAAAAATAAGAAAAAGAGGAAGAAAAGAAAGAAGAAGAAGAGGTAAAAGGAAGTGAACAAAAGGATGAAACATTAGTTGAACCAACCAAGGTGAAACAAGAAGTCATCACTCCCTCAACAACATTGTTGTCAAGTTTGACACCTGACACAACCGGTTTGGACTCATGGGGAGAATAAGACCTGATTAAGTTCAGTATCTTAGCCATGGAAAAGGCCAAAGAAAAATAAGTGATGAGGAATCCCCTCCTGGTAGAATCAGTAAACATTCTAAACAATTTGTTGCCAGAGGACAAGAAAGTGTCAAAGATACACTCTATTGATGATGTAAGTATAGTCATCTCACAATTCAAAAGTAATTTCTCAAGCCTTGAAGAATCTGCATCCCTAGTTGTAGAAGAGAAGTACATGAAGAAAAGGTTGAGTGAATTAATGAGAAAATTTGCACTTGACCTAAGCTCACTGAAGACTAGTCAAGCATCCTTAAAAGAGTTTGTATATCAAGGAAGAAGAGTTATTGCAGAATGCATGGATCGAGATAAGCTTACTAATGCCCATTTCAAGGCAATAAAAGAGGCAGAAGCTATGATTGAGCAAGTCTAGAGTTTAGTAAAAGACACATCCATAGATGTAAACATGTGTAATAATGTATACCAAGGGCAAATAGATAAGATTAAGAAGGCAGAAAAAGAAATGTCAAAGATCAGGGCAAGGCAAACACAACTCAGGAATGCTCTTGCGCCCTCATTAGATATACTCAATCAGAACATTAAGGACATAGAAACCACAATGGTAACATATGATCATGGTCCTAGCACTTACTTGAAGAAGATGGAGAAGCTATAGTATGCACTATGCTCCCATCTCCAGATAGTAAACTCTTTGATCACATTTTGGAAGATGGAGATCCAAAACCTAAAGATAGCATATCCAGATGTTTTCCCTCAGTGAGTATATGTAGATACAATTTTTGAAAACACCTTTGTCATTAATGTCAAAGGGGGATTTGAGTATAGAATATGGATTATAATATGTACAGAGAGATATAAGTATATGTATAGAAGACAAAAAGTTTTTTTGTATCAAGGATAGTTAGCAACTTGGTCATATTCCTTTGTTGCCATCAATGAAAAAGGGGGAGATTGTTGGCAAGCTAGATATACTAATGTGTATGAATTAATACAGTGTTTTAATTATGGAAAAAAATTCATATAGTAGTTTGGAGTTAGTGCACTTGATGAGAAGATCAGAAATTGGCTAAGTGTTGAAGACTGGACAGTGTACAGAGTTCCTGTAGCTCAAAGCATCAGCGCATGTGCGTACGATCAAGTTATGATGTGTGCCCTAGAAGATAAGTTGGTTAGACTATATTCATGCTTAGTCTATGAGTGCATGATTTGATATGCAAGTATGAGAAAGATACAGATAGTTGAAGTTACACAACTAGTGTGTGCCAGAGAAGAATATAGCATGTAACCGACTGTTAGCATTTTGAGTTGTGGTTATATTACAATGATGTAAAGGCTATGAACCTATTGTAATTAGGTTTTTGACATGTATATATTTTTTTCGTAAACACGCTTGAGCTAATTAAATTGGAAGCATTGTATGTAATAGGTTTAAGGGCCGACCTAGTTGTTTCTTTTGTATGCGCATATAAGTATGAGATGCACCCATTGTAAATAGTATGGAAGTTGATAGAGAGTTGTGATAAGTAGAGTAGAAGTGTGCGAAGACACTATAAGATGTGTTAGATCTTTGCAAGAGGTCAAAGAATCAGTGCATTAAAGGAACTAATCTGACAAGTAGTGTCACAGTGACAGTTCATCCAACAGATATAGTGTGTATCTAAAATTAGAAGGTTGTAGCCTTCACCACTTGAGCAGTGAGCTCTAGGATAGTGCGTCCACTCCCCTATAAGGGACTATTGTAAAAGACTCCTAATAGGGTTTGAACCTTGACTAGGTCTACTGTACTTAATGCATTGTAAAGAAACTCCTAATAGGATTAAGGATCTTCTAACAAGGATCACAAAACACTAGTATAGAATATTAGTGGGTGTCAATTCCCACTGGGGTTTTTACCTATTTGGGTTTCCCTGTAACCATATTAGTGTCATGTGTTGATTTCTTATTTCATGTTTATGTGAATGTTCATTTCACTACTTAATAAATTAAGATCATTTTAAAGATTAAAGATAAAAGATAAAATACAATGAACACTAATTCACCCCCCCCCTCTTAGTGTTCCCATTCCTAACAGAAGGTTTGTGATTGGAGGATTTAGTGCTAGAAATATGCAAATTGGCATCCACGATGGAGTCCATGGTAGCATGCACTCCAAGAACAAAAGGGTAGCAGTCAGGGAAAATGTAAAATATGAAATCCTTGACTCCACGCAATATGCACTCACAACGCAAAAAGGAAGCAGTGGAGGAATGTGGTCTAAAGGAAAATCCTTCACCCATGCCTAAATGTGCTCACAACGCAAAGTGGAGCGAGTCACAGAATGTGACACTAGAAAAATCCCCCAACGCATTGCAAGATGCACCCAGAGCGCAAAATGAGCCCAGTCCCAGAATGGTCTAAAGAAAAATCCTTAACCCATCCAATGTGCGCCCATGATGCAAAACAACAGATGTAAAGGAATTTGCAAAGAGAAGAATCCCTGACCCATGGTAACATGTGCTCCTTGCACAAATGGGGAGCAGTGAAGGATTGTTCAAAAAGGAAAAATCCCCAACTCATGTTAAAGTGTGCTCACAACGCAAAGTGGGGGCAGTCATGGAGTCTCCAAAATGGAAAGATCCCCAACTCAATGCAAAGTGCACCTAGAGCACGATTCATGCCCAGTCACGGAATGTGTGAAAGAAGAAATTCATAAAATCATGCTCAAATGTACTCGGAAATCAAGATGCATCAAGTCAGAAATTAATCATTGGGGTGAAATTCCAAAGCATGGAAAATCTTGGAAGATTTCAAAAAATTTAAAATCTTGAAAATTCTTAAACTCTTGGAAATTGAAAATTTTGGAATACGTTGAAGAGTTTGAGAAATTCATGGAAAGTGAAATTTGTAAAGTCGAAAAAGGGGAATTTTTTTCAAAATTTGGAAAACATTGAAAAAACTTGAAATCCAAATCGATGAAATTTTGGAGAATTGTGAAAAATCCAAGAAATCTTGAAATTTCCAAAGCATGGAGAAAAAAAATAAATTTTTTGAAATTTGGAGAATAAAGCAAGAAATAAATCTATTTTGGGATTCAAAATTTTAATTTTAATTGAATATTGATTTTTTATTAATATTTAATTAAAACATAAAAAATTGATAAAAGCAATAAAAAATTGAAAATTCTTGAAAATGGAAATTGCTTTTATTTTTTTTGGATTTTATGTTTTAAAATTTGAAATTAATTGAATATTGATTTTATGGATATTTAATTAATTAACCTCAAAAAATAAAAAAATAAAAAAATTGCTTTTGGATTTAAAATCTTGAATTAATTAAATATTGGTTTAATATTTAATTAATATTTTAAAGCAATAAAAAGCAACTAAAAAGGGGAAACTTCTCCATGAAGACAAAAGCTCTTAAATTAGCAGATTCTAAAAAGTGGGAGAAAAACAATGACAAATGGCAAGTAATCTCTTTGAAAACTGGGAGTCTACGAAATTTAGTGCCTCGTTTTAAAGCAACTGTCCAAGGTTCCCAAGTCTATAAAAGAGACCCTCTCCCCATTCATTTCTCACAAGCAAATTTTGAAGAGAAAGCTAAGCAGAGTGAGAGAAAGAAAGTGTGAATTTTCTTGGGAAGTGTGGAAGTTATTTTCAAGAAAAGGGGATTTATTTTTAGAGGACAAGATGGAAGAACCTAGAGGAACAAACATGACCAAGAGGTAGCTAATAAAGAATGAGAAAAGTAGATTCTATCTAGAGTCCAGGATCATTTTAAAATTGTCAGAAATCAGTGATACCAACCTTGGAGGACTGGACCTGAATGAATTCCATAGGAGGATGTTTGGTTATAAGGAACATCATCTAACACACCTAGCTAGCCTGATTGTGAATAGTGGCATGGTGGTTGCAACAAGATTCCCTCCTACCTTCCAGCATCTTGAATTGATCATGGAGTGTGCAAGGCACTACCAGGCAAGAGACAGAACAATCAGAGATGCTGATGGAAACTTGCTTGCATACCTTTATCCACCAACTATTTTAGAGGCCTTCAGAATTCCATCCTCTCAAAGGTTGGTGATGAAAACTAAGGACCAAGTAGAAATATTCTTCACTGCCGGAGTCCAGTATTGTGAAGAGATCATCAATAACAAGTGGCCAAGAAAGAACATATCTCATTTTTCCAAGCTACCCAAATAGCTAGTATGGCTAGATTTCCACCATGAGTATAATGACATGATAATGATGTTGAGTAGGATATTTGGCCTACCTTAGTCTTATCTCTTCGGGAGTTGGATGTGGTACTTTATCAAGTAGGTAGTGGAAGAGCATAATCATGTGGACTGGGCAGGGTTGATTAGTGACAACCTGAGCGAGCAACTAGAAAGCTTGGAGCAAACAAAGAAATTCTACATGAATTCATATGTCATCTACATGTTGGCACATGCAACAAGATATGAAGGACTAAGATGCAAGGGAGTGATCGGGAGTGGAACTCAATGGTTGAAAGTATATGATTGCTATCCTCAGTTGCATCTACATGCAATTGATGATTATGTCTGAGTCAATGATGCATTTTCAATGTGTATTGTGCAAAATTTATAAAAGAAGCTACATGTGAGACTATCTGAGGAAGCCATAAAATTAGTGGAAGAATATGGGGCATAGTTTATTCAGTTTCCTACTTTTTCCTACATTAGGCTTCAAGGATTCTTAGGGAAACCATACAAGCTTCCTAGGTATCCAATAGATAAAATGGTCCTGCTAGAGATCACCCGATAGTTGACCATCTATGACAAAATTCAAAAAGGAAAGAAGAAATTGGGACTTGATTTTCCAATTTCCATAGGCAAGGATGAAGCTGAATTATGTCCATGTCTAAAGGTAGTTGAGAAGTCTCATGAGGAATTGTCATTCTTTCATCTTCCTCTATATACAAAAAGGCTAAACTTTGATCCTTACAAAAAGATACAGTCAGTGGCAGGGATCAAGTATTAGCACATGGCACACCTTGAGGATTTTTGGGCTAATGCTGTAGATGAACAAAAAGTGAAAAAAAGGATGCACTCCAAATTTCCATTGAACCTGATCAGAGTGTGCAAGAACTTTCATATTCCTAACCAGATGGAGGAAGGACTAAATGTGGTCCAGAAAGGGTATTGCCCCGAAAAGAGAGAAATTAGTGCCTATGATTGGTCAAGGAAATAAGTTCTAGACCTTGACACTTTGTCTAGACCAGTCTTGGATTTCATGAGGTATTGGATTGGGAGGCAATTGAGATAGGTGGCCATACCAAAGGAACAATGGAAATACCAGTTGATGGGTCATCAAGCACTAAGGGATGAAAGACCAAGGTAGCTGTAGGGAAGAGCAATGGAAGAGGGAAAAATTCCATCAAGTAGTAAAGAACTTAGAAAAGATAAGGGTGTTTCTCAGGAAATACATGCAAAAAGGAAATTGGACCTCGACAATGAAGAGCCATAGCAGAAAAGGTAGAGGTCTATTGATGTGCCATCCTCACCTATTCAGACTCCTAGTGTGCAAGAGATAGGAACTTTCACCAGGGAGGAAATAGATTTCACCAAGAGAATGATGGAGCAGGACCACATAAGTAGGTCAGTTCATGACATATTGATTATCAACACTAACAAAAGGTTGCCAAAAAGAAGGGGCAGAGAGTAGGATATCACCATTGAAGAGAGTTTTGGTACACTGGTAGAAAGAAATATGATGGAAGAGGAAGTTCCAAAAATAGTGAAAAAGGTCCCTGCACCAGAAGAAGGATCTCCTACAATGACAACTATAGTGCCTATGGTAATGATAGAAAGTCCAAGGGCTGAGGAAGAAATTGATATTAGGATAGTCCAAGGACAAGAATAGTTGGCAGTGTAGAAAGATCAAGACACAGATGTTTCAGAATGGCTGAGACAGAGGATTCAAAGGAGCCAGTAAAAAGAGATTGACCCAGTGGCTGAATTGAAGGAAATCATAGATCAAGTCAACCGATCAGATGAAAATGGAAAGACAAAGAGGTTCACAAAGATTATCCGAGGAGAATGTGGAGCCAGGATCCTGTAGGTTGCAACACCAACAGTAGATAAAGCAAAGGATCAGGTAGCTCCTAAAGAATACAATGTAATTGAAGTCGACTTAGGTCATGCATTTAGGGCACAGGTCATGGAGGATTTCAATGACTCCACATAGGTAGTGAAAGAAAAAATGAAGAATCTTGAGGAGAAATATCAGAGGTAGAAAGGTGAAATTAAAACCCTATGTGACTAAATAAGCATCTTGTCACATCCAGTTAGTGAGAAAGATCCATCATTCATTCCTACAGAGTTTGTCCCTATGAAGTTTGTTGAAGGAATAGACAACATTAGGCAGATTGCACAAGGAGCAGAGGTTTGGATGGAGGGCATCCAGAATGAGGCCTAAAAACATGCTGAGGATTTGGTAAAGATACATAACAGAGCACTTGCCATCCTTTCTCGAATCTAGTGTATGGAGGGATCTTGGGAGGATGAATGCATCTATAGAGATGAGGTAATTATAGAGTTGTATGAGCTGATGGAGACACCTAACAAGAAATAGATTGATGGTAGGATTGTTAGAGAGGGTGAAGCATATGAATTTTCTAGATGGTATGGAGTAGTGCTATTGGCCAAGGAAATGTTTGAGTATTTCATCAAGTATCCACTCGACTGAAGGAAGTGGTTGATAATATCTGGTAGGAAGTTTCCAACAATGTTCCCTTGATTTTATCACAAAGGCTCATTGAAGAAGAGATAACTCTAGGCAACCTGAAGAGAATGTTGGAGGAGTCATTTTAGTTGATCTTTTTCACGAAGGATGATTATGAGAACCTTTCCATATTCTCAAATGATATGCATTCCACTCATGACTTGGTACCAAATTGGGATGATAGTTTGAAGAAGTTTGAGTGAGCAATGGTTGCTTTGGAATTCAAGAAAGCATCAACACCTAGCGTTAGCGTGGAAGAATTGGAAACAATGCTAGATAGATTCCAGACATTCAAGCAAAGAGGTCAAAGATAGGACAAATGACACATTTAATGCATAGTGGGAGCATGTAGTGGTCATTTATTGCACCCCACCTTCCTTTTAAATGTGCATGCATAGTGGGCATTTATTACCCACTATGGTAGTGGATTCTTTTTGCATTGATGTAGATTATTTTTCTGTTCCCTAAACCTAATTAGGGCTGAGGTGGAAAAATTTGGGTCATTGGTTATTATTTTGATCCAACAATTTTGTTGTTTTCAAGGACCTATATAAAGGCCTCTTCTTCTCATTTGTAAGGGAGTGAATTTTGAGATTGTTTCTTATGAGCTATTGAGACAATAGAATTTTCATTGAAGTGTGGCGATCATTTGATGTGTCTTAATGCTTCCTTGGTTTCATAATTCTCTCAATTAGATTAAGTTTAATAGATAAAGTGTGATGAATGTTTTGGAGAATATGAAGATGTTTTGATGAGTTTCTTTGGTTCATACTTTTGATGTTTTAGTGATTCTAAAGTGTTGTGCAAAGTTAGCCTGAACCCTTATCCATGTGCCTAAATTTGATCATTCACACAAGCCTTTGAAGATTGCACTAGTCCACGTGTAGTTGTAGCTTACTTGGAAAAGTGTGACTTGGTAATTAAGGAACTCATCCATCAGCATACTTTCCTTGGCTATCATTACCCTTAGGATTAGATTATGACCTCTGAACCCTAAACCCTTTTCATTTCCGCATATACGGTGAAAACCCAAAAATAGTACTTAATTGAAAATCTTTTGATAGTACCCATATTCATCATGACATAAAGGATTGAAAAATGTAAGACCCCTTGTGATCATTAGAAAATCACATCAACATCGAGCATATCCATGAGTCGAGGAACCTTAGAGTTATCGTATGATCTTTTTGCAATCTTAGCATATCCAATACTTTGTTCAAGAGAGGATAGGATATTTTGGTATTTTGTTCTACTATTTGGTGAGTCATAAAAACCGCATCAAAAAGTTACAAAAATTTTACACATGATCATTAACATACTTCCCTTCCTTCTTTACTCCTTGGATAATCCTTCCATGGGCCATCTTCCTCCATCCTACATGTATTTCTTGGACCGTCACCTTGTTTGTAGATTAAATGTGATAGTTAGAGGCAAACATCTTTGTGACCTTATCCTCCAACCATCCACCCTACCATGGATTGGCCAAATGATTTATTTTTATAGCCTTTAAAAATCCATTTGGAAGTTACAACTACCTAAGACTGAATTAGAGCCTTTATGATAACTTTACAATACATGTTTTGTTGCTTGACAATATTTGTGACATAATTGAAAAATTTTGGATTTTGTACTCAAACTCATCAAAACTCCTCATGGACACTATTAACACATCATAATGGACCAAATAACACATTTTACATCAGGTTTTCCCTTCCTTGGTTTATTTTGCACAATTTGACCATATGGACCAAGATTGACCTTATTAGGACTTTAATAGACATTTTGAACAACCTGATTCAAGTGGCTCATGTAGCCTTACATAATGACTCAAAATACATTGTAATACATTCAATTGACCTTTAAAAATAAAATATCAATGACATTGTTCATAAAATAACCCTTTGACCTCCTGGTGTACCTTGGTGTTAGGTGCTCATGCACCAATATGGTTGCAAGCATTGTAATCTTGTGTAATATTGGTTCCATTTACCTGTTGACATGATTGGAAAGCTAAGATGAGATGATTGCTGGCATTGATGTCAAATAGACTAAGCATTTTCAAAGGGGGGTATAATGAATTTTATAGTTGGTCCAGTCATGAGAGTGTCAGGATGATGACCAAAGATGTTGAGGATGGTGCTAACAAAGTTATTGAGATGTTGAAGTGTAATATGTTACAAAAGATGCTAGAAGAGATGGTGGACATATGCGTTCTTTGTATGTGATTGATTAGAGCTTTTTAATAGGGTTAATGTAATTATATGGTGTGACCATGAGGCATAATGTGGGTACAAACATAAGAAATTCTTGGTATTTATTGCAATGTTTTCAAAGGGCTCCTTTTTGTAGGCTTTCAATGTGCAATTAGATTTTATCATCATTAGAAAAGGAGTTAGTGACTGTAAAAGAAGTTTGATAACATGTCCAATACATGTGTTCCTAAGGAACAGTCATGATTTTTTCATCTAAGTTGTTAGATGGATTGATGGACCTAGGAAGAGTTACGAATCTAGAGTATTATTAGGAATATGTATTCATGGATTTATATTGCAAACATATTGGTTAAAGTTGAATCAAGGGAATATAGTATAAGTTTCTGAATCTTGGCACTATAATGGCAGGAGTAAAGCTATATGGAAAAATGACAATTTATTGATCAAAAGCAACATGAACTTCAACATTGACAGAGGTTTGTGATAGAAACTTCAAAGATACATTTAACAACATCATACTAATGGATAGTCATTCCAATCATTAAAGAAACCTTTGAGAATATGTCTATGATTTTGTTTAATCTTTACTGAGAATGACATATTGTTGGTCCTTAGATATCAAATCACTATTTATAAAGGTCAAGTAAAGAAAGGATTTGAAGTGTTATAATAAAATCAAAATATTTTTTTAGTAGCCACGTCAAATGTATTTGTTGACAACTTATTATAATATGTTAACCAATATAAATTGATCAAAGTTTTTGATGGTGACTAAGGAAATGTTCATGTCTAAAGTTTGAAGCATGTGAGAGTTATGCGTTTATTTGTCAATTTAGTTTCATGGTGTTCCATCTGAAATTTTAAGCTCATGTAAGTGGTGTACAATCTCATGATTGTTTAGTACCCTCTTTAGTGTGTTTTCATTATAGTTTTCATAATAGGACTTCATAATTGCACTTAATGAATACCTAAACTAAAATATGGGTCCTCTATTCCTTTAATCTTGCTCAAAATTGAGGAAAGCCCTTAATTATAAGTGTCCTCTATTTTTACTCTAATCAAATAATTCATTTCATCTCCTAGGCCCCATGTTATCATTTTTAGCCTTGATGCTCTATCCCAACCTTGAAACTGGCTATCAGTTCTTATCCCGCATCTCCTAATTTCCCAAGACACAAAATCCTAATTGGGCCTAAAATTGGTGAAATAGAACATTTCAAACACTCTATTCTTGGGAACAGAATGTTTCAAATGTTTTTTCCCCTTGGTTTTGAGTCCAAATTTAAGTTGGGTCACATCTTGGTGATTTAGTAGAGGATTAAGATCTAGAATTGGCTCTCTCAATTCTATCTCCCAATTTTCTATAAACTCAAGCTCCACACTTCATTTTAGTATGATGAGGGAAATTTCAAGGTTGAAGCCCCAATTTGAAGAAATTCTATGAAGTGAAGACTTATGAACAAAGGCTACATCAATATTCGATTAAGAACTCAAATATTTTCAACATCATGATGGAGATACAAAAGCATTATGGTGATGACTAGGAGACTATTGATCGATTATTGACTTGTAATCTTCCTCTTTGGATTTGGGTATGGTTTCTTGTTATCTTTATATATACACATTTGTGCTTTAGATCTACATTTATTGCATTCTTTGAATGACACATTGATTTCCTTTTCATATAGGGTTTATTCTATCACACTAGGGTAGATCTTTACATCACATTTATACTCTTTAGCTCATATCAATTTAGACATACTCTATATTCACAAGAACTACACACTTTATCTCAATTATAATGACTACCTATGGAGGTTGAAATCAACAAAATATGAGGTTGACCAAGGAAAAACCCTATATAGCCACCACACACACATTTCTCAAATTTACAGGTGGACCCTAGAATTAGTTGTCAAAAATTTTGTGCCATCCTAGCACTGAGACACACTTTGCAATTTTTTTTGGAAGAAAACCTTGGGTATGGAACATTTCAAACGTTCTATACCTAGGAAAATAATGTTTTAAACATTCCGTTCCTTGCGAAAGTCGGTGAAATTTCAGGTGTACATAGGTACAGGTCTTGAGATCTTAGATTATCAGTTATAGGTGTTTTTAGGATTTTGACAGTTAGGAATTCAAATCTAAGTCTTCATTTCTCCTATTTCAATTCTAGGTGCACTCAAATTAATCCTAATCCATTTCTACATATGTTCTTTAATTTGGTTAGCTCATTTTCTGTCTTATTTAGTCATTTGCATACTAGTCTCATTATGTGACATATGCACAATAAAAAGGGAATGCATTTTTTAGTTTATGTAAACATTGATAATATACATTTTTAACTAAAATTTAAAATTATTGGTTAAGATCTCGAGGAATACTATAAAACACAATTTAAAAATATAGAATGAGGTTGATTATTATTCACTAATTTCATTTATTTGGAAATTATCAATAAGCCTTAGAGGGGACCTTATAGTAAATACGTACAACCATGCATATTTGATTGGTTGTTTGGTCAAACCAAAATTTTATTCAAATTATTTTTATAACTTGATTGGTGAGCCTTACAACTTTGACTTAATATTTTTAGGCAATTATATTTAAAATGACTAGTCAATGGGAAAATATGAGTTGAAGATGCTATGTTCATGAGGAGATCTGAGAGATTATATTTTCTTCAATGAGACACTTGATAATCCATTTTACTATTAAACGATCATAGATTCGTATTACAATCGTTATATATTTGTAAAAACATCATAATTATTGGGAACAATTAATTTACATCATTTATCTTTTCTAATATTTTAGTACATATTTTTAAAATTATGAGTTGTTGGATGAATATGACTTAAAGATGTTATGTTCACAAAGAGATATGATACATTGAAGTTTCTTTGATACAATACTTGGTAATCCATTTTTCTATTAAAGGATTATATATTTGCTTTAGAATATTTTTTATGGGTAAAAACTTCATATGTATTTGGGAAATTAGTTTGCATATTTTTTCTTTTCTAATATACATGCATTTGAATGTTTGTGATGACTAGTTGTTGGGTGAATAGAATTTGATTCTTTGAATATGTTACATTCATGGAGATACGAGTCATTGAAGTTTGTTTGGTGGGACACTTGATAATGTATTTTTTTATTAAAAGATTGTGTATTTGTATTATAATATTTTTATGGGTAACAACTTCATATACTTTTGAGAAAATTACCATGCATCTATTTTATATAGAGAATGCATATTCAAATGTAAACACTCAAAACTTCTAGACTCATAATATGTACAATTAATGTCACTTTACATATAAACTATTAATTAATAAATATTCTAAAAGCTAAATAATAATTACATCTATTAACTACAAAATAGAATTTTAGAGATCATTTTCTATATAATAAAAATGGATATTAATAGTAACTTTTAAAGTAAAATTTTTAAAAACATCTATCAAGGATGTACCCTTGACTCAATTTTTTAATTAATTAGAAATAAAAAAATTTCTATTTTTATTTTTTATTTAATCAATAATTCTGAACCATGCATAAACAAAAGTCTTAAAAATGAAAACAATATTAGTTTTTATTTTTAATTAATTAAAAATCTTGGTCAATGGTACATCCTGAACCCTACACATACGTTTCCCTACTTCATCAATTTCAATAGCCTATGTAGGGATTAGGATGCACCATTGACTTAAAAAAAGTACTAATCTCATTTTAAAAAAACTAATCAACAATTAGAAATATGCAAAAACAAAAAATCTTGAAAGTGAAAACAATATTACTTTCTATTTTTAATTAATTTAAAATATTGGTCAATGGTGCATCTAATCCCTACATATACGTTTCCCTACTTCATCAATTTTTATAGCCTATGCAGGGACCAATTAATTAAAAATAAAAAAATAGTACTAATTTCATATTTAAAAAATTAATCATCAATTATGAACTACACAAAAAAGAGTCTTAAAAGCAAAGACAATATTAGTTTTTTTTTAATTAATGAAAAATCTTGGTCAATGGTTGTATCCTTATATGTTGCCCCACTTCATCAATTTAATTAAAATCTTGATCAATAGGATGTTGCCCCCATAACTATGAAAATTAATTAATAACTTATGATGTATAGTTGACTACAACTTATAATTAATTAAAAATAAAAAACAAATACTATTTTATTTTTTAAATTAATCACAATCTGAACCATGCTTAAAAAAAAGTCTTAAAAATGAAAATAGTATTATTTTTTAATTTTTAATTAACTAAAATCTTAGTCCATAGTACATCATAGTGATCATTTTTTATTTTTAATTTAATTAAAAATATGGATAAATAAGACATTGTGATCTACATAGACATTGTCCCCGTAACTATGAGAATTAATTAATAGCTTAGGATGTACAATTAACTAAAATTTGTAATTAAATACAAATAAAAAACAATTTTTTTTGGGTTTTATTTTAAAAACTAATCAACAATATGAACCATGCATAAACAAAAGTCTTAAAAATGAAAAGAATATTATTTTTAATTTTTAATTAAAAAAAGTCTTAGTCGTACATTATCCTGATCATTTTTTATTTTTTATTTAATTAAAAATCTTGATCAATAGAACAACATCATCTACAAAGACGTTGGCCCCACAAGTGGATTCTCTTTGTTAACTTTAAAAATTAAGAGATGTTGGAAGATGTTTGTGTAATCACCTAAAATTGGTCTACTAGAACTTGAGCCCCCCTTTTGATCAAACCATCTCTTTTCTAAGCATCATTATGCAAAGTAACCTTTAAAATCACTTTTGCATAATTAAATAAAAAATCTTAGATCGAGCTTTTACTATGGTCTAATTTCTAGAGCTTGCATATTTATTTAATTGCTATAACTTTACTTTTAATATACAGTTCCTACACTTTTATTAAAAGAACACATTCACATGTGTGCACCCACTTAATCTTGATTAATTAGCAATTAAAAGGGATTTTTGCTTGCAAATGCTATTTTGTCTTAAATCTTACCTAACATCTTTTTTGCCTCTTAATTCTCACCACTCATCTCTACCTAACCTTTCATCTCCTTGTATCTCCTTTTGCCTCTTCATCTCATCCACTCATTCTTTTTCCTCTTAATCTTCACCCTCCATTCTTGAGGAAATTCCTTTAAAAGTAAGCTCTTCCCTTGCTCAAGGGTCCCAATCTTGATTATTGTTGAAGTAAATTCTTGCATTCTAGCATTCTCAATTTCTTAGATTAATCTTGCTAATTTGAATTGTTAGTTTTAGGTCTCTCATTTCTTAGCTTAGCTTCATTTCTTAGCTTAATCTTGCATTGTTAATCTAGTTTCTTTCTTGCATTTCTTCAATAGATTTAGCTCTTGCATTATCATTCTAGAATACTAGTTCTTGCATACATTCTTAGCTTAATCTCTCATTTCTAGCTTGCATTCTTAGCTTCATTCTTGCACTTGAATCTTTCATTCTGGAGTAGTCAAGTCACTAATCCTCCATGCCAATTTGATGAGCATTATGAGAAGGATTAAACTCGCTTCATCTAGGAAGCTATGAGCCACTTCTTGAGATTTCCTCTTCCATGGATTCTCTCAAGTGTAATGGTTCATAGAACTTGGTCACACTTTTGATCACACAGTTTGCGCTCTGTAGAATGACTACTGTTAAAGCCTAGTAATGTTTAGATGAAGAAAACAAGGCAATAAAAAAGTGCAAATAAGACACATTACTATTATTTGGTTTATCCTTTCATCGGCGGATCTCCATATTTATATTTGCTGCAAGTTATATGGAATATGCTCCATCTCCACCTCCACTTTCATCAGTCTTGGGTGAAGTTTTCATAGGTTTTGTAAAGTTATTAACCTTAGCATCCTATGCTTGGCTTACTTCACTACAAGTGCAAAACATTTTACGAATAGCCATAGGTTAGATGTGGATACATTGGCTTTGGTTTATCAATTGGCTCTTAGTGGAAGAGTTGTTGTGTGTGTTTTCATAGGCTATTTGCTTCTTGGAATGGCTACTCTAGATTTATGAAATTTTGTGGCGTTAGCAATTGCTATATACACCCAAATTGGTAGTGAATTGATGATTTCTTACCTCAGTAGAACACATATTTTGAAGGATGGTTCAAGAAATTGGGTGATAAAAGTGAATTTAATCATATTAATATGTATTACAATCCTTTTTTAAAAATTAGCATGCACGGTTTTAGTCACTCAAATAATTCACAACCTTCTCAGAGAGGATTTTTGCAATTTTCCTGACCCCTGAAGAGGATGATTTTCAACTCACAATTGAAGGGGGGATGTCAACCTATTGGAATGATTTTGATGATGAAATGTTGAAATCATGGTTTGTTGCTTGTGTTTGGTAGGTTGATTATGTGATATCCAGGTTAGTTTTGAGTTTTACATCTTTTATAATAGTCACTATTTGTGTTATACTCTTCAGCATGTAAAATATGTCCCATAACCAATATATCATTGATAAAAGCAGTGCTATATTCTTTCCACTCTTTAGTTTCATTATTATAGGATAGCTTGTCATTTGCTGGAGATGGTTGAATGCCCAGTTGTATTTTTTGTTGGAAACTACAATTGAAACAATTGTTATATTGTCATTGATGTCAAACCTTAACTGGTGAGACCGTTTCTATCTAGTAGAGTACCACATTTTTTGATTGATGAAGAGGATTTGAAAAGAGGAGATAAAAAGAAGACCTAGTGGAAAGGTTGAGTTATGAGAAACAAAAATGGGTACTTGATTAGTTGGCACATTGGCAAGGTAATGTGTTGTTTATCTATAACACTAAGTGAAGAAGACAGTTGGTTTGAAGCATAGAAGAAATGGGGAAAGAAAGTATGAAAGCACAGGCTTAACCGATCAAAAGAGGAAAAGATTAAGAAACTTAAGTTTAAGATGAGTGATGCTAGTGTTGACCAAGCATCAGTATAAGTTGAGAAAATTTAGTGTCAACCGAGAATTAGTAATTACTGAGTATCAAAAAATGGATCGAGCGAAGACAATGATTGCCAAGAAGAACTGTTTAGCGATGATCGAGTTATCTAGTGAAGACTAAGAATAAGAACACAGTGATGACCAAGTGCCAGTAATTTATAGTTTATGAAGGGATTGCGATTCCTAGCCGACACAGTTGAATTCTTGGAATATGTAAAATGTGTTGAAGATAAGGATGAATGCCTAGGAATATTTAATGCATGGTAAATTGTTTTTATGCATGGATTCAAAGAAAAGTTTTGAGAAGTATCTAGAAGGATAAGAAGGAGAATGAAATGTTGGAAGGATTTGATGAATCTAACCTAAACTAAAGATCTACAGAGATGATTAAGTGGAAAAAGATTAAGCTATCTAATTGAGGAAATATAAGGATAACCTAATTGGAGGTTATGCATGAGGTTGATTTTGTTGATTGGCGAACCTAAGCAGAAGGCTAAGAAGAGAAGTGAAGAGCTATGAAGATTTGTGAAGTGGTGATTTCTTGAAGGGTTTCCAAGAAGATCAGAGATGGAGATGAAAATGAATGCCAGTCAGTGAATCAACATATGAGCTAGATTGGATCTGTATTTGCAAAGTGAGTTGTTTGTATCAGATCAAAATCCACTATTACTTTCTAACCATTGTATTAGTTGAAACCCTTTAATCAAGGTTGACCTAATAGTAATTTGTAAATCCTTTAATCAAGGTGACATTCTAATGGGATGTTCTTAAGTCCACTAACAAGGCCACTCCTAACGGGGTGATTGAATTCTTTAATAAGGTCACACCGAATAGTGTGTATTGTAACCTTTAACATGCTTGGCTCCTCACCGAGCTCACTTGAGAAGAGTGAAAAATTGGTAGCATGTTACTGGTGGTTTTTCCCAAATTGGGTTTCCATGTTAAATCCTAGTGTCATACTTGTGTTAATGTTATTTGATGTGTTTTACTATTAAGAGTTTTATATTCTACAAGTTGATTACTTTTGGATAGTGGATTGTAAGTTTATGTTACTAATTATATTCTATAGAGACCAAGTGGATTGATAAGTAGATTTGAGTTGGTTGAAGTGTTTAAAAGTTTAATTTATGCATTTGGAACTTAGGATAATTGATTCACCCCCCCTCTTAGTTATTCTAAAATTATTCTAACAATTGGTATCAGAGCTTGTGGTGCTTGTAAAGAAAAGTTTGAAGGTACTTGGAGCTAAAGATCAAGATGTACAAAAAGGAGGTACCAAACCTGAACAAGGAGAATTTCCCTGCATGGAAAAGTTTGATAAAGCTACACCTAGATGGAATTGGAGATGCAAAAAAATATTTTGTGGAAAATGATTACATAGCAGTACCGACAACTTTGATAGCCCAATAGATGAACGAAAAAAAAGAACATAATCAAGCAATGTTGGAGATTGAATCAACCCTAAGTTTGTTATCTCTATTGAGCATTAAAGGTTGTCATTAGTATCAAAGGTTATCTACAATATCAGTCAGTTACTTAAATTGAGCTAGTCGGTAACTAGAAGCAAAATAGACCCATCGGTTAAGTATATACACCAAGCATCAGATAGTTTACCGAGCACCTATAGACACTGACACTGAGTGATAGTAAACAATGAGCACCATTATACACCGAGCAGTTTATACAATGTTTACTGATGATCATAGGAAATGACATAGTAATCAATAATAACACATTCTTCTTTGCAAATGGTTACAACCAATCAGAAAATGGATTACCAAGATCAAGGAATATTTAATGTCAAGATATTCATTAAATACAATGTATATCTTATGTAATAGTTTGATCTAGGTCATTTTTGTACACCGTAGATCTTAGGGTTTTTGTCTAAGATTTGTAACCTAATTTTGTTAAGCAACATAAAGTAGTATGGTATATAAATGTATGTTTGCATCATTTTGTATGTGAAATGATGTATGAATTATAGAGCACTTGAAGCACTTGCCTAACTTCAAGTCTATCAGTTGATAGTGAAGAAAAGTATTCAGAAGTTTATCAGATTAAGCAGAATCAGAGTAGGCTAACCGAGTAGTTCAGAGAAGAAATACATCATAGCAAAGGTGATATTTTGTCAGTAATTTATTGATCTATATCAAACAATTAAGTTGTCATTAGTAGATAATTGCCTATTGCTTTCTAACAATTGTAATAGAGTTTTGGCTAAATCTCTTAACTGAGTAGACTTGATAGCCTTATGTAAATCTCTTAACCGAGTGCACACTTCATTAGTGTTGTTAAAATCCTATAACTAGGTAGATCTAGCTGATCTAATATGTTACTCCTAATAGGGTAAGATCACCAGAAGTGATCAAAACTTGTAGCCCTAACAAGAAAACCTTTTCTATCAGCAGTAGTGAAGAATTTGTGGGTGTCATCCCGACCGTAGTTTTTACCTTATAAGAAGGGTTTTTGTGTTACCAAAATAGTTGTGTTATGTGACTGTTATATTGTTGACTTCATGTTATTTACTTTCATAAGTTAAATGAATGAATGATACATGTATTAGATGCAAGGTATTTTGGAAAGTTATTACAGTTTGCTGTTATAAATCTGAAAGGTTATCAAGTTAAAGTTTTTGTGGGCATTGATTCACCCCTCCCCTCTTAGTACCTATCTCTTCTTATTCCAATAATTGGTATCAAAGTGCAGTTCTCTTATTGAACAGTTTAACCACTGAAGGGTAAAGATCTAAGTCATGGAGAGGTATAAGTTAGAAAAGACTATTAAGAATCAAAAGATTCAGATGCAAATGTTTATTGAACAGTACAAGCAAGCCAAGGAAGGACTGAAGAAATTACTGGTTGAAAGAAAGAACCTAGCTATTCTGCAAAATGAGATCAGTTACCATGAAGAAGAAATTGATGATATATTTGATCATAGTGGATCTAGCTCTGGAAGAATCTCTGATGGATCTAAAAGTATAATCACTGATTTGTCTGAATAAAATCAACATTTAACTGAACAAGTGAAAGCATTACAAATCGGTCAAGAATCTCAGATGCTGAGAATGGTAGAGACAATGAACAATGCTAGACAAGCTGAATAGGAAAGGAATTTGGCTATTGATGACCAAAGACAAATGATTGAACAACTTCAAGCAAAAGAAAGTGAAATACAAAGACTTACCAATCATCACTTTCAAGTATCTAATCAAATGATGATTGTGAATCAAGAGGTCAACTGAGTAAATGGAGAATTGTTAAGAAATCTTGAAGAAGTTGCAAGACTTAGAGAGGAGAATGAGAAACTGAGAAATGAAGTGAAAAATCAACAGCAACACAATGAAATGAAGAAATTGGCTGAGGACAGTTCTAAGAAGATTGATGACGTTCTGATTAATCAAAGAAGATTTGGGAGTAGAGCTGGGATAGGCTATACTAGTGAAGGAGAATCATCACATCAAGCTGAAGAAGTCAACAAAAATCAAAATCAAAGACCTAAAGCGTTGACATGTTATCACTATGGCAAACTAGGACATACATCTAATGTGTGTAGAAGCAAAGCACAAGGTAAACCTCCTGTCACTCCTAAGTTCAATGGATATTGTTATTATTGTTGTAAGTTTGGACACCAAGCCTATGAGTGTAGAGCTAAATAGAATGATATTTCTAATAATACTACTATGGAGAAAGTATGCTATACTTGCAATAAACATGGACACACTGCACGAGATTGTAAGGCTAAGATGAAATAAGTATGGAATCTTAAGTAGAAAACACAGTGCAAGCCTTATCAATTGAAGAAATGAGGTAACTCTTATGTTTAGGATTATAATACATGGGCTAACTACATTGCATGTGGTAGATATGGGCACATTGCAATGAATTGTAACAGGAAAAGATGGGCTGGACAATCAAGAAGCTGGACAAACACTGGAATGACATGTTTGCATTGCCATAAAGTTGGTCATTTAAGCAAAGACTGCAGAGACTGAGCACTAGAAGAGAATCATGTATTTGAGAGCGGACATACTATTGAAGATATCATGAAGATAAGAAACTTTATGTGGAAGAAGGCATCTAATGAGAATGCTGAATCAAGTAATACTTTCGGTGAAACCTCATCCACTGGGTTGGGTGACATCGGTACCTCCACTTAAGGTGATATAGGTATGTATGGGACTAACATTTAAAAATCATCACATTTTACATAAACTTCCTTATATATGATGAGCACATACCAAATCTACATGAAAATAGATGCATTATGGGTTATATGTTAAGAGCTAGAAAAGTTACATAATTGGTAAAAGCAAGACCAAGAGTTGGTTACCCATCCGTAATCACTATTCAAGGTTAACCGAGCACATGTATCAACTGACGAAGAAAATTGTGTGTTAACCGAGTGGATCAAAGTTTACAATTGTTACTGAGCTGACAACTGTTATGAACCAAAAGTAGGTCAAGCATTTATTGCACAAAAGTTTGAGTGGGAATATCAAAAAGTCTATAAATATATGAGAAACAGAGTTCATTTTTTCATTGCAATCATGAAGAGAGAAGATTTAGCAGAAAAGAGTTTGAGCTAAGAAGATTTTTTGAAGGATTCAAAGCTACTATTGATCGAACTAATATTACTCTTTGATGACTCTGAGTAAGTACATTTGCAACTGAACACTTTATTAACCTGCTATTTGCTGAAACCCTAAATCAATTTATGGCATCCACGTCATCTGCAAGAAAATCACAGAGTGTTGAGGAAGAAGTAAATCTAATTGTTAGAGTGAATTTTGACGAGCCTAAGTTCAAACAACACCCCAAGATTGCATCACAAGTGAATTCAATGGGCACTTTTTCAAGCATCCCAGATAGGGTTTTATTAACAGAGGATGTATGTTCATACATTCATTGCAAGATTGGAGAAGTAGGATATTTTGAGACTATTGTGGCATATCAACAATTGTGTGGCACTGATGGAAAACTAAAAATAGAATATGAATAGATTGAGAAATCAAGGTTATCGTGCGCCATACACTTTCTGAAATCTTTCAAAACAGACTGGATAAGGATTGTATTGAGTCAGTATCATGATGGAAAATTTTGGTTGGATAAACCAATAGAGGTCACAAAGAAAATGATCAGTAGGGTTACAGGCTATCCTACAACTAACAATGTGAAGGCTTTCCGAAGCTCTTCCTGACCTGATGTTGAGAAGAATACTAGAGCTACATGGGACAATCTAGCATTGAAGATTTCAACAATTAAAGACCCAGTGGTAAAATTTGCAGCACATGTGATTAGGTACAAAATATTTCAATCAAGTAGACTAAATAACGTACCTTGTAGTGCAGTTGACATGGCACACAAAATTGTGAAGAAAGATCACCAGATTGATCTTGCAGAGATACTGCTGAATCAATTACAGGAAAACATGAAGACTATAAGGTCAAATAAGTCAAACACATGTAAGTTTGGTTCACTCCTAGTTTGTTTATTTTTCTATCTACAAAAGTATATTCTTGGTGTCAGTACAGTAAATTGGACAACAGATAAACCGATAATAGAACAAATTACCGAGAGGATGAACAAGTTAGGAGATAGTTTGAATAAACATTTTAATGAGTATTTTATAGAATTTCAGACCAAGATGAATCAAAGAAGTAGAATTCCACGTCAATTAGTTAAGAAATTTGAGTTAGATATATGTTTTTTAGTAGACATAGATCATTCTATGATAAGAGCAGTTGAACCTAGAATCAAGTGGCTAGCACTGATGAGATATGAAATGAACTATGATTTCACTTTGAAATCTATTGAAGCACTGCTAGCACTACCAAAAGACCCCAAGGCCACAAGTTTTGGAACCTATGAAGAAGCAAAGTCTAGAATCACAATAGGTTTGGCTATTAACAAAATGTCTAGGAAGGCAAAGAAGAATAAGAAAGACTTAACTGCTAGATTTGGAGATGTCTTGGATTCATCTGAAGAGACACCGGTTGAATAGGCAACCAAAGGTGAGTTAATGTTGACTGACAAGGCACATGACAGTGAGGAAACCGAATCTAATAAAGACCAAGAAGCTACAATGGTTCCTCCTATTAAAGCTCTTAAGAAGAGGCAGTTGCCAGTACAGACAGGTACACGCACAAGATCATCAACTACAGCTTCACCACCATAGAAAAAGGAAGCAAAGAAGGTATTAAAATGAAAGGCTACTACACTAACAAAGACATATGAAAAGAAAGGACCCAAGGTTGTAGTAGTGGCACTGAAGAAAAGGAGAAGACTGATAAGAGGTAAAGAAGACCTTGAGAACATGAAAAATGAAGATGAAATCAGTCAGTTCAAAGTGGTCAGCAACAAGGTAAGATTAGTAGATGAAATCATTGAAGATATAATTGAGAACAATGACCTTGCTGATCTAGAACTTAGCAGATTTGACAAAATGTCAAATGAGGATCAAACAAAGATTGAGGAGGTGGTCATCCAAATGACAGTAAAGTTTAAAAGAGTCCCACTGGAGTTTGCACTATCATTACTAAAGGATTTGGATGACAGAATAAATTAAAAAGAGGCTTATGCACTAGACATCGAGAAAAGAAAGAGAGAAAGATCTGTAGTTCGGGTAGCCCCACATCTAAGCCTAGTAGAAATTGATGGACACATGGTTAATAATTAAGCAAGATTTGCTGTAAAGAACCGAGCCATGATGATACTGGATGAGAAGGTGGTGGATGTAGATGAAGCTGGCAATTCCCTATGGAAATTAATTTTTAAAGCCAAAGAACAAGCTGAGCAAAATGCATTCTTAAATCTATCTAAAAAGAGACAAAATTCCAAAGGAAAAGGTATCTATATTGATGATATTGCAACAAAGAAGTCTAAGGACACTAGTATATCAATTACCAAGGTAATTGATATCACTGATCAAAAGGAAGACTTAAAAATTTCATAGGATACACCAGATCCAATAAAGATCCAAATAAAGATGAAAACCAATGATGAGGTACTAATTGAGGACATCACAAATGGTGATCCTGATGACAAGGATGATGAGGATGTAACCATTGCACCAGCACATACTCACGATGAAGCTCAAGTCACAAAATGTGCATTTACATCATTACCGGGTGAACTTCCTATACTTGAAGAGGTAGTAGAAATTCTTTCACAGGAAAAACCTGACAGCTCAGACCCCGAGCAACCTAAGGATACAACAGGGGAACAAGACACCGAAATAGCTACCGAGACACATAAACATGAAGAAACCAAGGAAACTACAATAGAAACAAAGGCACAAGATGAGCCTAAGGAAACTAAGGTGACCCCAACTAACACCACATCTAAGGCTCCAACCCACTCAATCGATACACAGGTTATTGAGGAGTAGAAGAAGGAAGAAAGTGTGTCAACCAGGAAAGATACTTGAAAGGTTGAAGACAAAGTTGTTGTCACCATTATGAAGAATTCATCCCTTGCACTAGAGAAGAAGAAGAGAAAGAAAGCAAAAGGGCCGATCAGTCGAGACGAAGTGATAATAATACCAAAGTGTGACCTAAGGACCCTAAGCCCCAAGGAATTGAGTAAATATGGGGAACTATGCACAAGGAAGGCTGCACAAGAAAAGTTGAAGCAAGAAGCTAAACACAAAGCAATATTAATAGATGTTAGGGATATATTACAATAGGTAGTACCTAAAGTGGACATTGATGAAGATATTCCTATAATAGATCAACTTGCTATCCTTATCAAGAAGATAAATGCCCCAGACATTGATGCAGAAAAGAGAATTGAAGAAAGGGTAGAATCAAAGATTCAAGACAAACTGGTAGAAAGAATCAACCAAGAAGTGGCAATAAACAAGGTAAAATTATCTAAGGTAATAACTGAGATAAAATTGATAACCCAGGTAATTTGTCAATTCTTACCGAAGCTATGCACTATGGAAACCTTCACTGATGAGATCAGTGAAAAGATCAAAGGTCTGGAAGATGACATCAAGACCAGTGCAAAAGTAGCTATCACCAAGCCACATGCTTTTTCAAAGCACATTCACCAAGTTTAGGAACTCCGGCGGTTGATAGTAGATCTTAAGAAACAAGAAGAACAAATCACAAAGTTACAGACAAAATGCATTCCATACTTGAAGATTTTTGAGAAACACATTGTCAAAGTGGAACAACTAGTTGCAACACTAGAAATTCATGTGTTGGATAACATCTTTGACATGCATGCACAAGTCGGTCTTGAGCATATTGCTCTCACCAACTTGAAAGAGGAATGGGAAAACCTCTTGGCGTTAGTGAAGAAAACCCATTAGCATATTTTTGACAAGATGTAAGTATACAATTTAAGTTTTTGTATTTGGCATTAATATCAAAAAGGGGGAAATCAATGCATATTTTAATATGCCAAATATGTACATAGATGCTACGTAAACTACATATTATCAGGAGCATGCACCGAGGGGGAGTAAATAGAAATTTTTGATAAGAATATATGTATATGGTGGAGATATAAGGTATATGCAAAATTTTTTGTCTATATACATTCAAGTTTTGATACTAATGCCAAAGGGGGAGATTGTTATCTCTATTGAGCATTAAAGGTTGTCATTAGTATTAAAGGTTATCTACAATATCAGTCAGTTACTTAAATTGAGCTAGTCATTATCTAGAAGCAAAATAGACCCGTCGGTTAAGTATATACACCGAGCATCAGACAGTTTATTGAGCACCTGCAAACACTAACACCGAGCGATAGTAAACACTGAGAACCAGTATACACCAAGTAGTTTATACAGTATTTACCGATGATCATAGGAAATGACATGGTAATTAGGAATGACACATTCTTCTATGCAAATGGTTACAACAGATCAAAAAATAGTTTACCAAGATTGAGAAATATTTAATGTCAAGATATTCATTAAATGCAATGTATATCTTATGTAATAGTTTGATCTAGGTCATTTTTGTACACCGTAGATCTTAGGGTTTTTGTCTAAGATTTGTAACCTAAGTTTGTTAAGTGGCATAAAGTAGTATGCTATATAAATGTATGTTTGCATCATTTTGTATGTGAACTGATGTATGAATTACAAAGCACTTGAAGCACTTGCCTAACTTCAAGTCTATCAGTTGACAGTGAAGAACAATATTCAAAAGTTTATTAGATTAAACAGAATTAGAGAAGGCTAACTGAGCAGTTCAGAGAGAAATACATCACAAAAAAGGTAATATTTTGTCAGTACTTTATTGATTTGTATCAGACAATCAAGTTGTCATTAGTAGATAATTTCCTATTGCTTTCTAACAATTGTAATAGAGTTTTGGCTAAATCTCTTAACCGAGTAGACTTGATAGTCTTATGTAAATCTCTTAACCGAGTGCACACTTCATTAGTGTTGTTAAAATCCTATAACTAGGTAGATCTAGCTGATCTAATATGTTATTCTTAACAGGGTAAGATCACCAGAAGTGATCAAAACTTGTAGCCCTAATGGACAAACCTTTTCTATCTGTAATAGTGAAGAATTTGTGGGTGTCATCCCTACCACACTTTTTACCTTCTAACAAAGGTTTCTGCGTTACCAAAATAGTTGTGTTATGTGACTGTTATATTGTTGAATTCATGTTATTTACTTTCATAAGTTGAATGAATGAATGATAATTTAGAACCTAATTGAAGAATCTGTGATTAAAGATCACAGAGCTGATTGATTAGATATATAATATGATTGAATCAGTATTATGTTGTCATTGATGTCAACTAGTTTGACAACACTTATCTTGTAAGTTACTATACCGAAACATCTGTATTAAAAGAGTGAAAGAGATGAAGTACATAAATATCTACATGAGGAAGATGGATCTGACAGATGAGGATAGAGAATACATTGAGTAACTTGTTGATGAGTCTATGACCTTATGATATTGACTTGATTATGTTTCATTCATCTATGATGAGTAAAAGAGTTGAAAGACACAAAGTAGTGTTGTCGGTTGATGAAGCATTTTAGTGTACACTGATGAAGTGTAGTGTAAATTGAGCTTGTGTTCATCAACACATTTCTTTGTTAACCGAGCAGAATAGAGGAACTAAATGACTAGTTTAGCCGACAAGATTGATGAGCTAGAAAGTGTATGATATTGAGATAATAGATAAGGTTTGTTACACAGATCTATGGCTAACAAAATTTAGGAAAGATCTAAAGGATGAGAATCAAATGTGTTATTGACACATGTGCCAAGGTATGTTTAAGAGGCAAAATCAACAAAGATGTTTAAACAGAAAAATCTGATGGAGCAGAAGAAAATAGTTTACTTGTGATGCAAGAGCATCCTGGGTGTAAGAGCAATCTTGCATCACCCAAAAATATTTTGTTTTTGTATTCAATAAGGGCTATTTTGTGCAGAGCTGCTATTTATGGAAAGTTACTATTTTTGGTAATTTTTGTATGTGCTTAGAATGATCTGATTTCTTTCTTAGAGGTTCATTTTGGTCATATAAGTCTGCCAGTAAAGTTTCATTGCCAGATCAAGTGTATATTGGAAGATATTGAAGATTTTCGGTATTGGCAGTAGGGTACAGAAACTTTGAACTCAGTTTTGAAGGCTTTAGAGGCCCTGGATGAGGTCAAAAATTTGGGTGATGGGTGCTTGTGTGGGTCAAGCCTGTAGAGCGCTTCGTGGCATTTCTGAAATGGGGTTATAATAGCCGATCGGGTCAACTGGTGATGACTTATGGTCTTCGAAAGTTGGGCCACCTAAAATGGCAGAAAATAGTTTTCTTAAAAATTTCTATTTGGGTTTCAAAGGTTATCTTGAGCTGACTATGATGTAATAAAATGTAAAATAAAATAATTCTAAGTTTGGTCGGCCTTATTGGCTAAAATTTTGGAACCTTCCTAGGCGGTGGAAAATTGCCTATATAAGGAAGGCTGTATTATTGTCTTAGGCAGTTCAGAATAGTTTTGGATAGTAGATCTAGGTAATAGTTCAAGGCTTTGTCCTATAGAATATTGTAAGGGAATGCCCATGTGGCTTGGCATATTGTAATTCTGAAAGTTTGTAATTCCACATTTGTGGAGATAATAAGAAGCCAATTTTTTGTTCTTGCATATTGTTGTTGTTTCTCTATTTCTGTTATGTGTTTGTGGTATTAAGGGGAGCACCCTTCATCAAGTGGTATCAGAGAAGGAGTTCTTGAGTGTGTAAATAGATCACTGACTGTGAGGCAGTTTGCACTAGGACCATGGTTAAGGTTTTAGTGCGCATCGCGAAAATGCCTCCACGAAGAGAACATGGCGGAAGAGCTGGTGCTGTGACACCTGAGGTTAGAGAGCTGCAGAGACAAGTGCAAGCATTGCAAGAAGAGATTCACAGAGGAATGAATCTTAATGTTAGAGACGAAAGTGAGGATGAAGCCGAAGAAGAATATCAAGAAGGAGAAGCTAAAATTGTTAACCAGGAGGAAGAAAGACTTTTTCGGGCGATTTCCAAGATTGGGAAAAGACCTAAGATTGAGGTTCCTACATTTTCTAGAAATCTTAACCTAGAGGAATTGATCGATTGGATCAATGAATGTGAGGAATATTTTGAGTATGAAGATGTTGAGGATCCTGATAGGGTCAAATTTGCAAAGGCCAGATTGAAAGGTCATGCGAAGATCTGGTGGCAAGAAATTCAATTGGAGTGAAATAGAAGAGGGAAAGATAAAATCACAAGATGGGATCGGATGGTGGATAAATTGAAGCGACAGTTCATTCCTATTGATTATGAGCTTGACCTACTAAAGAAAATGCAAAGTTTGAAGCAAGCAGGAAGATCTATTCAGGAGTATACAGAGGAGTTCTATCGACTCCTCATTAGAACAGGCCATGCAGAAGCTGATAAGGAGAAAGTTGCCCGATACCTTAATGGGTTAAGGCCAAGCATTCAGGAGGAGCTGAATCTGGTTTGAATGAACAGTATTGAAGAGGCATACCAGTTTGCCCTAAAAGTAGAGGAAAAGCTGAACAAAAAGTTTGAGAGCAGACAAAATGGAATAGGTCACGGTGGACGATCTAGTGGACGGTCATATGGTGGCCGAAATGAAGATTCAAAAAAGAAGGATGAGGCCAGTAGTAGTTAGAATCAGTGAGGAAATAATTCCAATCACTTTCAGGATCAGAATAATAGAGATCAGAGAGGAAGAGGAAGAGGACAAGAATCTGGAAGAGGTGGCTTTCGTGGAACATATTTTCACTGTGGAGAAGAAGGTCATAGGGCATTTGAATGTCCTCAGAACCAAGGCAGAACCGATAGGAGAAATGAAGGCCAGGCCAGAGTTGCACATGTAGATGAAGATGCCAGATCATCAAATTTGGAAGATGCTGAAAGAGGAGAAACGTTGATTAATAGAAGAGTCCTGTTGAGTGGTGAGAATGAACCTGAGCAAAGGAGGAGCCTGTTTCACACCAGGTGAAAGTGTGAAGGTAAATGTTGTGATGTGATTATTGATAGTGGAAGCACTGACAATTTGGTGTCAGAAGAGATGGTGACAAAGTTGAAGCTCAAGAGACAGAAACACCCACATCCATATCGGATTGCCTGGGTACAGGATGACCACAAGGTCATGGTCAATGAACAATGCCTAGTGAAGTTCAAGATTGGCGGATACCAAGATGAGGTATTGTGTGATATCATATCTATGGATGCATGTCATATGTTGTTGGGTAGACCATGGCAGTTTGATAGATGTGTTGTACATGATGGTTGTGCGAATACCTATTCCCTGACAAAGGATGGAGTGCGACATAAGCTAAAACCATTGAAGGAGACTGAAGAAAAGGTATGTGGTAATGCAAGGATAACTTTTGTTGATGGAAGAAATTTCCTAGATGGTATGAGACATGAGCACGTATGTTTTGCTTTAATTCCAAAAGCTAGTAAAGAGGAAGTAGAAGATGTTCCTGTAGAAGTTGCAGATTTGTTGAATGAGTTTCAGGATATTGTATCCGATAACGTGCTTGATGGATTACCACCAGTCAGGAAGATCAGTCATCACATGGACTTGATCCCAGGAGTGAGTTTGCCGAATAAGGCAGCACACAGAATGACACCTGCAGAAAGTGAGGAGTTGAACAGACAAGTACATGAACTGTTACAGAAAGGATTGATCCGTGAGAGTCTGAGTCCCTGTGCTGTACTAGTGGTATTAGCACCAAAGAAGAATGGAGAATGGAGGATGTGTATAGATTCCAGAGCAATAAATAAGATCACAATTAAGTATAGGTTTCCATTGCCATGAATGGATGATATTATGGACTGTTTGAGTGGAGCTATGTATTTCTCAAAGATAGATCTAAAGAGTGGATATCACCAAATTCGGATCAGAGAAGGAGATGAATGGAAGACTGCCTTCAAGACAAAGGAAGGCTGTATTATTGTCTTAGGTAGTTCAAAATAGTTCTGGGTAATAGTGTACACTGATGAAGTGTAGTGTAAATTGAGCTTATGTTCATTGACACATTTCTTTGTTAACCGAGCAGAATAGAGGAACTAAATGACTAGTTTAGCCGACAAGATTGATGAGCTGGAAAGTGTATGATATTGAGATAATAGATAAGGTTTGTTACACAGATCTATGGCTAACAAAATTTAGGAAAGATCTAAAGGATGAGAATCAAATGTGTTATTGACACAAGTGCCAAGGTATGTTTAAGAGGCAAAATCAACAAAGATGTTTAAATAGAAAAATCTGATGGAGTAGAAGAAAATAGTTTACTTGTCTATAGAAGAGACTGGAGATTTTACAATGAGTGTGATGCTGGAAGAGAAGGAAATTGCAGAATCATCATGTGAACAAGTTTTCATGCATTCTGATCATACTAGTTAAGGAGAACCCTACTGTAGAGCATTACCGAGCGACAAAGAGTAGTTACTGACAAACAATAAGTGGAAATATTGTTGAATCAAAAATGTTACATTGATCAGAAAGATTTGTATGAGATGAACATTGATCTGTAATTTACAATTGAAGTTGTATTAAGTCAGATCACCTACTATTACATTTTAACCATTGTACACAGTCAAATCTCTTAACCGAGTGGACTAAGAAAGTCTTTTATGTATCATTCATAGAATGAACATTGTTATCCTATCAACCCTAGAGTGACTGTTGGTTGGACAATAATGGTTGGTCCTAAATCCTCTAACAAGGTCACACCTAATAGTGTGTTTGTAACCTTTAACAGGGTTGGGTCTTCACCGACCTAACTTTAGAAGAGTGAATATTTTGGGTTGCTGGTCCTAGGTGGTTTTTCCCTTAACAGGGTTTCCACGTTAAATCTCTTGTGTTGTGTGTTGATTGTGATTTTTGTTTGATGTCATATTTACATGTTTCATACTTGATTTGATCGGTAACTTCTATAAGTTTCAGACTTGTAATCGATAAAAGCATAGATAGTATAGCATTTCAAGTTACCAAGTATCAAAAGTTTTAAGTAATTGTTTTTGGATTATACATTTTGTATTGGGACACTGATAACTGATTCAACCCCTCTTAGTTATTCTAACAATTGGTATCAGAGCATTGGTTGCTTAGAACAGAGTTTTAAGGACTTCAGTACAAAGATCTCAAAATGTATAAGAGGGAAATGCCAAAGCTGAACAAAGAGAACTTCATAGTATGGCAAAGCCGGATGAAGTTGCACATATCTGGAATTGGAAATTCTACACTAGAATTGATGGAGAATGGCTATATAGAACCGACTGCTGGTCCCCTAACACTTGATCAATTGAGAGATAGGCATGAACATAATGTTACAATGATGGAGATTGTTGTTGCCTGTACTGATCCCAAATTTGAAGATATTAAAAGTTGCACTACTGCAAAAGGCATGTGGGATAAAATTTATCAAGTTTACAGTGGAGATGTGAATGTCAAAAGAGCCAGAGCAGAAAGCTTAAGGGGTGGATTTGATGATATGAAGATGAAAGAAGGTGAGAATACTGTGCAATACACAAATAGACTAAAAGAGGTAGTACATGCTATTAGAGCATCTGATGGAGTCATTAGTGAAGAAACAGTGGTAAGCAAAGTCCTCAGAACCTTATTGTTGGTTTATGCAATCAGAATATCTTCTATTCATGAAACAAGGTCTGCAGCTAGTAATGTCCTTACACTTGACAATCTGATTGGTAAACTTACAACCTTTGAATTGAATAATTTTGACAATAGTGTTCTTCCATCTGTTGAATCCACTTTCATGTCTTCTCTAAAGATTAGAAAGTCTAGCAGGAATAATAGAAATGATGATAATGATAGTTATACCGATGATGAGCTTGATGAACTAGAAGCTCTTATGGCTAGAAGATTACCCAAAGGTAAAGGAAGATATAGAGGTAAGCTACCTTTGGCATGCTTTAACTATAAAAAGGTTGGACACATTGTTGCTAGATGTCCACATAAGAAAGATGAAGAAAGAACCAAAAACCGATCTGAAGGAAGCTATGGGAGAAGATGAAACAGAGGCTAGTGACACAACAGAGACAATTGAGACAATAATGAAAAAGGAAAAAAGGTATGTTACATAGCTAAAGATAATAAATCTAAATTTGATTTTGATAATGATGTAGAAGTAGTATATGTTGCTATGAAAGATGACTCAGAGGAAGAAGATAAACATGTAGACACAACACTGATCTCTAAAGTTAACAAACATGATACATGGATCATAGAAAGTGGCTGTACACATCACATGACTAGTGATGAATAGAAATTTGATCAACTTGAAGAATATGATGGAGGATCTGTTAGGATGGGTAATGACACACCTTATATGATAAGAGGTAAAGGTACCCTAATGATAAATGATATGATAAAATTTGAAAATTCTTATTGGGTAGATGGACTGAACTATAACTTGTTAAGTGTGGCACAGATGAATAATTCAGGTCACTGAGTTGCTCTTGAGAGAAAGAAAGTGAAAATCTTTGATGATGGTGGAAGATTAGTTGGAACTAGTTCTCAATCAAGAGGTAATCTATTTTATCTTGATACTGATGAATCTTCTTGCTTGATGATGAAAAATGAAGATACTTTGTTGTGGCATAAAAGGTTATGCCATGTGAACTTTGATAACATGATTAAGATCAGTAAAAAGAAAAGAGTTAGAGGTCTACCTAATTTGTCAAAACTAGATCATGTTATGTGTCATGAATGTCAAAAGGGTAAGATGACTAAATCTAGTTTCAAAAGCAAGGATTACTCAACAAAGAAGATACTTGACTTGGTTCATACCGACCTATGTGGCCCTATGAGAACTCAGAGTTATTATGGTGATAGATACTTTATTTTTTTTGTTGATGACTATACTAGATTGATAACTGTTATGTTCTTGAAATAAAAATTTGAAGCATTTAAGATGTTTAAGTGGTATAAGGAAAAGGTGGAAAAGGAGACTGGTAAGGAATTGAAATGCTTAAGATCTGATAGAGGAGGTGAATTTATCTCTATTGAATTTACTAATTTCTGTAATGAGAATGGTATTAAAAGATAGGTCTCTGCATCGAGGACACCTCGGCAAAATGGGATTACTGAAAGAAGGAATAGGTCAATAATTGACTGTGCAAGAACACTGATGTTGCAAAAGAATGTTTCTTAGACATACTGGAGAGAAGTTGTAAGTACAACTATTTATGTTTTGAACTAAGTACAACTGAAGAAGGACACTAACAAGACACCCTATGAGTTTTGGTTTGGACACAAACCTACTGTAAGTTATTTCAGGATTTTTGGAAGCAAATGTTTTATTCTAAAAGATGAGAGAAATGGAAAATTTGACTCAAAAGGTGACGAAGGGATATTTCTAGGATATTCCACTAAAAGAAAAGCATATAAGTGTCTGAATAAAACTACTAATAAAATGATTGAAAATACTAATGTCCGAGTTGATGAGTTTGATGAAAAGAATGTAGAGGAAAGTAAAAAGGAACTAGAAGATTATGGTAGATTCACTTACATTAAACATCCAGAGTATATACCAAAGCCACAGCCTGTGATAACCAGTTAGCAAGAAAATAACAATGAGAAGGAAAGAGAAATTGACGAGCAGGATGGACCTACCGAGCAAGCAAATGAACCTGCATAGGATGAACAAGAAAGAAGAGACAGAGTACTGGAAATATTTGTCAGGAGACATCATCCTAAGATACAAATTATTGGAAACAGACAAGTTGACATGCAAACAAGGAGTAAAGCAAGACAAGGAACAAGCTAAATGAAAATGGTGAAGTAACAAGGAACAAAGCTAGATTGGTATGCAAGGGATATGCACAGGAGGAAGGAATTGATTATGGTGAAACATTCACACCTGTTGCTAGATTAGAAGGAGTTAGAATGCTACTTGCATATGCTACACACAAGAAATTCAAAGTTTATCAAATGGATGTTAAGTCAGCATTTCTGAATGGAATGCTTAAAGAAGAAGTCCACATAGAACAACCTGAAGGATTCGTTGATCCAAACAACAAAGACATGGTATGTAGATTACATAAAGCTTTGTATGGTTTGAAGCAAGCACTGAGAGCCTGGTATGAGAGGTTACATACTTATTTTCTAAGTATTGGATTTGTTAAAACAAGTGAGAACAACAATTTGTACATAAAAGAGATACTGATGATACTATTCTTGTTGCTGAGATATCTGTGGGTGATATTATTTTTGGAGGTCAAGATAACATATGTAAATCTTTTGTTGATGAGATGAGAAAAGAGTTTGAAATGTCTATGTTTGGAGATATTAAGTTCTTTCTAGGACTACAAGTGATTCAGGAGAATGATGGGATATTCATCACACAATCCAAATATATCAAGGAAGTATTAAAGACATTTGGCATGGAAGATGCTAAACTTGTGGGAACACCAATGGCTACTGGATGTAAACTGACAAAGGAAGATGAAACTACAGAGGTAAACCAAACACTGTACCGATCTATGATTGGTAAGTTAATGTATGTAGTTTACAGTAGACCAGATATAACTCATGTTGTGGGAATTGTTGCTAGATTTTTTGCAAACCCTAGAGAATCAGACATGATTTCTACAAAAAGAATCCTAAGATACCTGAAGAAAATAGAAAATTATGGATTATGGTATCCTAAGAAAGGAAAATTTGAACTGAAGATTTATACCGATGTTGATTGGGTTGGAAATGTGGATGACAGAAAAAGTACCACTGAAGGAGCATTTTTCTTTGGTGAAAGACTTGTTACATGGACAAGTAAGAAGTAGGCTTGCATTTCTCAGTCAACAGTTGAAGTAGAGTATGTTGCTACTACTACAAACTATTCAAATATTGCATATATTAAACAAGTTTTGGAAGGTATGAATGAGGTAACACTGAGCTGGTGATTATATACTATGATAATACAAGTGCAATTAACATTTCAAAGAATCCAGTGATGCACTATAAGACAAAGCATATATCAATTAAGTATCACTACTTAAGAGAACAAGTACAGGAGAAGCAAGGTAAGTTAGAATTTGTTACATCAAAAGAATAACTTGCAGACATATTTACAAAAGCTCTACCGAAGGATACATTTGATTACTTAAGGACTAGACTAGGGGTCCATCCCCTATCTACCGGTCACTAATGTGATCTTGATGTTGCATTAGCCTAATCTTATCAGAAGATCATTCATGTTGATGCAACATAGTTCACACTTTGGATCATGTTCAAGGTTGTGATAAGTTTGGAGAACTGGAACAGATTGGCATATCAGTATACAGAGATACAAAGAATGCATTGGACAATAGAGAGTTACTTGGCTACTACAGGAGTTATATGTTTATTTGTTTCTTTTGGCATTGTTGTCAAAGGGAGAGATAAACAATATGAAACAATATACACTGATGAGAACTATCTGAGGGAGAGATAATTTGGAAGAAAGGAAGAACCTTGAAGATCAGTTATTGAGAACAGAAGCAAGAACCTGTGAGCTGAAAAGATCATATTTGTAGAATGACAAAGCTGCATGGTTAATGCTGTTGAGTAACATAGCGATTAAACATATCAAGCTACAGAGAGCTTGTACAACATTTGTCTACAGAGTTGTAGAATACATGTTTGGTATGTGTATGGTATATTTCATATTACTTGAGTTGCCATCAATGCCAAAGGGAGAGATTGATGAACTACAACTGATTTATAACCTGAATGAAGAATCTGTGATTAAAGATCACTGAGGAGTTGCTAATTAGATATGTAAGATGATTAAATTAGTATTATGTTGTCATTGATGTCAACTAGCTTGACAATACTTATCTTGTAAGTTACTATACTGAAACATTTGAAGAAAGGTGAAAGAGATGAAGAACAAAAATATCTACATGAGGAAGATGTATTAGTCAGATGATGATAAGGAATACACTGAGTAACTTGTTGATAAGTCTATGACTTGATGATATTGACTTTATTATGTTGCATTCATCTATGATGAAGAATAGAGCTGAAATACACAAAGCAGTGTTGTCGATAAATGAAGTATTCCAGTATACACCGACGGAGTGTAGTGTATACCGAATGTAATGTTAACCAAGCATGTGTTCACCGACGCATTTCTTTGTTAACTGAGCAGAATAGAAAGGAATTAAATGACTAGTTTAGCCAATAAATTGATGAGTTGGAAAGTGTATGAAATCTAGGTAACAGATAAGGTTTGTTATAAAGATCGACGACTAACATAATTCAAGATATAATGGAGCAGATTGAAATGTGTTACTAACACATCAGCTGAAGAAGGTTAGAGCGGCAAAATCAATGAATGAGATTAGGCAAAAAAATCTGATGGACAAAAAGAAAATGATTTACTTATCTATATAAGAGACATTGGTTTCATTGTTGAAACATGCCGAAGGAAGAAGATACTACATAATTATCGCATGAAAATTGTTTCATGCATTCTGATCATACTGGTTAGTGAGAACCGAACTATAGAACAATTACCGAGCTACAAAGAGTAATTACCGATGGACAGTAAGTTGATATAGTGTTGAATCTGAAGTGATATTGTAGACTAGGCTATCGGAATCTATTTTGAAAGGCTAAGACAAGCAAACATTAGGTTTTAATCTAACATTATATCAATTCAAAACAAAAACATCTAAGCTAAGCCACCTCAGATTGAGCTTAAACAGGTGCACCCAAGCACTGTTTGATTTGCTCTTGCTTAAGGGGATGTGGGTGTGCTCTCTAAGCACTTGGAGCATACTCTAATGCTTTCTAAGATGATTTGAGACTCATGAAAACCCCAAAAATGGCACAATAATGGGTAGAACACCCAAAATTGCCCCTAAGGCTTCAAGAACTCAAAAAGATGCTTTAATGGAGATTTGAACTACATGATGTTTATGCTAAGATTGATTTTAGACCAAATAGAGATGTGATACGATGCTATATGCTATGCAAATCAATGAAAGAAACTATGTTAATCCATTATTGCTAAGCTATGATGTGCTAAAAATGCTTGAAAATAAGCTAAATTAGGATGATTAGGCTAAAGCTAGAAGTAAAAGAGCATGATAAAAATGCATGAGATATGAAAGACTAAGCTAATTAATTTGCTCTAGGAAGGAGGAGAATTTATAGGATTTGGGAAGGAAGAATGAGTGGCCAAGATCAAAATCTTTAAGAGAGGCCAAGATTCATTCAAAGGGGAGCACATGGATTGTGCTAGTTTAGGGCCACCTCCTTGTGACAAGTGTTACAAGGGCATTGGGTTGAAAGATGGGAGGGATGTGCACAATTTGGGAAATGTGCCTAAGGTCAAAGGGTGTAAGAAAGGGGTGAGGGGCTTCTTAAATGCATCATAAATGCATGTAAGAGGGATAAGGAGGCTTTAAATGCATTTAATGCATGTAAGAGAAGTTTCTAGAAGTTTGTTGACTTTGGGTCAAGCTTAGGAGTTGGCTAACCTTGGTTAGGGAATGTGACAAGGTTAGGGAGGGGATTAGGATTAGGATTAATATTTACTCTTAATTAAATATTCTTGAGTTGGGATTAGGGTTAGGAAATGATGAGATTAGCCTTTAATCAAAATTAAAGAAGGATTAGAAGATTCTAGAAGAGGTTAGTGGTCTTAAGGAAATTGGCCAAGTTTTGGGCAAAAAATAAATAAATTATTTATTTTGGGATTTTTGGTCAATTTATTAATTAAATAATTAATAAATAAAGAGATAATGTTTAAATAAGATTTAAACATTTTTGGGAGGGATTTCTTAATTAGATATTTTTAATTAAGATAAAGGGATTTAATGACATAAAAATTAATTAATTAATTAATTAATAAATGATGATGTCATCAGGGGTTTTTCAAAAAATAAAAATACTTTATTTTCTAAAAGATTTTTAGGTGTCTACAGATATATTGATCAGAAAGATTTGTATGAGCTGAATATTGATCTGTAAACTACAATTGAAGTTGTATTAAGGAAGATCATCTATTGTTACATATTTAACCATTGTACATAGTCAAATATCTTAACCAAGTGGACTAAGAAAGTCTTTTTATGTTTCATTCATAGAGTGAACATTGTTATCCTGTCAACCCCAGAGTGACTGCTGGTTGGACGATAACTTCTAGTCTAAAATCCTCTAACAAGGTCACACCTAACAATGTGTTTGTAACCTTTAATAGGGTTGGGTCTTCACCGACCTCACTTCAGAAGAGTGAATATTTTTGGGTTGCCGATCCTAGGTGGTTTTTCCCTTCACAGGGTTTCCACATTAAATGTCTTGTGTTATGTGTTGATTGTGATATTTGTTTGTTATCATACTTTGCATATTACATGTTAGATTTGATCGGTAAATACTATAATTTTTAGACTGGTAATCGGTAAAAGCATAGACAATGAAAGTATTTTATGTTTACTGAGTAGCAGAAGTTGAAGAATTTGTTTTGGATTATACATTTTGTTTTGGGACACTAGATAACTGATTCACCCCCCTCTCAGTTATTCTAACAATTGGTATCAGAGATGTGGTTTCTTAGAATAGAGTTTTAAGGACGCTAGCATAAAGATCTCAAAATGTATAAGAGGGAAGTGCCAAAGCTGAACAAAGATAACTTCACAATATGGAAAAGCTAGATGAAGTTGCACATATCTGGAATTGGGAATTCTGGACTAGAACTGATGGAGAGTGGCTACATTGAACTGACACCTTGTCCCCTAGCACTTGATCAACTGAAAGATAGGCATGAACACAATATTACTATGATGGAAATTGCTACTGCTTGTACCAATGCTGAATTTGAAGACATTAAGGGATGCACTACTGCCAAAGCCATGTGGGATAAACTGATTCTAATATACAGTGGAGACTTAAATGTTAAAAGAGCCAGAGTAGAAAGCCTAAGAGGTCAATTTTATGATATGAAGATGAAAGAAGGTGAGAACATTGTGCAATACTCAAATAGACTAAAAGAGGTAGTACATGCTATTAGAGCATCAGATGGAATTATTGATGATGAAATGGTGATAAGAAAGATTCTCAGAACTTTACTACTAGTTTATGTAATCAGGATCTCTATAATTCATGAAACAAGAGCTTCATCCAACCTTACTCTTGACACACTGATTGGTAAGCTTAAAAACTTTGAATTGAATAACTTTGACAACAGTGTTGTACCTTCTGTTGAATCCACTTTCATGTCTTCTTTGAAGATTGGTAAGTCTAGTAGCATGAGTAATAAAAATAATGATAGTGATAGTAATATCGATGATGAACTTGATGAGCTTGAAGCTCTTATGGCCAGAAGGTTACCCAAAGGTAAAGGAAGGTATAGAGGTAAACTACCTTTGGCATGCTTTAATTGTAAAGAAGTTGGCCACATCATTGCTAGATGTCCGAATAAGAAAGATGATGATAGATCCAAAGACCGATCCAAAGGAAGCTATGGGAGAAGAGTCAATAGAGGCTACCGACACAACAACAGAGATAACTGAGATAGGTATGATAAAGGAAAAAGGGTATGTTACATAGCTAAAGATATTGAATCTGAATCTGATACTGATGATGATGTATAAGTAGTATTTGTTTCTATAAAAGATGACTCAGAGGAAGAAGAGAAACATGAAGAAACAACACTGATCTCTAAAGTAAGTAGAAATGATACATGAATCATAGACAGTGACTGTACACATCATATGACTGGTGATGTAGAGAAATTTGACCTACTTGATGAATACAATGGAGGATCTGTTAGGATGGGAAATGATGCACCCTGTATGGTAAGAGGTAAAGGTTCACTGATGATTAATGATAGAATAAAATGTGAAAATGCATACTGGGTAGATGGACTGAACTATAATTTGTTAAGTGTGGCACAACTAAATAATTTAGGCCACTGACATGCTTTTGAGAGAAAAAAGGTAAAAATATATGATGATGGAGGAAGACTTGTTAGAACTGGTACACAATCTAGAGGTAATTTATTTTATCTTGATATTGATCATTCTTCTTGTTTATTAATGAAGGATGAAGATGCATGGTTGTGGCATAAAAGGTTATGCCATGTGAACTTTGATAACATGATCAAGATTAGTAAGAAGAAAAGAGTTAGAGGGTTGCCTAACTTGTCAAAACCGGATCATGCTATGTATCATGAATGTCAGAAAGGTAAGACGACTAAGTCTAGTTTTAAAAGAAAAGACTACTCAACAAAGAAGATACTTGAGTTGGTTCATACCAACCTATGTGGTCTTATGAGAACTCAGAGTTATTATGGTGATAGATACTTATATTCTTTTTGTTGATGACTATACTAGATTGGTGATAGTTATGTTCTTAAAAGAAAAATATGAAACATTTAAGATGTTTAAGTGGTATAAGGCAAAGGTAGAAAAAGAGACTAGAAAATAATTAAAATGCTTAAGATCTGATAGAGGAGGTGAATTTATCTCTGATGAATTCACTAATTTCTGTAATGAGCATGGTATCAAAAGATAGGCCTCTGCACTGAGAACACCTCAGCAGAATGGGATTGCTGAAAGAAGGAACATGTCAATAATTGACTGTGCAAGAACACTAATGCTGCAAAAAAATATTTCTCAGACATACTAGAGGGAAGCTATCAGTATAGTTGTATATGTGCTTAACTCAGTACAATTGAAGAAGGACACCAACCAGACATCCTATGAGCTATGGTTTGGACACAAACCTACTGTAAGTTATTTTAGGATTTTTGGAAGCAAATGTTTTATTTTGAAAGATGAGAGAAATGGGAAATTTGATTCTAAAAGTGATGAAGGAATATTCTTAGGATATTCTACTAAGAGTAAAGTATACAAATGTCTGAATAAGGTTACAAATAAGATAATTGAAAGTACTAATGTCTGTGTTGATGAGTTTGATGACAAGAACATAGAAGAAAGTAGAAAGGAACTGAAAGACTATGGTAGATTCACTTATATTGAACATCCTAATTATCTACCGAAGTTGCAACCTATGATAACCGGTTAGTAAGAAAATAACCTCGAGGAATAGGAAAGGGAAACCAATGAACAAGATGGAGCTACCGAGAAAGCACATGAACCTGAATAGGATGAACAAGAAAGAAGAAACTGAGTACTGGCTAGTTTTTTAGGAGAAATCATCTAGAGACACAAATTATTGGAGACAGACAAGCTGGCATGTAGACAAGAAGCAAAGCAAGACAAGGTACATGTCTAGTTTGTGAATTTGAACCAAAAAATGTGAAAGTTGCATTAGAGAATGAAGAATGGGTTAATGCAATGAAAGAGGAAATATAACAAATAGAGAAGAAAAAAACCTGGTCCTTAGTACCCTGATCTAAATATAAGAATGTTATCAGTACTAAGTGGATATTCAGGAACAAACTGAATGAAAATGGTGAGGTGACAAGAAATAAAGCTAGATTGGTATGCAAGGGATATGCACAGGAAGAAGGCATTGATTATGGTGAGACATTTGCACCTGTTGCTAGATTGGAAGGAGTTAGAATGCTACTTGCATATGCTGCACACAAGAAATTTAAAGTTTATCAAATGGATGTGAAGTTATCATTTCTGAATGGTATACTTGAAGAAGAGGTCTACATAGAACAACCTGAAGGATTCGTTGATCCAGAAAACAAAGACATGGTATGTAGATTACATAAATCTTTATATGGTTTGAAGCGAGCATCAATAGCCTGGTATGAAAGCCTGCATACTTACTTGTTAAGTATTGGATTTGTTAGAACTAGTGAGAACAACAATTTGTACATGAAAGGTGATACTGATGACACTATTATTATTGCTGAGATATTTGTTGATGATATTATTTTTGTTGATGAGTCTATGACCTTATGATATTGACTTGATTATGTTTCATTCATCTATGATGAGGAAAAGAGCTGAAAGACACAAAGAAGTGTTGTCAGTTGATGAAGCATTTTAGTGTACACCAACGAAGTGTAGTGTAAACCGAGCTTGTGTTCACTGACACATTTCTTTGTTAACCGAGAAGAATAGAGGAACTAAATGACTAGTTTAGCCGACAAGATTGATGAGCTGGAAAGTGTATGATATCGAGGTAATAGATAGGGTTTGTTATACAGATCTATAGCTAACAAAATTTAGGAAAGATCTAAAGGATGAGAATCAAACATGTTATTGACACAAGTGTCGAGGTATGTTTAAGAGGCAAAATCAATGGATATTTTTAAACAACAAAATCTGATGGAGCAAAAGAAAATGATTTACTTGTCTATATAAGAGACTGGAGATTTCACAATGATTGTGATGCTGAAAGAGAAGGAAACTATAGAATCATCACGTTAACAAGTTTTCATGCATTCTAATCATACTGGTTAAGGAGAACCCTACTATAGAGCATTATCGAGTGATAGAGAGTAGTTATCGACAGATAGTAAGTGGAAATATTGTTGAATCAGAAATGTTACATTGATCAGAAACATTTGTATGAGATGAACATTGATCTATAATTTGCAATTGATGTTGTATTAAGTTAGATCACCTACTGTTACATTTTAACCATTGTACACAGTCAAATCTCTTAACCGAGTGGACTAAGAAAGTATTTTATGTATCATTCATAGAATGAACATTGTTAGCCAGTCAACCCCAGAATGACTGCTGGTTGGATGATAATGGTTGGTCTTAAATCCTCTAACAAGGTCACACCTAATAGTGTGTTTGTAACCTTTAACAGGGTTGGGTCTTCACCGACCTCACTTTAGAAGAGTGAATATTTTGGGTTGTCGGTCCTAGGTGGTTTTTCTCTTAATAGGGTTTCCACGTTAAATCTCTTGTGTTATGTGTTGATTGTGATGTTTGTTTGATGTCATATTTACATGTTGCATACTTGATTTGATCAGTAACTTCTATAAGTTTTAGATTGGTAATCGGTAAAAGCATAGACAGTATAGCATTTCAAGTTACCGAGTATCAAAAGATTTAAGTAATTGTTTTTGGATTATAACATTTGTATTGGGACACTAGATAATTGATTCACCCCCCTCTCAGTTATTCTAACAACAAGGTATTTTGGAAAGTTATTATAGTTTTCTATTATAGATCTGAAAGGTTATCAAGTTAAATTTTTTGTGGGCACTGATTCACCCCTCCCCTGTCAGTACCTATCTCTCCTTATTCCAACAAAGTTATCTTGAATTTTAAGACATTAAGGACTATACCAATGCAAAGCAGATGTGGGACACACTAACAACTATCTATGTTGGAGACACAAGTGTATTGAGGGCCAAATCTGAAAGCTTGAGAGGTAAGTTTGATGAAATGAGAATGCTGGAAGGTGAGACTATTGTTCAATATTGTGCCCAAGTTAAAGAGGTTGTGAATGCTATCAGAGGAGCTAATGGAAATATTGATGATGAAAATATTATTAGTAAGGTATTGGAAACCCTATTCCTATTTATGCTTTTAGAGTTTCTCCAATACAAGAACTAAGATGTTCCCCTGGTAACAACTTAACTTTGGAATGTCTAGTTGGTAGACTTACTACTTTTGAGTTGCCAAATTTTGATAATTTTACTACTCATAATATTAAATTTGCATTCAAATCTCAATTGGTCCTTTAAAAATATAAGAAAGAAAAAGAAAGATGTGTGAACAATGACAATGGCACCTCTGATGATGATCTTGATGATCTTGAGGCACCGGTGGTTAGAAGACTACCTATAAGAAAAGGAAAATTCAAAGGTAAAATTACTATAATCTATTTTTCATATAACAAAGTTGGTCATATTGCAGCAAAATGTCCTGAAAGGAATGACAAGGATGAAAGATGAGAAATAAAGTACAAAGAAAAAAGGGATGATAAAGATTACACAAGGTATAAGGACTACAAGGATAAAGGTAAGAAATCTTGTTATATTGTTGAAGAAGAAACTAACAGTGAATCTGATGAATTTGATGATCATGATGTAGAAGTTGTTTATGTTGCTATGAAAGATGATTTTGATGAAGATGAGAAAAATACATTTATTTCATATGTGAGTAAAGGTGATAGATGGATAATTTATAGTGGTTTCTCAGATCATATGACTGGTGATAAAAGTAAGTTTGAAACCTTAAATAATTACAAAGTTAGTAGTGTTTAGTTTGGTAATGATGCACCATGTCTTGTGAAAGGAAAAGGATCAATAAGCTTGATTGATAAGATCAAATGTGATAATGCTTATTGGGTTGAAGGACTTAACTATATAACTTGTTGAGTGTTGCACAATTGAAAAATTTTGGTTATCGAGTTGAATTCAATCACAAAAAAGATAAAATATTTGATGCCACTGGTGAACTAATTGGAAGCGGAGAACAAAAAAAAAGTAACTTTTTCTATCTAGACCTATCTGATGATACATGTTTGTTTGCACAATTTGATGATGTATGGTTATGACAGAAGAGGTTGTGTCATGTGAACTTTGATAATTTGGTAAGAATTAGTAAAATGAAAAAAGTTAGAGGATTACCAATATTGAAGAAACCTAATAATGTGATGCACGTAAGCAATGTCAATTGGGCAAAATGACAAAGTCTAGTTTCAAGAGAAAAACCTATACTTCTGATGATATTTTAGAATTGGTTCATACTGACCTTTATGGACCTATTGGAGTGCAAAGCTACTGTGGTGAAAAATATTTTATTCTGTTTGTTGATGACTACTCTAGAATGATGACTGTAATGTTTCTCAAAGAAAAATATGATGCCTTTCAATTGTTTAAGTGGTATTTGGAAAAAGTTGAAAAAGAAATAGGTAAGAGCCTGAAATTTATGAGATCTGATAGAGGAGGATGATGAGCTACAACTGATTTAGAACCTAATTGAAGATTTGTGATTAGAGATCACCTAGTTACTGATTAGATATGCAATATGATTAAATCAGTAATATGTTGTCATTAATATCAACTAGTTTGACAACACCGATCTTGTAAGTTACAATACCTAAACATTTGTAGAAAAGGAGTAAAAGAGATGAAAAACATAAATATCTACATGAGGAAGATGTATATGATAGATGAGGATAAGGAATACTAATGCCAGAAGAAAAAGACTGCATAATTTTCACATGAACAAGCTTCATGTATGCCTAATCAAACTGGTTAAGAAGAATCAAACTACAGAGTTTACCGAGCATCAAAAAGCTATTACCGAGTGTTAGAAAGCTATTACTGAGTGACAATAATTCATTGATTATTGTTGATACAAAATTGATATACTGATTAGAGGATTTGAATGAGATTAACATAGATCTGATAATCTACAATTAAAGTTGTATTGTAATCAGATCACCTACTGTTACATTTTAACCATTGTAAATAGATAAATCTCTTAACCGACTAGACTTGAAAGTCTTGTAATATCATTCATAGAATGTACATTTGTTATCCTATCAACCCCATAATGACTATTGCTTGGATGATAATAGTTGGTCTAAAATCCTCTAACAAGGTCACACCTCATAGTGTGTTTGTAACCTTTAACAGGGTTGGGTCTTCACTGACTTCATTTCATAAGAGTGAACAATTTTTGGGTTGCCGGTCCCAGGTGGTTTATCCCTTCATAGGGTTTCCATGTTAAATATTTTGTGTTATGTGTTCATTGTGGTGATTATTTGTTATCATAATTTACATATTGCATGTTGGATTTGATCAGTAATCATTATATGTTATTGATTGGTAATTGGCAAAAGCATAGATAGTACAGTATTTTATGTTACTGAGCTGTAGAAGTTTGAGTAAATTGTTTTGGATTATACATTTGGATTTGGGACTGTGGATAACTGATTCACCCCCCTCTCAGTTATTCTAACAACTGGTATTAGAGTGTTGGTTGCTTGGAACAGATTTTTAAGGACTTCAACACAAAGGTCTCAAAATGTATAAGAGGGAAGTGCAAAGCTTAACAAGGAGAACTTCACAATATGGAAAAGTTGAATGAAGTTGCATATATTCAGAATTGGGAATTCTGCCCTAGATCTGATGGAGAATGGATACCTTGCACTGCCCATTGGTCCCTTGACCCTTGATCAACTAAGAGATAGGTATGAACATAATGTTACTATGATGGAGATTTTTGCTGCCTGTTCAAATGTCAGATTTGAAGACATCAAGGACTGTATTACTACTAAGAAGATGTGGGATAAACTTTCTCAAGTTTATAGTGGTGATGTGAATGTCAAAAGAGAAAGAGCTGAAATCTTAAGAGGCAGATTCAATGACATGAAGATGAAATAAGGTGACAACATTGTGTAGTACACAAAAAAAATAAAGGAGGTAGTTCACGCTATTAGAGCATCAGATGGAATTATTGATGAATACACTGTGGTAAGAAAAATTCTAAGGACCTTATTGCCTATCTATGCCATCAAAATATCTACAATTCATGAAAATAGGTCAACACCTAATAGCACACTCACACTTGATAATCTGATTGGAAAGTTTACAACTTTTGAACTAAACAATTAGGATAATAGTGTTGTACCGAATGTTGAATCCGCTTTCATAACTTCTCTGAAGATTGGTAAGTCTAGTAGCAGAAACATTAAGAATGATGATAGTGATAGAAATACTGATGATGAACTTGATGAACTTGAAGCTCTTATGGCTAGGAGGTTGCCTAAAGGAAAAGGAAGATATAGAGGCAAATTACCTTTAGCATTCTTTAACTGTAAAGAAGTTGGCCACATTGCTGCTAGATGTCCACACAAGAAAGATGATGAAAGAACCAAAGACCAATCTGAAGAAAGCTATGGGAGAAGAGACAACTAGGGTTATTGACACAACAATAGAGAAAACTGAGACAAAAATGATAAAGGCAAGAAGGTATGCTACATTGTTGAGGAAGAAGATATCATTGATACCGACACTAATGATGATGTGGAGGTAGTATTTGTGGCAATGAAGGATGTGTTGGAAATTTGGTTGAGTTGGTTACATAGATGTTGTCATTATGGAAACATATGATCTACATGAAGATCGCATAGGTCAGAGAGCTAGTATGTTAGAGCGCAAGGCAAAATTATCTAAGTATGAGACAGTGTGTTTTTACCAGTGAACTTGATGACAATTTCTATTTGCAAAGTTGACTGGAGTAATTTCAGTGCTTGCACACTTGAACATAGAATCTATGGTGACTATTGAAGACTCACCTCAGAGCACAAGTTAGTAAGACATGTACGGAAGAAGTTATGATAGTTTTTCTAAAGAAAGTGTCAAGTCGACAAGATAGAATATGAAGATAGAATTGATAAAGAGTCAAGGGATTATTTTGTTTATCAAAATAATGACTTAACAATATAAAGGGATGAAATCCTAGATGTTAACCCTTGTGTAAAGCTATTTTGTAATATGGTAGCTAACGTGAAAGTTATTATTCTTAATAACTTGTATAAAGATATGTAAAGATGTAATTGTAAAAAGGGTGATTTAATGAATACATGTAATAGAAATAGTAAAAGATCAGTGAAGGGATATTGATGCAAGAAGTATAAGGTTATGTACCTTGACCTACTTTTGTAATAAGTGAATATTGTATATTACTTGTTTGGGTAGTGAGCTCATTTGGTAATCACATTTTGTACTGCCAACTCCTAACAGGGTTGAGGCTTCTAACAAGGCCTATAGTCCCTTAATCAGGACTGAGACACTATATGCTTGTAATAGACTCCTAACAGGGTCAACACCCTTAACATGATACTTTTGATTAGTGGATCTTTGTGGGTACCATCCCCACCAGGGTTTTCCCTTGGCCAGGGTTTCCTCGAAAATAAATAATGTGTTATGAGTTCTTTAGTTTTATTGCTATGTATATTGTTTAGCTTCTTATGTTATGCATGTATTAAGATTATGTATTATATCCATAATTGGGAAAAAGAAAAAGTTTATAGAATATTGATTCACCCCCCCGTCTCAATATTCCCTATTTCTAACAATTGGTATTAGAGCCTAGTTACTCGGAAAAGAATCATTCAAGGAAAGCCTACCAGCTTGAGTAAGATCTCTATGGATATGGATCAACTACAGAAGAATCTTGAAGAAGCTCTTGAATAGATTGATATGCTTACTGAAGAAAGAGATACTCTGAAAAGAAAATATGATGATGCAAAGAATCTCATTGAGATACTAAAAAAAAAATTTGAAGATCTAAAATCTGAAAAGGAATCCAAAATTCACATTGAAGATTGTGATGAGAAATTAGAAAAAGAAAATGAGATCCTTAAACATGAACTAAAGATAGCAAATCTAAAGCTAAGTCTAAAAGATGGAAATGGCAAGAATGAAGCAAATCTAAAATCAGAGAATGAAAATCTTAAGTTTGAAAATGAAGAGTTAAAATCTAAACTTGAGAAAGTCAATTTGTAGTATGCTAAACTTGAGAAATACAATACAATCATGAAATGAGAACTGACTCAATCTAAGCAGCAACTTGAAAGACTATACTCAACTAGTGAGAAGAGTGATGAACAAATATCTTATCAAAAACCATTCAATGATAAGACTGGTCTTGGATTCAACACTTTTAAAGAAAATCAAGAAAGCAAGGAACCAGATCTGAAGATATCTGAAAACATAGATAAGAGGAAGTATGATGAGATTAACAAATCTGAAGATACTTCTAAGGAAGAAGAACCACCTAAGCAAGAGGAATCATCTAAAGGTATGCAAAGAGAATTTAAAGGTAGATGTTTTTCTTGTAACACTATTGTTCATATGAAGAGAGATTGCACAAGTAAGAAATCCAAACCTCTTAATGGTTATTATTATAATTGTCATGGTTTTGGACATAGAGCTATTGAATGCAGGAAACCTAAATTTATTGAGAATAATAATAGTAGTAGAATGTTTAGGAATACTAACAATGTAGATAAGAAACCCACTAAAGATATGAACAGAAAAAATGGAGTAATATGTTATAGATGTAACAAGGTTGGACACATTGCTAGAAATTGTAGATCACAGATCAATCAGCCTGGACCAAGAAATGGAATCAATGGAATAGTTTCTCAGATATGTAACAAGATTGGACATACATCAAGGTTTTATAGAATGAACAATAGAGTTTTTCATACCAATCCTAACCCTAGAAGTCAGGCAAAAAGAAATGAAGATGGAAGCAACAGTCAGAAAGGATATTGCAGTAACTCAAATGAAGTGAAGTTTGTTAAAAGCATAGATCAAGGAGACATATTCTACACTAAAGGCTATCAGAAAGGTGAAGTATTAAAAGGTAAGAATGAATCTTTACCTAACCCATCTCAAAGTACTTAATTTATGTAAATTGCAGTAGTAGGAACTTAGATTAGTGTAGAAGTAGATATATGATGAATTGAGTCTTGCACAGTTAATACAAGGTATTATATGATGTTCTAATGCTATGGTTAAGAGTACAAAGAAAAATATTATCTTTTGCAAGATCGCAAGAAGTTTTAAGTTTTGCAGGTTAACAGAATCAAATTTTTGGAAAGAAGTGACAAAAAAATTGAATGCGATGTCAGATCTAAGTGAGATTGCATTAATAAAAGGTCATGATCGATATTATTTGATCATCAAAGAGAATTCAAGTGTGAAGGAGATCAAAGAGTATGTGAGCAGGTTACTTAAGTGCAAGTTGGATACTCACTGTAATAGGTTTGGAACCTTTGAGGAGAACTTCAACTCGACAAAGACCATCCTTGAAGAGAAGTAGTCAAAGAAAAGAGTTGAGAGTACTATTAAGAAAATTCTAAAAGATACAGGGATGACTGAGCATGAGTTCTTGGTAGCCAAGCAAACAACAACAATAATTAGAGATATTGGACAAAAAGAAGTTTTTTCTATTCCACCTCTATCATCAACTGTAGTACAGAAAGAAGAAACACTAGTTAAGGTAAAAGTAGAAGTAACAGAGAAGGATCAAGAAGAAAGGATATCCGCTCGATCCACCTCCTCCACACCTAGAAAAAGAGTAAAAGAGATTTCTACTGGACCGAGTAAGAGGCATAAGACATTGGTGCCACCAATTCCAAGGAAAATTGCAAAAATTAAAGATGATGACTGATGCAGGAGCATCCAGGGTGTAAGAGCAATCTTGCATCACCCAAAAATATTTCTGGTTTTCTTTTCAATAAGGGCTATCTTGTGTAGAGCTGTTATTTATGGAAACTTGCTATTTTTAGTAAGTTGGTCATACGATCTCGGAATGTTCTGATTTTACATGTGGAGGTTCATCTCAGTCGTATTAGCCTGCTAGTAAAGTTTCATGGCTAGATCAGGTCTAGTTTTGAAGATATTAAAGATTTTTGGTATTGGCAGCAGGGTACAGAAACTTTGAACTCAGTTTTGAAGGCTTTAGAAGCCTCAAATGAGGTCAAATTTTTGGTTGAATGAAGCTTGCTTAATTTAGGTGTTGTAGAGCTCATCGCACCCTTTCCAAAATGGGGTTATAATAGTCAATCAGGTCAACTGGTGATGACTTATGGTCTCCGGAAGTCGGGCCAACTGAAATGGCAAAAAATAATTTTCCTTCAAAATTTATGTTCGGGTTTCAAAAGTTATTTTGAGCCGACTTTGATGTAATAAATTGAAAAATAAAATAATTCTAAGTTTGGTCGGCCCTTAGGGCTAAATTTCTGGAACCTTCTCGGGCGGTGGAAAATGCCTACATAAAGAAGGCCCGTAGTGTTGTCTAGGGTAGTCTAGGTAGTAGATCTGGGTATTGATTCGAGGCTTTGTCCTACAGAATATTATAAGGGAATGCCATGTGGCTTTGCATATTGTAATTCTGAAAGTTTGTAATTCCACATTTGTGGAGATAATAAGAAGCCAATTTTCTATTCTTGCATATTATTGTTGTTGTTTCTCTATTTCTGTTATGTGTTTGTGGTATTAAGGGGAGCATCCTTCATCAAGTGGTATCAGAGTAGGAGTTCCTGAGTGTGTAAATAGATTGCCGACTGTAAGGCAGTTTACACAAGGACCGTGGTTAGGGTTTTAGCAAAAATCACAAAAATTCCTCCACGAAGGGAACGTGGTGGAAGAGCTGGTGTTGTAACACCTGAGGTTAGAGCACTCCAGAGACAAGTGGGAGAATTGTAAGAAGAGATTCACAGAGGAATGAATCTTAATGTCAGAGATGAAAGTGAGGATGAAGCCGAAGAAGAAGATCGAGAAGGAGAAGTCAAAATTGTGAACCCGAAGGAAGAAAGACTTTTTCGTGCCATTTCCAAGATCAGGAAAAGACCTAAGATCGAGGTTCCTACATTTTCAGGGAATCTTAACCTAGAAGAATTGATCGACTGGATCAATGAATGTGAAGAATATTTTGAGTATGAAGATATTGAGGATCCTGATAGGGTCAAATTCACGAAAGCTAGACTGAAAGGTCATGCGAAGATCTGGTGGCAAGAGATTCAATTGGAGTGAAATAGAAGAGGGAAAGATAAAATCATAAGATGGGATCAGATGGTGGATAAATTGAAGTGACAGTTCATCCCTGTTGATTATGAGTTTGACCTACTGAAGAAAATGCAAGGTTTGAAGCAAGCGGGATGATCTGTTTAGGAGTATACAGAGGAGTTCTATCGAATCCTCATCAGAATAGGCCATGCGGAAGCTGATAAGGAGAAAGTTGCTCGTTACCTTAATGGGTTGAGGCCCAGCATTCAAGAGGAGCTGAATCTAGTTTGAATGAACAGTATTGAAGAGGCATACCAGTTTGCCCTAAAAGTGGAGGAAATGCTGAACAAGAAGTTCGAGAGCAAACAAAATGGAAGAGGTCATGGTGGATGATCTGGTGGATGGTCATATGGAGGCTGAAATGAAGATCTAAAAAAGAAAGATGAGGCCAGTAGCAGTCAAAATTAGAGAGGAAATAATTCCAATCATTTCCAAGATCAGAATAATAGAGATCAGAGAGGAAGATGACAAGGTTCAGGAAGAGGAGGCTTCCGAGGAACATGTTTTCACTGTGGAGAAGAAGGTCATAGGGCATTTGAATGTACTCAACACCAAGGAAGGATAGATAGGAGGAATGAAGGCAAAGCTAGAGTTGCACATGTAGATGAAGATGCCAGATCATCAAATTTAGAAGATGCTGAAAGAGGAGAAACGCTGATTAACAAAAGAGTCCTGCTGAGTGGTGAGAATGAACCTGAACAAAGGAGGAGCCTATTTCACACTAGATGCAAGTGTGAGGGTAAATGTTGTGATGTGATTATCAATAGTGGAAGCACTGACAATTTGGTGTCAGAAGAGATGGTGACAAAGTTGAAGCTCAAGAGACAGAAACACCCACATCCATATCAGATTGCCTAGGTGCAGGATGACCACAAGGTCATGGTCAGTAAACAGTGCTTGGTAAAGTTCAAGATCGGCGGGTACCAAGATGTGGTACTGTGTGATATCATATCTATGGATGCATGTCATATGTTGTTGGGTAGACCGTGGTAGTTTGACAAATGTGCTGTACACAATGGTCGTGTGAATACATATTCTCTGACAAAGGATGGAGTGCAACATAAGCTAAAGCCATTGAAGGAGACTGAAGAAAAGGTATGTGGTAATGCAAGAATAAAATTTGTTGATGGAAGAAAATTCCTAGATGGTATGAGGCATGAGCATGTGTGTTTTGCTTTAATTCCAAAAGTTGGTAAAGAAGAAGTAGCGGATGTACCTGTAGAGGTTGCAGATTTGTTGAATGAGTTTTAGGATATTGTATCTGATAATGTACCTGATGGATTACCACTGGTAATGAAGATCAGTCATCAGATGGATTTGATTCCAGGAGCCAGTTTGCCAAACAAGGCAGCACATAGAATGACACCAGCAGAAAGTGAAGAGTTGAACAAACAAGTACATGAGTTATTGCAGAAGGGGTTGATTCGAGAGAGTCTAAGTCCCTGTGATGTACCAGTGGTATTAGCACCAAAGAAGAATGGAGAATGGAGGATGTGTACAGATTCCGGAGCAATAAACAAGATCATAATCAATTATAGGTTTCCATTGCCATGAATGGATGATATTATGGATTGTTTGAGTGGAGCTGTGATGAAGGGTGCTCTACTTAATACCACAAACGCATAACAGAAATAGAGAAACAACAACAATATGCAAGAACAAAAAATTGGCTTCTTATTATGTCCACAAATGTGGAATTACAAACTTTCAGAATTACAATATGCAAAGCCCCATGGGCATTCCCTTACAATATTCTGTAGGACAAGGCCTCGAATTATTGCCTAGTTCTACTACCCAGAACTATTCTGAACTGCCTAAGACAATAATACAGCCTTCCTTATATAGGCAATTTTTCCACCGCCTGGGAAGGTTCTAGAATTTTTAGCCAATAAGGCCGACCAAACTTAGAATTATTTTATTTTACATTTTATTACATCATATTCGGCTCAAGATAACCTTTGAAACCTGAACAGAAATTTTGAAGAAAATTGTTTTTCGCCATTTCGGGTGGCCCAACTTTCGAAGACCATAAGTCATCACCAGTTGACCTGATCGGCTATTATAACCCCATTTTAGAAATGCCATGAAGCGCTCTACAGGCTTGACTGGCGCAAGTGCCTGTCACCCAAATTTTTGACCTCATTCGGGGCCTCTAAAGCCTTCAAAACTGAGTTCAAAGTTTCTGTACCCTGCTGCCAATATCGAAAATCTTCAATATCTTCCAACATGCACTTGATCTGGAAATGAAACTTTATTGGCAGACTAATATGACCAAAATGAACCTCCAAGAAAGAAATTAGATCATTCTGAGCACAGATAAAAATTACCAAAAATAGTAACTTTCCATAAATAGCAGCTCTGCACAAGATAGCCCTTATTGAATTCAAAAAATAGAAATATTTTTAGGTGATGCAAGATTGCTCTTACACCCAGGATGCTCCTGCATCAAGCTGTGTATTTCTCAAAGATAGATCTGAAGAGTGGATATCACTAGATTCAGATCAGAGAAGGAGATGAATGGAAGACTACCTTCAAGGCAAATGAAGGACTGTATGAGTGGTTAGTCATGCCTTTTGGGCTAACCAATGCACCAAGCACTTTCATGCGGCTTATGAACGAGGTTTTGAAATAATTTTTGGGTAAGTTTGTCATTGTGTACCTAGATGAGATTTTGATCTTTAGTAAGACATTGGAAGAGCATATGATGCATATTCGTATGGTGTTTGAGAAGCTTAGAGATGAGAAATTGTTGATTAATTTGAAGAAGTGCAATTTTGTGAAGAAAGAGTTAGTGTATTTGGGATTTGTAGTTTCAACAAAAGGTCTAAAAATGGACCCAGAGAAGGTACAGGCTATCCTTGAATGGCCTACTCCAAGGAGTGCTACCGAGGTAAGATCTTTTCATGGTCTAGCTAGTTTTTACAGAAAGTTTATCAGAAATTTTAGCAGTATTTGTGGTCCCTTGACTGAAACAATGAGAGGGGATAGAAAAGAGTTTAAGTGGACTAATGGGGCAGAAAAGAGTTGTCAATTGTTGAAACAAAAAGTTATAGAACAACCTATTTTAGCACTTCCAAATTTTAATAAGGTGTTTGAAGTAGACGGTGATGCTAGTGGTACTGCAATAGGAGCTGTTATGAGCCAAGAAGGTAAACCGATTGCTTATTTTAGTGAGAAGTTAAATGATGCCAAGATAAAATATTTTATTTATGATCATTAATTTTATACTATAGTTCAGGCATTGACGAAGTGGAGACACTATCTTCTTCCTAAGGAGTTTGTTTTGTATACTGATCATCAAGCTTTGCAATATTTGAATAGTCAAGGAAAGTTGAATCAAAGACATTTGAAATGGGTTGAGTTTTTGCAGAGTTATACATTTGTTTTGAAACACAAAAGTGGAAAGTCTAACAGGGTCGCAGATGCGCTTAGCAGAAGGCAACTATTGCTGACAGAGATGCAGATTGAGGTGGTTGGGTTCAAGGAACTCAAGAATTTGTATCCAAAGGATCCTGATTTTGGTGAAGCTTGAAAAGCTTGTAAAGAACCTGTTACTCTAGACAGGATAAAATGGCTAGATTTTATCATCCAAGATGATATGCTATTCAGAGGGAGTCAGTTGTGCATTCCATGAAGTTCTATGAGGGAGAATCTCATCAAGGAGAAGCATAGCAAAGGATTGGCTAGACATTTTGGTCAAGATAAAACCCTTGCTTTGGTCAGTGAAAATTATTATTGGCCACAGTTGCAGCAAGATGTCAAGAAGTTTGTACAGAGTTGCAGAGTATGTCAGATGGAAAAAGGAGTGAAGTAGAATATAGGGTTGTATCAGCCATTACCTGTACCAGAGAAGCCTTGGGAGGATATCAGTATGGACTTTGTTCTTAGTTTATCAAGGACACAGTGGGGACATGATTCAATTTTTTTAGTAGTTGACAGATTTTTGAAGATGGCACATTTCATTCCATGCAAGAAGACTAATGATGTTGTTCATATAGCAGAATTAGTTTTTAGAGAAGTAGTGAGACTACATGGTTTGCCAAAGACCATAGTTTCAGACAGAGACACTAAGTTCATTAGATATTTTTGGCGTACATTGTGGAAGAAGTTGAAGACAGATTTGAAGTTTAGCTCATTACATCATCCACAGACCGATGGATAGATAGAGGTGGTGAATAGGAGTTTGGGAAATTTGCTGAGATATTTGGTTGGAGATAAGCCAACAAGATGGGATTTGATTTTACCACAGGCAGAATTCACGTATAATAATTCTGTCAATAGGAGCACTGGTAAATCTCCATTCTAGATTGTACATGGGAGTAGTCCCAAAAATGCATCTGAGTTGAGAAAGATAGATAAAGGAGAAATAAGTAGCGCTGAAGCTGAGGATTTTGCTAAACATTTGAAGAACATCCATGAGGAGGTGAGGAAGCATATTACCAAGATGAATGCGCAGTATAAGATGAAGGCAGATGTGAAAAGGAGGCATAAGGAATTTCAGGTTGGAGATGAAGTCATGGTTCATTTGCGGAAGGAGCGATTTCTGGTTGGTACATATAACAAGTTGAAAATGAAGAAGTTTGGGCCATGTAAGATACTAAAGAAGCATGATTCAAGAAATGCATATGAGGTAGAATTGCCTACTGAACTAAATATTTCACCAGTGTTTAACATTTCAGATTTGACAGAGTATCATGAGGGAGGTGTTGAAGATGAGGTTACAGCAGCACAGTGGAGTATTCCAGCAACCAGTTTAGATATCAAGGAGATTGAAGACATACTGGATAGTCGTGTTAGTAGAAGCATAAGGAACATGATATATGAAGAGTATTTGGTCAAATGGAAAGGATGACCTATTGAAGATTCATCATGGCTAACAAAGGAGGAGGTTAACCGTCTTGGTTTTCCTCTACACACCTGAGGCGTGACGGGGTCACTTCTCAAATTACCCCAGGTGTTTGATGCAGGAGCATCCAGGGTGTAAGAGCAATCTTGCATCACCCAAAAATATTTTTGGTTTTCTTTTCAATAAGGGCTATCTTGTGTAGAGTTGCTATTTATGGAAACTTACTATTTTTAGTAAGTTGGTCATATGATCTCGAAATGTTCTGATTTTACATGTGGAGGTTCATCTCAGTCATATCAGCTTGCCAGTAAAGTTTCATGGCTAAATCAGGTTAGTTTTGAAGATATTGAAGATTTTCAGTATTGGCAGTAGGGTACAAAAACTTTGAACTTAGTTTTGAAGGCTTTAGAGGCCCTAGATGAGGTCTAATTTTTGGCTGAATGAAGCTTGCTTAATTTAGGTGTTGTAGAGCTTGTTGCGCCCTTTCTGAAATGGGGTTATAATAGTCAATCGGGTCAACTGGTGATGACTTATGGTCTCCAGAAGTCGGGCCACCTGAAATGGCAAAAAATAATTTTCCTTCAAAATTTTTGTTTGGGTTTCAAAAGTTATTTTGAGCCAACTTTGATGTAATAAATTGAAAAATAAAATAATTCTAAGTTTGGTCGGCCCTTAGGGCTAAATTTCTGGAACCTTCTCGGGCGGTGGAAAATGCCTACATAAAGAAGGCCCGTAGTGTTGTCTAGGGCAGTCTGGGTAGTAGATTTGGGTATTGATTCAAGGCTTTGTCCTACAAAATATTGTAAGGGAATGCCATGTGGCTTTTCATATTGTAATTCTGAAAGTTTGTAATTCCACATTTGTGGAGATATTAAGAAGCCAATTTTCTGTTCTTGCATATTGTTGTTGTTGTTTCTCTGTTTCTATTATGTGTTTTTGGTATTAAGGGGAGCATCCTTCATCAATGACACTTCTATTAAGAAGAAGACCTGGAAACCTAGAATTGAGAAGGTTAATGAGCAGATCATTCAAGAAGGAGACTTTACAAAGATGAACAAGTATTGTGATCTCTACGATTATGCAAAAAGATTAAATCTGGAAAATGCATTAGTGTGTTGGATACAATTGTTTGAAGGAGATTGTTGGATTAATTGTGTGTTGTCTTTGATGTCACACAAATGTCATATCAATTATCATGCTCAGTCAGTCAGCAAAGTGATTCTCAGTGATTATCAAGCTCAGTCGGTCAGCTAAGCAATTCTCAGTGATTACCGAGCTCAGTCAGTCAACAAGGTGATTTTCTATGTTTACCAAGATCTATCAATCTCCAAAGGATGTTGCAAAATTCATAGTGGTAACCGAGTTCACTCGGTCACCAAAGGAATTCTTTTCAGATTAGTGTTTACCAAGCAAGGTCAGCCCAGTAAAGAATTTTGTTAATTTGAGGAATAAAGTTTGTTTATTCTAGCTGACTCTGGTAATGATTAGTAATGTTGGTAATGATTATTAATGCCAACTTGACAATGTGAATGGACAATCCAAATGGTATATATAGAAGGTCAAGTTGTGAATTCAATGTGTGCAAGTGAAAAGAGTGAAAGTGTGGACAAGTGTGAAAGAACAAGAGTGTGTGGATGAGCGAACATGCAAATCATTTTGTAGGAAAGTGTGAGAAAATTTTGAAGGATGGTTAGATATCCTTGAGGAGCAACAGAGATATATTTGATCAAAAAAGATCTAGTGAAGTAGAATAGAGATCTGTAATCAACAATTTAGTTGCATCATTATTCAGGTCATTTCATTGTTATTTTCTTACCATTGTAGCAGTGATTTCAAAATCTCTTAACCGAGTTGGTTTAACAGCCATTTTGTAAATCCTCTAACAAGGTGACTGTTCTATTGAATTGTTCAAAGACCTCTTACAAGGCCACTCCTAACAGGGTGATTAAATCCTCTAACAAGGTCACGCGTAACAATGTGTTTTGTAACCTTTTACCGGGTTGGTTCCTAACAAGGCATCACTTCAGAAGAGTGAAAAATAGTAACTAGTTACATTGGTGGTTTTCCCATATTGGGTTTCCACGTTAAATCTGGTGTCTCTTATGTTCATGTTATTTTCTTTATGCATGCATGTTAAGCACTAATGAATGCTTAAGATTAGTTATAATTAACACTCACTGCAATAACCGAGTTTCAACATTTCTCTGTATGTTTGCCGAGTAAAAATAGCAAATGATTTAATAAGACATCTAAGGGATCTGTGGTAATATTTTTGTGGTTAACTGATTCACCCCCCTTTCAGTTACTCCATCTATATTTCCAACAATTGGTATCAGAGCTTTTGGTGCTTATAAGAAGGGTTTCAAGGACCTAAGCTAAAGATCAAGATGTCTTACAAGAGAGAAATTCCAAGGCTTAACAGAGATAACTTTTCAGCATGGCAAGGTCTCATGAGACTTCACCTGGCTTCTATTGGTGATTCATGATGAAAATATCTTGATGGAGAATATACAACTCCTACTGGCACATTATCTGTTGAAGACATTGTAGAGAAAAAGAACCATAACACCATGATGATAGACATTGCATCAGCTCTTAGCTATGAAGAATTTGATGAGATCAAAGACTACACAACTGCTTATGCAATGTGGAACAAGTTGAAGAAAATTTATGGTGGTGATGACAATGTGAAGAGAGACAAAGCAGAAAGCCTAAGAGGATAGTTTGATCAGATGAAAATGAGAGAAGATGAAAACATTGCAAAATATGTTGAAAGGATCAAGGCAAGTGTTAGTGCAATCAGAGCTTCTGGAGGAACAATTCAGGATGAAACTATTATAAGTAAGGTTCTCAGAACATTACTCCCTATCTATGCAATAAGAGTATCTGCTATTCAAGAAAGAAGATGTGAAGAAAATCACAATATAACTTTGGATGCCTTGGTGGGAAGATTGACAGCCTTTGAGTTGGATAACTATGACAACTATGTTCCAACTTCCAAAAATATTGAATCAGCATTTGAGGCCAAAATTTCACTTAAGAAGGGCAAGAAAATAAAGGACATCCAATTAGAGAGTGAAGAAGAATCAGAGGAAAGTTCTGATAGTGATCTTGAAGTTATTGAAGCATTACTTGCAAAGAAATATTATAGAGGCAAAGGTAAATACAAAGGTAAAACTCCCTTAATCTATTTTTCATGTGAAGAAATTGGTCATATTGCAGCTAGGTGCCCAAACAAGAAAAGAAAGGATGAGAAGAAAGGTCACAAGTACAATGGCAAGAAGTATTTCAAATTATTCAAGGATAAAGGTAAGAAAACATGTTTTATGGCTAAGGATTCTGATAATAGTGAAGATGAATCTGATGATGATGAAGATAAGATGGCACTTATCTCTCATGTAAGCAAAAATGATACATGGATCATAGATAGTGGATGTTCACATCATATGACTGGTGACAGAAAAAAGTTTGAACACCTTGAAGACTATGATGGTGGTAATGTAAGGTTTGGAAACAATGAACCTTGTTTCATAAAAGGAAGAGGATGAATCTCATTAACCAAAGAACTTATATGTGATAATGCATATTGGGTTGAAGGACTAAAGAATAATATTCTAAGTGTAGCACAGCTAATCAACATTAGATTCAAGGTTGAATTCATGCATGGCAAAGCAAGATTGCTGGATGACAAGGGAAAATTGATTGGATCAGGCAAAAAAACCAAAGGTAACTTGTTTTATCTTGATCTTGGTGAATGCTCATGTTTTATTGCTCAAATTGAAGAAAGTTGGTTATGGCACAAAAGGTTATGTCATGCAAATTTTGATAACATGGTGAAAATAAGCAAATTCAAGAAAGTAAGAGGCATTCCTACTTTGAAGAAACCTGATGTTGGTCTATGCAATAATTGTCAGATTGGTAAAATAGGAAAGACTAGCTTTAAAAGTAAAAACTATCAATCTAAAGATATTTTGGAAATTGTGCATACTGATTTGTGTGGACCTATTGGAATTGAGAGCTATACTAGAGAAAAATTCTTTATTCTCTTTGTTGATGACTACTCTAGAATGATGACTGTTATGTATCTAAGAGAAAATTCAAAAGCATTTGAGAAATTCAAATGGTATTTGGCAAGAGTAGAAAAGGAAACAAGGAAAAGAATGAAGTGCTTGAGATCAGACAGAGGTGGTGAATTCATCTCCCATGAATTCAATAATTTTTGCATTGAAAAAGGAATCAAAAGATAGGTATTAGCCCCAAGAACTCTTGAGAAGAATGGAATAGCTGAAAGGAGGAATAGATCTATCATGGATTGTGCAAGGACTCTAATGATTGAAAAGAACATTGCTAGAAAATATCACTTTGTCAGAGAATTGGTGCAGGACAAGGAAATCAGATTGGAATATATTCATACAAAAGAACAGATTGCAGATATATTCACCAAGCCACTACCTAAGGATGCATTCTTGTATCTAAGAGGTAAATTAGGGGTCATTCCCCTATCCGAGGCTCACTAAATAAAGTTTTAGTGATGCATCAACCAGAGCATATTGAAGATCAGTCAGTTGATGCAGCTTAGTCAAGAAATCATTGCATATGAATCAGTACTCAAGGTACGTTGCTATTCACTTGGTATGTGTTATCTTTGGCATGTGTTGTCAAAGAGGGAGAGTTTGCTGTCATATTTCAAGAAATTTCTTAAGATTTATAAGAGGGAGAGTTTTCTCAGAGAGTTTGAGAAGTTAAGAAGGAGAGTTTTCAGTCAGAAAGAGAAGTTTGCTAATAGAGGGAGTTCTCATAGATGAGAATCAGAATGAAGCTAAGCATATGTTGCTTACTCTATGTTTTTTGTGAAATTTCATTGTGCTATGACATGTTGTGTTGCCATCAATGCCAAAGAGGGAGATTGTTGGATACAATTGTCTAAAGGAGATTTTTGGATTAATTGTGTGTTGTCTTTGATGTCACACAAATGTCATATCAATTATCATGCTCAGTCAGTCAGAAAAGTGATTCTCAGTGATTATCGAGCTCAGTCAGTTAGCTAAGAGATTCTCAGTGATTACCGAGCTCAGTCGGTCAGCAAGGAGGTTTTCTGTGTTTACCAAGATCTCTTAGTGTCCAAAGGATGTTGCAAAATTCACAGTGGTAACTGAGTTCACTTGGTCACCAAAGGAATTCTTTTCAGATTAGTGTTTACCAAGCAAGGTCGGCCTAGTAAAGAATTTCATTAATTTGAGGAATAAAGTTTGTTTATTCTAGCGGACTGTGGTAATGATTAGTAATTTTGGTAATGATTATTAGTACCGACTTGACAATGTGAATGGTATATATAGAAGGTCAAGTTGTGAATTCAATGTGTGCAAGTGAAAAGAGTGAAAGTGTGGACAAGTGTGAAAGAACAAGAGTGTGTGGATGAGCGAACATGCAAATCATTTTGTAGGAAAGTGTGAGCAAATTTTGAAGGATGGTTAGATATCCTTGAGGAGTAGTAGAGATATATTTGATCAGGAAGGATCTAGTGAAGTAGAACAGAGATCTGTAATCAACAATTTAGTTGCATCATTATTCAGGTCATTTCATTGTTACTTTCTTACCATTGTAGTAGTGATTTCAAAATCTCTTAATCGAGTTGGTTTAATAGTCATTTTGTAAATCCTCTAACAAGCTGACAGTTCTATTGAATTTTTCAAAGACCTCTTACAAGGCCACTCCTAACAGGGTGATTAAATCCTCTAACAAGGTCACACGTAACAGTGTGTTTTGTAACCTTTTACCGGGTTGGCTCCTAACAGGGCATCACTTCAAAAGAGTGAAAAATAGTAACTAGTTACTGTATACACCTAAAAATGGCTTCATTAATTAATTAAATATTTATTATTTAATTACTATTGACTTGATAAATTAATTAAATATTTATTATTTAATTAATAATTATTCCTCTATTTATTAAATAAATTATTCTATTTATTTAATAAATTCACTATAGTCTAATTGTATATCCTAAGTCTTCTAAATGGTCTATTAAAGTGATTTAATTAAATACACAATCACCTAAATATGACTAAGTCTTCTAATTCACTTCATCCACCTAGTCACCTAACACATCACCTTGGCTAAAATAAATAATTATTATTAATTATTTATTCATATTTATCCTCACCCACACATGTCCTATTCTTAAGGGTTATGTGGCCTCATAGGACTTGGTCTCATGACCACATGTCCTCTCAACAACCAAGTCAAGAGACATTCCCTATTCCTAAGGGGCTTCTCAAGCCACCTCTAAGGGTCAAGGGTGACTCATAGGGCACTTGTGCAAAGAGTCCTCATGAGGAAAAGGTCTCTCCCTCTTTCTCTCTTTGGTCTTTGTGAGACACTTGACATGTGTCTTTTCCTTCCACCTTCTTCTCCTCCATGTCAATGTGAGAGGAACATCATCCCTATTCTTCCTCTCACATTCCAACTATATCCCCCTTTCTCTCAACTCCTTCAACCAAGTCAATCCTAGCCCTAGGATCTTCCACCTTTCATTCTCAACTGTAGGATTGTGCCACCTAGGCCTAGATCCTCCAAAACTCTATAAAAGGAGCCTCATTTCCCATTTGAGAGCTAATAGGTTTTTTTGATAACAAGCATACAAGCAATCAAGCATCCAAGCATTCGAGCAATCAAGCATCCATACAATCACCATTTTATTTGCATTCCATCCATTAGTTTGCATAAGCTATTGTGCACTCAATTTCATTAAATCTCCACAATTTGGTAGCATCTTGGGAGAAGGCTTCATTTTGGAAATCTGAGAGCTCAACATCTTCAAGAAATCAAAGCTAGGAGGACAATGGAGACAAGCTGCATGGTAGGTGAAGGTAATTAAATTAGTTTCATCATTTCATAGTTACTTTGCATTCTTCATTGTGTTTGCATTAGATAGATTCATTGGCTTTAATAGTTAATTTATCATTTCTAGTTGGTAGACATCTAATTTGCATACATTTTTGGCACTAGAAGGAGGGCTAACCGGGCTTTTCACTTTCAATTTTTAGTTTTCCATGTACAGGTTTTTCTACAGGTTATTTTTGTGCATTTGTCCATGATTTCTGCACATTTGTTCATTTCTGCTGTGCATCTATTTTCTGCAACCACAGACATAAACTTTCATCTGGTTTTCACTTTCTATCATGTTTTCTACGCATTCGTTAAACTATCTTGCACATACATCATTTTTCGCTGTGCATCCATACTAGCTGTGCATACATATCATCAGGCTATGCATTCATGCATATATAATTACTACGCATATATCCAAACTTACTGTGCATTTGTATCACTGTTCTGCACATTTATCAGTTTTTGTGGAAAAATTCAATTTTCTGTTAGATTTGTTTTTAGCTAACATTTTGACAAGTGTCTGTTCATTCTGGTAGTATTTTTAGGCTATTTTGTAGGACATAATTTTGAAGACCCCATTGCTAAATTTTTTTTTCTAATAGTTTGATTGCAGATTGCCAAGGGGTTTGCAAAATAAACTATAATCTTGTTTGGGCTTAAAATACGACATATTTTTGCTTTGTGTGTCTTCCTTAGCATAGATTCAAGTGTCTATTGTGTTTTTCTTAATAGCATATATGTAATCCCAAAATTATAACAACGTATCCTCTCCCCTCACCATTCATGGACCTTGGGTGTAAGAGAAACTTTTATAATTTTTAGAAGGCGGTCTTTGGTGGGAAAAGAGGTACTCACCCCAAGGAACAAACCAACCAGTAACAAGCTAAAGCCAAGCCCTTCCAAACCGGTATATAAAAAAATGCTAATGTGATTAGTCTCACATTAGACAGGTGTGAATTCATTGTGGCAACCAAAATCTCCTCTAGTACCCTAGTGGTGCGTTAAAGTCCTACTTAGTAGAGGTGAAAGCCTTTCTATGAAAGGATTGGGAGAGCCCCCTTAATTGGGAAAATGACTTGATCACAACCACCTGAACAGATGTCCTTACTAAAAAATTTTGTTTAGTGGCCAAAAACCTTCTATCTGCTGGCTCAAGGAGTCACCCAAGTTCGTGAAGACACCCCACATTACTCACGATTCATAGTAGAGATAGCAGTTCTTTGGGAAGTAATGACCCATTGAATTCAAAACTTGGTGTGCCTGAGAAGTGAGTGCATTGTAAGGAGGAGCCCGTGCCTCCAAGTTCCTAGGCTATCGACTGTGAATTTGTGTGGCTAGATTTTATTATCCTAGTGGGGATTCAACAGATATCATCCTTGCCAACTATAGGATTGTAAGTGTGTTTGTGCATTCATATTAGCATAGTCAGATTAACATCATTTCTATTTTGTGTGCGTGCGTTTATGCATTTTTCACTTTGCCAAAAAAAAAACCAAAAAAAACTAGCCAACACCAGGAAAATCCAAAGCCTTTCAATTCAGATCAGAACTTAAAAACCTGTGCATATATCACATCTTTTTGCGCATTTGATCTAATTTGCTGCACATTTATCACAATTTGTTGCGCATCTGTTCAGACTGTCTACACTTTTAAGTTCTACCAGTCACATCTGTGACATATTGCTGTGCATCTATTTAATTTTGTTGCGCATTGATTAATCTGTCCTGCGCATTTGTTGTTGCTCATTTACAACAGTGAGAATTTCTACAAACTTTGCAATTTTCAAAATCACTTTTTTAGATACCCATTTTTGTCCTTAGTAAGATTCTGGAGAAATAGTCAAGTTACACAGACCTTTGATCTTTAGTTTGACCATTCATCACTTTTCATCTTTCCTTCATCAAGATTCATCAAATCATTTTTCTTCCAAATCTTTGAAATTCTCAATTTTGTGTTGAAACATTATCTTATCCATTAGATTTTGATCTTTGTGAGTTTACCATATCAGGATATATCATCCTTAATCATCAAACTTGCTTAGGTTATTATCTCTTGATTTCTCTTTGTCATATCATAGTGAGATCTATACCTCCTATTGACTTAGAGTTTATCAAGTTGTCTTATCACTTTTCAACACATTTCAATATCTTTCCTATCAATCACTTTCCATATCTTCTCATAAAAAATCTTTCATCCCACAATCAATTCTTTCAATTTTATGGTTCAAACTTGATCTCAGAAATTTAAACAAGCCACCAATCTAGAATCCCTAGACAAGATGGAAGGCAATACCAGCAACGAAGAAAATCCTTGGCCCGAAGCTCCTAAGAAAACTTCACTTTTTACATCCACTGATGAACCCACCGATGAAGAACTTAGGGAAGCTTCACAAGATCCTCAATTTTATCATGTCATGGAAATACTCTTAGGCTTGGATAAAGAGATGTATTTTCTCATGCTTGCTCAACAAGGAGCTAAGTTACCAAGTGATTTTGATGTTTCTTATCTTAGAGAACCAGCTCACACAAATAATCAACAAATTCCTAAAGGTTCTCAAGATACTCATGGAGCAAAGGAAACCAATCAGCAATCCAATGCTTCTCATAGTCATGAACAACACACTATTTCTCAAAATGATCAGCCAAATCACACTTCACAAAACAATGCTTACAACAATGTTTCCCAAAACACTCAAGGAAACACACCATCTTTGGATCCCGTCCTACAACAAATCCAAATGCTTCAACAACAAATCCGTGACATCCAAACTAGATCATCAACAAAGAAGTATTCCTTGGATGATATATGTCCTTATCCTTTTGATAAGAATTTAGCAATGATTCCATTCCCTCCTCATTTTGAGGTACCAAAATTTGACAAATACAAAGGGAATTCAGATCCACAAGATCACATTCATGAGTTTTGTGTTGCTTGTATTGAAGTCGCTCACAATGACACTTATCTTATGCGACTATTTCCATGAAGTTTAGGAGGAAAAGCCATGGAATGGTTCTCTAAACCTCCCCCTAGCATCAAATCTTTCAATGAGTTCCTTGACAAATTTGTGACTCATTATTCATATAACATCAAAAATGAGGTCACTATGCTTGATCTTTGCAATGCACATCAAAAGAATGGAGAACCTTTCCTTACTTTTTTGCAAAGATGGTGTCAATTGTTTTCTAAATATCCACAAACGATTCTTGAACAAGAAAAGATGGATATTTTTGTGCATAACCTTACACCAAAAATGAGTTATAGGTTACAATTGCAATGTCCACCAAATTTCAATAAGCTCATAGAAAATGGTATCAAGATTGAGGAAGCCATGGTCCGAAAAGGTGAGATCAAACTTTATTCTAAAGACAATGTTGGATCCTCAAATTCCAATTCCAACAACTACAACAATGACAAATCAAAGTTTTGGAATAAAAATAAAAATATTGTCAATGATGGGATTGTTGATAATTGTAATGTCAAACCAATGCAACCCCTTCTTAATCTCACCAGTCAGGCCAATGCTACTCAAGGAACCTACAACAATCAATCATCAAATCAAAATACCAACAAGGATTCATCTAAACCAAGATCGCCTTTTATGTCACCTCAAAGAAACTTCACTCCTTTGGGGGAATCTCTCAAATTAGCATTACGGAAGTTAATCACAAAGAAACTCATTACGCTTCCTGAAATGAAAGATTTTGAACCTACAGTAAAGCCTTCTTGGTGGAATGAGAATGATTATTGCGAATTTCATAGAGGCAAAGGACATAAAACAAATGATTGCAAAAGACTCAAAAATGTAATCCAAGATTTAATCAAAATTAGTGAAATTGGTGTTGACGGACATGTCTCAAATGAATCACATACAACTTTCAAAGATCCACTTCCTGAGCATGAAAAAGGGGGTTCTTCCAACACTAAGGGTGACAATCAAGCTAATTATAATTCCACTCCCTATCGATATGTTGGTAACATTTCTGAATGTCATCCTTCTATGTATAATGCCAATGTTATTACCATCAAAGAAAAATCAGAGAGTCAACTAGTCCAAGCAACTACTTGTGCTCAAGCCAAAGTTACTCTTCAAGGAGTCCAGTCTAAACCAAGCACTACACAAAATAAGTCCATTTATGTCCCAAAGTCTATCCCAAATACTTCCAACCAGTACAATCTTTTGGAACAACTCAAGAAAACACTTGCCCAGATATCCATCTTAGAGCTTTTGCATCTTTCCCCATCTCACAAAGATACCCTTGAAAAAGCTCTCTTAGAGACCCAGGTTCCAACAACTCTAGATCTTGATCAATTTCAAGCTATGGTGGGCCATTTAACAACCCCACACTATTTTTGCTTTACTGAAAATGATGATTTAGCCATTACCCAACCTCATAATGCTCCCTTACATATCGAAGTCCTTGTCCAGAATCACAAGATTAAAAGAGTATTAATAGATGGGGGAGCTGGCTTGAATATCTGCACGTTGAAGTTAGTCCTTGCATTGGGATTTTCTGAGAATGTCATTGATCCAAAAAAGAAAATCACAATAAAAGCCTATGATGAGGAAGAGAGATCATCCAAGGGGTCCATTGTTCTTCCAATTAGAATTGGTCCTATTGTCAAAGATGTATCTTGTCAAGTTCTGGACAAGGATCTTGCTTATAATATTCTTTTGGAAAGACCATGGATTCATTCCATGCAAGCTATGCCATCAACTTATCACCAATGTATAAAATTCCCTCACAATGGTCAGGAGATCACTATCAAAGGAGATTCTAATCCTTTTCAATATTGTAGCAATGTGAATATTTTTGATTCTTTGGTTCCTTATAATCGTACTGGATCTTCTGCAACTACACCTAGTGACCCTAGTAATATAGCATCAACTTCTAAATCAGATGGGATTAAGATAGACATCAAAGAAAGCAGTATGGGAGGATATACTTTAGGTCAAGCTCTTTGTATCACTGAGTTACCTTTATCTCCCAAATCATATGGTAGATCTTTGATCACTAAACAACAATCAGAACCCCCTTCCACACTTGTTTATAACACATTTATAAGTGGGGGCACAATATCCAAAGAGGTAGCTGAGCATAATGCAAATTATTGGCTTAAGACACAGAAGATTGAAGAGGATATTAAACATGAATGTATATCACCTGATGTCTATGGAAAAGGGTATACTTTGCTACAAAAAATGGGATATCAAGGTGCTGGACCTCTAGGGTTACAAAGAGAAGGTGTTATAAAACTAATTTTGCAAAATCCCAATTATCAAAGAGACACTATAGGATTAGGATATAAAGGAGAAGGACCACAAGAACCAAAAGGAAAAGAAAAAATACCACCTTTTCATGAGACATCTAAAGCTCCTGCCTTACAATTCAGAAAGCATGGTATGTATGTAGATCCAGAGAAACAAAGGATAGCTCAAAGAATCATTGATAGACTTGAAGATAATGATGATTATGATTCTAATGATTATGAATGGGATTCCTTATCTGATTATACTAAAGAAATAGGAGTCGATGTTTTCCATCAATATAGTAACGATTACCATGAGGGCGAGAGTTCAACGAGTGACTCACTAGGATTGGTACCACGTAATACTACTCGTGTTGATCATGAGCGAAGTGAGTGTTATCTTGTGACAGATGATTCAGATGAGAGTATGGAAATAAACCTCGCTAATACTATTATAAACCTTGACAACTTTTCCATCAATACCATCTCTACTTTTGACACTGACCCAAATGATCCAATGCCCCTTGTCCATCCTGACCTTATCGATTGGGATTCTCCTGATCCCCTAGAACTTGATGTCTTCCATAATGATGATGTGATCATTGAATATCTTGGAATTAGGGATCATTTACCACCAGGGGATCACAAGTCAAGATTTTTGGTAGAACTCAATGACATGGCCTATTTTGGAGAGAGTGCCAATCCTTTTAGTCATAAAAATATAAAAATAATCAATAGATCTCATGGTGAAAACCACTCAGTGGCAGTATTAGATCCAAAAATAGTAAAAAGAAAAGCCGCATTTGATGGTGAAAACCTCTCTGAGGTGCCTGACGATGGAAGGATTAACACTCTTCCCAATTATCTATATCGAGAGCAATCTGCCATTCTTATAGAACCAATAGTACCACTTAACATTGGAACAAAGAAGTCTCCATGCATCCTCAAAGTAGCAGCATCCTTGATAGAATCAGAGAAAGAAGCTTTTGCAAAATTCTTCAGAAAAAGATAAATCAACTTTGCTTGGTCCTATGCTGATATGCCTAGTTTGGACCCCAATCTCATTATGCATCATTTATCTATCAAACCAGGTTTAAAACTAGTTAAGCAGAAGCTCCAAAAAATGCATCCTCACATTGCTCTAATGGTGAAAGTAGAATTGAAAAAGCTCCTAGATGTTGGATTCATTCAGGCTATTGATTATGCTGAGTGGATTTCAAATATTGTTTCGGTTTCAAAACTAGACAAGTCTATCAGGATTTGTATTGATTTTCAAGATCTTAATAAAGCTTGTCTAAAAGATGACTTCCCTTTGCCAAATATTGATATAATTGTTGACCTAACAGCTGGGCATGAGATGTTATCATTAATGGATGGATTTTCTAGCTATAACCAAATCAAGATTGCGCTAGAAGACTAGGAAAAAACTGCTTTTACTTGTCCATGGGGTACATACTGCTGGAATGTGATGCCATTTGGCCTCAAAAATGCTGGAGCAACTTATCAAAGAGTCATGAACATGATATTTCATGACATGATGCATACCATCATGGAAGATTATGTTGATGACATTTTAGCAAAATCTAAAGATAGAGCTGGTCATTTGAGTGTGTTGGATAGAATATTCACCCAGATGGAAAAATATCAGATTCAACTTAATCCAAAGAAATGTGCATTTGGGGTCACACCCAAAAAACTATTAGGCTACATTGTCTCAGATAAAGGCATCAAAGTAGATCTAGAAAAGGTTAAAGCAATATTGGAGATGGCTTCCCCCACTAACATCAGTCAGCTAAGATCTTTACAGGGGCATCTACAATCCATCCGAAGATTTGTTTCTCAACTAGCAGATAGCAGTCATCCCTTTCAACATTTGCTGCATAAAAATATCTTATTCCAATGGGATGATAAGTGTGAGGAAGCTTTCAAAAAAATCAAGCAGTATCTGGCAAATCCTCCCACCCTGATGTCACTAATTCCAGGCAAGCCACTCTTGCTCTACATTTCAGCCACGATAGCTTCACTAGGTGCTCTTTTAGCTCAGCAAGATCATGAAGGAAAAGAAAAAGCCATCTACTACATCAGTCGCACTCTCATGGGATATGAGTTAAACTATTCCCCTATTGAAAGAGCATGTCTGGCTATTGTCTTTGCTTCACAAAAGTGGCGACATTACATGTTGTCACATTCTACTCATCTTATTGCAAAGATTGATCCTTTAAAGTATTTGTTAAGCAAGACAGCATTGACAAGCAGGTTGGCTAAGCGGGTCATGCTACTTAGTGAGTTTGATATTGAATATGTAGATAGGAAGGCTATCAAAGGTCAAGTGATCATAGATCTACTAGCTGATGCCCCATTAAAGGATGACCAACCTATACACATAGAGTTTCCTGATGCTAATATCTTGGCTTTGTCTACACAAACATGGAAATTATACTTTGATGGCTGATATACTCAACAGGGTTCAGGAGCTGGTATTCTTTTTATCACACCACAAGGATACACTATTCCAAAATCTTTCAAGTTGTTATTTCCTTGCACCAATAATGTAGCAGAATATGAGGCTTTGTTGATTGGGTTAAAAATGGCTTTACAATGGAACGTATCTGAAATAAATGTCTATGGAGATTCTCAGCTGATTGTTAACCAAGTTAATGATGATTATCAGACCAAAGATGATAAGTTATTGCCATATAAATGTATGGTTGATGAATTTAAAAAGTATTTCTCTATCATCACTTTTGAACAAATTCCTCAGCATGAAAATAAGGCTGTCGATGCCATGGCAATAATTGCTTCTTTATTTGATATAGAAGATACCAAGGCCCGTTTTGAGTTCTTGGTGGAATCCCTGACTTGTCCTACATATGATGAGCCTGATATGAGTATTATCTGTCATCTGATTGGCCCTAACTCCCCAACCTATGGAAAGATCTATTCTTACCTCAAAGATAACACTCTACCTTTTGACCTATCTTGCAATAAAAAATGAACTTTTCTCCACCAAACCTCCCGCTATATCTTAATATCTGACACCCTTTATCGGTGAGGTTTTGATGGTACTCTCCTGTGATGTCTTGAACATGATGAAGCTCAACTTTCCTTACATGATGTACATGAAGGTATTTGTGGGACACATTCGAGTGGTCCCTCTTTGGCTAAGAAACTCATGCGTATGGGTTATTATTGGCCTACCATGGAAGCAGACTCCTTTCATTTTTCTAGGGCATGCAAGAAATGTCAGATACATGAAAACCTTATCCATGCTCCAACTCAAGAGTTACATCCTTTTACAACTACTTTTCCATTCAGTCAGTGGGGACTCAACCTCATGGGTGCTATCAATCCTCCATCTTCCAACGGCCACAAATCGATTCTCACTGCCACAGAATACTTCACTAAATGGATTGAGGCCGTTCCATTAATTACCACCACAGGGAAACAAATATCCATGTTTATCTTAAACTATATCATTTGCAGATATGGTATACCTATGTATCTTATCACTGATCATGGGAAAAAATTTCAAAACCAAGACATGGATGACTTGTGTGCCAAATTCCACATCACCCACAACTATTCCACCATCTACTATCCTCAAGGAAATGGCCAAGCTGAGGTGTCAAACAAAACAATTGTTAAAATCCTACAAAAGACTGTCAATGACGCTGGCCATGACTGGCATCTCCAACTTAATCCAGCCTTATGGGCTTACCGCACCTCCATCCATACTCCTACTGGAGCCACTCCATACTCCCTTGTCTATGGATCTGAAGGAGTCCTACCCCTTGAGGTCAAGTTGCCTTCACTTCATGTTACTCTTAAAGATTTAATTCTCGATGAAGAGTATATAGTTATACACCTGACTGAATTGGAACTCCTAGATGAAAGCCATCAGCAAGCCTATGATCATTTGAAAGTTTATCAGTAGCGTCTGTCCCATCAGTATAATAGCAAGGTAAAGATCAGAGATTTTCAGTTGGGTGACTTAGTCCTTCGAGAAAATCCAAAGAATCAACAACACTGTGAAAAGAAGGGAAAGTTTGAACCTAATTGGTTAGGACCTTTTGTGATTATAGCAGTCTATGGTTCTGGAGCCTATCAGTTATCTACCCCTGAAGGGGATCCCTTGGATGAACCTCTTAACAACATCCATCTCAAGAAGTTCTATCCCTAAAATCTTAATGTAAGGGGCATGTATATAGTCTGTATATATATTCTATAAATAAAAATAATCAAAAATACAAAAAAATCACAAAATCAAAAGAAAAACTGCAATAAATGCATATGGTGAAAACTTGGAAACAGGCGCTATGTGTGACAAGTTAGCTCCTCTATCTATTAGGATTCTTCTAGTGTGTCTGTTCATTATATATATCCACAATAAAACAGTTACTCAATCCTTGTCCCCACCATGTATATATCATAATAAAATGGCCAGTTCGTACACCATCCATTGTATCTATCCGTAATAAAATCCCATCATAGCTTGATCTTTTGTCATGGTCTTCATCCTAGTCTTGTTGCATCTTTCTTCATCCATAATAAGTCAGTCCATCACCTAGCTGGGGGCATGTCGTTGACCTAGTTTGGGAAGTGGATCTATGATAGTAATGACTCTTAGAGGACATAATGGAGTTATTTTCACCAAGCAAGGCAAATGCAATCAAATGTTCTTTCACAATGGTATCTTCATGCTAAATCAGAATCTATGATCTATCTTTCGAATTATGACTGCTTATCTATACATCTTGACTATACATCATCACTTGAATTGATCAACATATCCTAAATCAATCTTTTTGGCAAAAGAAATATATATTCATGGTAGGCATGTTAGAATGATTTGTTATAACTTATGCATTCATATCTAGATTTCATTTTTATCATGTTTACTATGCTATTTCGGGATATCTTTGACATGAGTTTGAAACTCTCATATGTCATTGATTAGAATAGCCAGGATGGGGCATGATATTTTCTTTGATTGCTATTTGTGGGGTATTTTCTGATGAAATCAAAGGAACAAGTAATTGGGGTGTCTATGTATAAGTGCCTTCATCCATTTCATAGTATGGACAACATACAAATCATTTTGTTCTAACAAATGCTATTTATGGTGATACGCCATCGTATACCTCGACTCCAAATATTTGTTCCCCGATGGAGGGGGGAAATATTCCTTGTCTGTTATGCAAATGAAACTCAGGTCATCTCAATTCAATTATACCTAGATGCTTGTCAAGTTTGCAATATTAAACTCCATGCAAAAAGTGCTCAGGTCATCCTGGTTTAATTATACCATGATGCTTGCATTTTCTTGCAACATAACAAGCTCAATGATGAAACTCAAGTTCCAGTTATTATGAAGTTCTAAGATGTTACCTAAAGTTGTGGAGATATATTCATTTCATATTGCATTTCATTTAAACAATTCATGACTTACATATCAGTGCTCCTTTTATAGAGATTTATAGGTTAGCTTTCTTATTAGGCGATCTATTCTCTTAGTCTATTCTTCTTGTGTCAGATACATTGTTATTTAAGCTGAGGACATTTGGACAACCAAACATATTATGACTTTTTGCATTTAACATTTTGCACTTAATCATTTAGAGACATATGTTATCTTCATTAGGAGTGTTCATTTATATATAATTTGATCATTTATTATAGCTATCATTTCATCTCATTTTCTTTTATCATGTTATCAGTTATTACATTCAATCATCTTAGGTACATTATCATTTATTACATTAGATATCATTTGCCTTACACTGTTATTTATTATTCATTATACACATTTTATATCATTCATTTATTATACATTATATGCATTTTACATCATTTATTTATTATCCATTATATGTGTTTCCAATCATCAGTTATATCATTCATTTACATCATTTATTTGTTATCCATTATCCACATTGTTCATCACAACATTGCATTGATAATCACATAGCATTAGTAAACTCATTTAAGACATGCATTTATATCACCATCATATGATTATTAACCATTAAGCATAAAAAATATCAAATCGGATATAAATCATTTTGCATTCTAAAACATACATTCTATGCATATTAAAGTAAATCATCATATCCTGCATATGTCAGTACGCACATGTATATAAATCATCAATGAAAATCATGATAGAACTGCATCACTGTATATATAGAGTCAATCATATAGCATCCATCATATAAAGTCCATAAAACAACAAAACTATCCGAATGTCCAATGATATAAATCAATAACAATGTGTCCATAGTCAGTGTTCATCAAGTCAAAATATAATGATACAATGAATCATAATGGTACAACAGTGTATACAATGCTCTCTCAACATCTATGAACCACTACCTCCAGACTCTGTTTGCCGCTGTCTATGGGATGCAATGTGGCCCTGTGCTACTAAACTCCCTGATGTTGAGGATCCACCCTGACCTCCTAAACCTGTCGATGCTCTTGAAGGGCATGATGACACACCCTCTCCACTAGCTAGTGCTCCTCTGTCATGCACTACTGTCCTGATCACCACTGAGCTCTCCCTATAACTCTTGATCCACTGATCCCTCGGGACTGCCTATCTGTATGCCTCTCACCAGTAGGATATCTCCTTCCTGGCATGTATCATGTCTCTAATGCTATCTCCATGGGGACCTAGGTCCTCTGTCCTTTGTAACTTATCAAGTAGCATCTCAGACTCCCTGAGTCTCTCAATCGCTGCATCCTGCTCATGTCTCAGGACATCCATCTGATGCTTTAGCCTCTCAATGCACCTCTCTAGACCTAGAACCCGATCTACTTGTACCTATGTAATTGCTAGTTGGACTAGCAGTGCATCAATATTTGGCTCCTCCTCCGCAGTGTCTCTCTATAAATAGGGATCCTATCCCCCGATGTCCATATCCATTGGCTCATCTTGTGCCTGTACATATGGCATCTCAGCATCTGGCTCATCCTATCTGTCATCCTGCACCTGACCACCCTATACCCCACTGCCCTAGGCCATAAAACATCTACCTCATCCTGTCCCTACCTCTGTACCTATGGCACTGATACCTATGCAGCTGGTCTCTATACTGGGGCAACTGGAATCTATGCCAGAGGGACTGGTACCTGTAGTGGCACTCCTGCAGCTGGCTGTGCTAGCTATGCTGGAGGCTGTCTCTATCCTTGTATAGCTATTGGTGGCATCAGTCCTCTCTGCCTCACACCACCTCCTCTCATCTGTAGTCCTACCCTATCCCCTCTCCCTCCATCTCCACCATCATCTCCTCCTCCATCTCCTCCATCGTCACCACCATCTCATCTCCCTTGTGCCCATCTATCTCTCCCTTAGAGTCTCCCCCATTGTCTCTCTGCCAGATCTCTCTTTGGAGGCCTCGCTATGGGATCTGTAATCCATGGTACTAGAAAGTCTCTCAAAAACTGCTCTAAACTAGCAATCATCCCAGGATCAACAACTTTCTACCTCATCGACCATGCCTAGAATGGTGCATCCAAAAAATCCTACCGAGCAACATCGAATGATGCCATGGGCCCCCAATCCCGTCTCTCCTGATGTGTGTGAGCAAACTCAGTCACTCCCTAGGGCATGCCCTAGATCCTACCAAACTGGCATAGAACCCAATTGACTAGCTATCTCTCAATAATAAAGGGCATCCATCCTATAAGCCATCATGACTCAAAAAAAAATCCCAGCTGACGCTTGTCATCCCACGGCTCACACCCTAGGTAGGGTCTCCATGTCATTGTGTCCAATGTATCCAAAGTGTACCATCAAAACTCTAAATGTCCTAGTTTTTCCTAAGAAAAAACTGAGGAGTATAAATGAATATAGGGCTATCTTGCGCCCCAAAATCTAATCACCACTGGTCTAGTCACTGCACTATGCTCCCATGCCCAAACATGGAGCAATGTCACACCTGCTGATAGACATGCACCCCTATGGTACACCACTTGATGTAAATCATGATACATATGTGCTAATAAACACACCCCCCAAGAAAATTAGGTCCCCTCCATCACCCGCTGTAATGTGTGGCCCCATCCAACTACAAATCCATGTGACCTATGATCAGGGCATACGAATCCCCCAATCACGCCTGCTAGAACCACTGGCAGAGGGTCATACAAATCAACCATATCCTCCCAACTAATCTCTCCATCCTTTATATCCTCATCCCCAAAGATGGCTCTGCACTCTATGACTCCACCATGCCGATCATATTGAACTAACTCTAATATGATGGGAAGCCGGAGGATGTGATATACATCCTCTAGTGTCACTGTCATCTCCCCTGTCGAAAGATGGAAGGTACTCATCTCTGAGTGCCATCTCTCTGCTAACGCAGTCAGTATACTCAGATTCACCTGAATCTCAGGTGTATATATCACATAATATAATCCTGACACTCCAATCAATAGTCTATCTATCTCTGACAAAGCTGGTCTAAGGTTCTATGTGACGGGATATCTCTCCCATGACATCAGAACATCTGTGATATCCTCCTAGCAAGTCAACAACAATCAACCTATCAGATTTTGATAAACTGATCTATCACTCTATCTATCCTATTATATCAATTTCAAACATGTTTTATCACATGTTTTAATAGATGATTCTATCAGTTATCTATTCAAGATTGGTTAACTAGCAAACATGTTACAATGTTGCCACATCTTGATCAACTTGATCAAAATCAATCGCTGACAGATCCCATCAGTTTATCGACATCAAGTTTGACCTAATTGACTATCCACTTTGACCCTATTCTATTGCCTATAACACATGCACAACATTAAACCATGCATGCACAAATTTCTTTCACATTTGCGCAGGTTTTCACCTATGCACAGTTTTCCTCCACATTTGCACACCATTTTTCAACATTTGCGTAGATTTTTACATATGCGCAACTTTTCATCACAAATGCATAGGAAGTACTTATTCATGATTTTATTGCATACTTGCACAATAATAACATTCATTTAGTATGAATGCGCAGCTATCCTTACCGAATGCGCATAAATTTTGAATTTCTACACAAACGTCACAAGTTCCTGTGCATTGGTGCACCGAAACTATGCATTCATACTCCACCTCAAAACATAATAATTCCTAACCTAATTCTATCATTCAATCTATCCTAAACATGCTACAATTCTACTCTAACATGCATCAAATCATGAAATTACCAAGGAGGATCGATTCACCTACCGGTTCACCTGAATCGGGTGGTCACTGGAAGTGTCTGACTCTCTCAAAGTGGTGATCTGACAACGGGAACAACATCCTCATGGCTCTGCTCTTCTCTCTCTCGCACTCTGATCTCCAAGTGACAAGTGTGCACAATGAGCCTATTGTGGACCCCTTAGCCCTATTTATATCCTGTGGACCCGATGTGCTTGGTGTGTGGACCCTATCTGCCATTTTTCTTCCATTCCACCCTGTTTTCCTCTATCTTTTCTACCGTTATTTCATGAGATTGATTGCACAAAAAAAAAATAAAAAAATACAAAACAATATAAAAAATCCAATAAACATTCAAATAATCTTTTTTGTCAATCAATCTCTCGAGGGGGCACCCATAGGTTGTCTGAGACATTGTTTGGGGCAGGGGCAAAAATGCTTGAAATTTTTCTTTGAAACAATGTGATACACACATTATTTCAAAGAGGGGCAAAATGTATACACCTAAAAATGGCTTCATTAATTAATTAAATATTTATTATTTAATTACTATTGACTTGATAAATTAATTAAATATTTATTATTTAATTAATAATTATTCCTCTATTTATTAAATAAATTATTCTATTTATTTAATAAATTCACTATAGTCTAATTCTATATCCTAAGTCTTCTAAATGGTCTATTAAAGTGATTTAATTAAATACACAATCACCTAAATATGACTGAGTCTTCTAATTCACTTCATCCACCTAGTCACCTAACACATCACCTTGGCTAAAATAAATAATTATTATTAATTATTTATTCATATTTATCCTCACCCACACATGTCCTATTCTTAAGGGCTATGTGGCCTCATAGGACTTGGTCTCATGACCACATGTCCTCTCAACAACCAAGTCAAGAGACATTCCCTATTCCTAAGGGGCTTCTCAAGCCACCTCTAAGGGTCAAGGGTGACTCATAGGAAACTTGTGCAAAGAGTCCTCATGAGGAAAATGTCTCTCCCTCTTTCTCTCTTTGGTCTTTGTGAGACACTTGACATGTGTCTTTTCCTTCCACCTTCTTCTCCTCCATGTCAATGTGAGAGGAACATCATCCCTATTCTTCCTCTCACATTCCAACTATATGCCCCTTTCTCTCAACTCCTTCAACCAAGTCAATCCTAGCCCTAGGATCTTCCACCTTTCATTCTCAACCGTAGGATTGTGCCACCTAGGCCTAGATCCTCCAAAACTCTATAAAAGGAGCCTCATTTCCCATTTGAGAGCTAATAGTATTTTTGATAACAAGCATACAAGCAATCAAGCATCCAAGCATTCAAGAAATCAAGCATCCATACAATCACCATTTCATTTGCATTCCATCCATTAGTTTGCATAAGCTATTGTGCACTCAATTTCATTAAATCTCCACACTTTGGTAGCATCTTGGGAGAAGGCTTCATTTTGGAAATCTGAGAGCTCAACATCTTCAAGAAATCAAAGCTAGGAGGACAATGGAGACAAGCTGCATGGTAGGTGAAGGTAATTAAATTAGTTTCATCATTTCATAGTTACTTTTCATTCTTCATTGTGTTTGCATTAGATAGATTCATTGGCTTTAATAGTTAATTTATCATTTCTAGTTGGTAGACATCTAATTTGCATACAGTTACATTGGTGGTTTTTCCATATTGGCTTTCCACGTTAAATCTGGTGTCTCTTATGTTCATGTTATTTTCTTTATGCATGCATGTTAATCACTAATGAATGCTTAAGATTAGTTATAATTAACACTCACTACAATAACTGAGTTTCAGCATTTCTCTGTATGTTTGCCGAGTAACAGTAGTAAATGATTTAATAAGACATCTAAGGGATCTGTGGTAATATTTTTGTGGTTAACTGATTCACCCCCCTCTTGGTTACTCCATCTATATTTCCAACATTGTGAAGCATATGATTTTATCTAATAAGAAATTTGATACAATTCAGGGTAAGATACCTAATGATTTGTACAATAAACTTGTAAATAGAAGGAAGAGAGCATCAGAAGAAGATAAAGCTATTAGAGAAAATCTTGTAAGAAAGCTTTATTTTGTGAGAGATGAAGTTCAATTCAACTAGATCATGAAAGATTTAAGCACCCATTTGAGAACCAAGAATAGAACCATTCAGATTATGGGAGGTAGATATGAAGAAGTTAATGTAGAAACAATGTAGGTAATCATTGAGGTAATGACAAAGATTACTAGAGAATCATCAGTTACAGTAGAATCCAAAGATCAAGTAGCAGAAGTAGAACAAGAGGACATTCCCTCTCCACCAGCCATAAAAATTGAGGATGAAGTCATGAATGTAGAAGGAATGAAGATCACCTTGGATAGTGATGGTAGCTTATTCAAGAATCTTGAAAACATTGTTGACAATTCGGCTTTTGAAGAGCTGGATAGTACCTAAGGAGAAGAGAAAATAGAGATGAAAATTGTAGAACCTAAAGTAACAAAAAAACAAGTACCTATTCCCACTCAAGAAGAAATTATTCTTACACCTAAGACTGGTAAGAAATCTTAGATTAAATCTATGATTGAGAATTTGGGAAAGGAAGTAGATGATGAAGATCAGATGGAATTGATCACATCTTTGATCAAGATCATTGGAAATAATAAGAAAGTGAAAGGTCTTGAAGGATGTCTGAAGGAGCTTAATGAGAAATTACAAGGCATTATTACTACACATATTGTAAATGATGACCCTCTGGAAAGAGAAAAGGAAGTAATGAACACTTTTGATAATGAGTTTAAAAACTTATTTGATATTGTAAAGGTGAAAGCTCAAGCAGCTTATGAGGCCAAAACACTTTTGGACATTAGTTAGAATATCAGGAATGATATCAATAACCTTGATATTTGTATAAAGGACTTGAGGAAGAATTTGGAAAGAGGTAAATCCTTGTACATTCAGTGTACAAAATCTGAGACCTTGGCAGCAGAAGAAGATCGGAAGATGAAGATATAGGAAGCATAAATTTAGAATGAAACAAACTTTCTTTCAAGCCCCAATGTGATGGTATTTGATGTTGAGAAGAAAATTTGTAAGATATATGATGAGATCAAAATTTTGCAAGATGACAAGGATAGGAAAATGAAGAGATTCACTCTTTTAAGAGAGCACATTTCTATAAACTTGAGCACTATTGAAGGGCAACTGGAAGAATGTCTTTCAACAAAGACATCTTTTCAAAAGTTTAGCTTTGAGAATCTCCAACCATGTGAGATAACATCTTATGGATTGTGTGCAATACTTAGTGTGGTAGTTTCTATTAAGAAATCATGGGAGAAAGAGTTAGAGGCTATAAAGATCAATTTTGCAGATTGTGTTGCAAGCCTACCGGCTTTGCAATATTGAAGTAAGGTATAACTTTTTGTGAACATAGTTTTGTTACCCTCCTTACCTTTTTTTTTGTCATTGTTGTCAAAGGGGGAGAGATATATAGCAGAAAATTGTTAAGATATATACTCTTAGGGGGAGTACAATATATAAAGAGGATTAATGAAGTCATAAGGATGATATATATATGTTTTGTATTATGGCCACAATTTTGAGATTTTGAAGTTGTAAGACTTAGCCAATTTTCTCACATGTTGCCATTGGCCATAATAAAAAACATATATATATTGTCCTTATGACTTCATTAATCCTCTTTATATACTATACTCCCCCTAAGAGTATTTATCCTTAACAATTTTTTGCTATATATCTGTCCCCCTTTGACAACAATGACAAAAAAAAGGTAAGGAGGGTAACAAAACTGTGTTCACAAAAAGTTATACCTTAGTTCAATATTGCAAAGCCTGTAGGCTTGCAACACAATCTAAAAAATTGATCTTTATAGCCTCTAACTCTTTCTCCCATGATTTCTTAATAGAATCTACCACACTGGGTAGTGCGCACAATCCATAAGATGCTATCTCACATGCTTGGAGATTCTCAAAGCTAAAATTTTGAAAAGATGTCTTTGCTGAAAGACATTCTTCCAGCTACCCTTCAATAGTGCTCAAGTTTATAGAAATGTGCTCTCTTAAAAGAGTGAATCTCTTCATTTTCCTGTCCTTTTCATCTTGCAAAATTCTGATCTCATCATATATCTTACGAATTTTCTTCTCAACATCAAATACCTTCACATTGGGGCTTGAAAGAAAGTTTGTTTCATTTTGAATTTCTGCTTCCTTTATCTTCATCTTCTGATCTTCTTCTGTTGCCAAGGTCTTAGATTTTATACACTAAATGTACAAGGATTTACCTCTTTCCAAATTCTTCCTCAAGTCCTTTATACAGATATCAAGGTTATTGATATCATTCTTGATATTCTGACTAATGTCTAAAAGTGTTTTGGCCTCATAAGCTACTTGAGCTTTCACCTTTGTAATATTAGATAGGTTTGTAAATTCATTATCAAAAGTGTTCATTACTTCCTTTGCTCTTTCCAGAGGGTCATCATTTGCAATCTATGTAGTAATAATGCCTTGTAATTTCTTAGTAAGCTCCTTCTGGCATCCTTCAAGACTTTTTACTTTCTTATTCTTTCCGATGATCTTGTTCAAAGATGTGATCAATTCCATCTGATCATCATCATCTACTTCCTTTCCCAAATTCTCAATCATAGAGCCAATATGAGTTTTCTTGCCAGTCTTAGGTGTAAGACTGATTTCTTCTTGAGTGGGAACAGGTACTTGTTTTTTTGTTACTTTAGGTTCTACAATTTTGGTCTCTATTTTCTCTTCTCCTTTGGTACTATCCAGCTCTTCAAAAGCCGAATTGTCAACAATGTTTTCAAGATTCTTGAATAAAATATCATCACTATCCAAGGTGATCTTAGTTCCTTCTAAATTCATGACTTCTTCCTCAATGTTTATGGATAGTGGAGAGGGCATGTCCTCTTGTTCTGCTTCTACTACTTGATCTTTGGATTTTGCTATAACTGATGATTCTCCAGTAATCTCTATCATTACCTTAATGATTACCTGCATTGTTTCTGCATTAACTTCTTCATATCTACCTCCCATAATTTGAATGGTTCTATTCTTGGTTCTCAAATGGGTTGTTAAAGCTTTCATGCTCTAGTTGAAGTGAACTTCATCTCTCACAACACAAAGCTTTCTTACAAGCTTTTCTCTAATAGCTTTATCTTCTTCTGATGCTCTCTTCCTTCTATTTAAAAGTTTATTGTACAAATCATTAGGTATCTTACCCTGAATTGTATCAAATTTATTATTAGATAAAATCATATGCTTCACTAATGCATTTTCCATATTTAATCTTTCTGCATAATCATAGAGATCATAACACTTATTCATATTTGTAAAGTCTCCTTGAATGATCTACTCATTAACCTTCTCAATTCTAGGTTTCCAGGTCTTCTTCTTAATATAAGTGTCATCATCTTTGATTTCTACAATTTTCCTTGGGACTGGTGGAACCAATGTCTTCTATCTCTTACCCAGTCTAGTAGCAATCTCTTTTACTCTTTTTCTAGGTGTGGAGGAGGTGGATCTAGTGGATATCCTTTCTTCTTGATCCTTCTCTATTACTTCTACTTTTACCTTAACTAGTGTTTCTTCTTGCTGTACTGTAGTTGATGATAGAGGTGGAACAGACAAAACTTCTTTTTGTCCAATATCTATAATTGTTGCTGCTGTTTGCTTGGCTACCAAGAAATCATGCTCATTTATCCCTATATCTTTTAGAATTTTCTTGATAGTACTCTCAACTCTTTTCTTTGACTGCTTCTCTTTAAGGATGGTCTTTGTAGAGTTGAAGTTCTCCTCAAAGGTTCCAAACCTATTACAGTGAGTATCCAACTTGCACTTAAGTAACTTGCTCACATACTCTTCAGTCTCAATCTTAGATATCTCATAGCCAAGAGGGTCTATGAACTCTGTTCTAGGTTCTACTACTTCAATGTAAGTAAAGTCAGTATCAACCATGAAACATATCTCATTTTTATACTTCTCCACAAGAGACTTTGGGATCCTTGATCTGCTTGTCACCAAATTCTAAAATGTCTTGATTACCAATATTGTACTTTCATTCTCTTTATCAATAACATGCCTCCTATACACTTGGTTAATCCTTTCCATTGTAGATTGGCCATCATTCCAGTCATTTCCAATGGTGTAAGGAAATCTTCTCAATAAGTGAAAGAACATAGAAGTGATTAAGGATGAGAATCTAAACTGTGTATACTTAGTCTTCTTAATCTTTTCTAAATTCTCAAATAATTGAATTCTCATAATTTCACACATATCAACTTGTACTTTATCAAGACACATCAGATAAGCTGCATGTATCATTCCAGCTGCCATGTCATCCTCTCTTGAGTTTGCACAAAACTTATTTGTTAGGATCTTGCATAAGTATCTGACATCATCTTGTTGAATCTTACTAATCACATTTCCTCTACCATTATAGGATGAATTTGTGTTGTCTATGACTATTTTCCTCATGTTCTTCTCATTTAAAGGAATGGATCCAGTTTTTGATAGTGTAGTAACTTCATGAATCAAATAAGCTATGATATCTATCACTCTATCTCCTAACCAAAATTTCCCATTATGAATTTTTCTTAGGATTATCTTAGTACATTCTTCATTATCAAATTCATACTTAATGATCTCATTATCTTTCAAATTTTCAAATCCTTCTCTCAATGACATGTCCTGATTATAGATTTTCTAATATTCCCCTGTGAAGCTACTATCACTAATAGTCTCTAGTTTACATCCAAGATAACTTCTAACATTATCTAGATGTAAAACTCTATCTGGTATGGATGATACAACTAACCTAGGATCATCTTCCAAGGGTTCTATTGGTTCCCTTTTCATCTTAGGTCTATTTTTATCTCTCACATTGTGAACCAAAGAAAAATCCATGATTTCCTTTAATTCCTTAACTAATTTAAAGATCTGCCAAGTAAAATACCTCGATTTCACAATTTAGGGCTTGCATAGATTCGGCACAAAATTCTTCACCAAATCCTTGTAAAACACTTCCAATCACTGCTCTTTGATCTCCTTCACACTTGAATTCTCATTGATAATAAAATAATACCAATCATGACCTTTTATTAATTCAATCTCACTTAGATCTGACATCGCATTCAATTCTTTCTCCACTTCTTTCCAAAAAGTTGATTCTGTTAACTTGCAAAACTTAAAACTTCTTATGATCTCGCAAAACATAATATTTTTCTTTGCACTCTTAACCATATCATTAGAACATCATATAATACCTTTTCATTAACTATGCAAGAATCAATTCATCATATATCTACTTCTACAATAATCTAAGTTCCTATTCTACTGCAATTTACATAAATTAAGTACTTTGAGATGGGTCAGGTAAAGATTCATTCTTACCCTTTAATACTTCACCTTTTTGACTACCTTCAGTGTAGAATATGTCTCCTTGATCTATACTTTGAACAAACTTCACTTCATCTGAGTTACTACAACATCCTTTCTGACTGTTGCTTCCATCTTCATTTCTTTTTGCCTGACTTCTAGGGTTAGGATTGGTATGAAAAACTCTATTGTTCATTCTGCAAAACCTTTTTGTATGTCTAATCTTGTTACATATCTAACAAACTATTCCATTGATTCCATATCTTGGTCCAGGCTGATTGATCAGTGATCTACAATTTCTAGCAATGTGTCCAACCTTGTTGTATCTATAACATATTACTCCATTTCTTCTGTTCATATCTTCGGTAGGTTTCTTATCTACATTGTTAGTATTCCTAAACATTATACTACTATTATTATTCTCAATAAATTTAGGTTTCCTACATTCAATAGCTCTATGTCCAAAACCATGATAATTATAACAATAACCATTAACAGGTTTGAATTGCTTACCTGTGCAATCTCTCTTCATATGACCAATAGTGTTACAAGAAAAACATCTACCTTTGAATTCTCTTTGCATACCTTTAGATGATTCCTCTTGCTTAGGTGGTTCTTCTTCCTTAGGAGTATCTTCAGATTTGTTAATCTCATTAGACTTCTTCTTATCTATGTTTTCAGATATCTTCAGATCTAGTTCCTTGCTTTCTTCATTTTCTTTAAAAGTGTTGAATCCAAGACCAGTCTTATCATAGAATGGTTTTTGATAAGATATTTGTTCATTAATCTTCTCACTAGTTGAGTATAGTCTTTCAAGTTGCTGCTTAGATTGAGTCAGTTCTCCTTTCACGATTGTATTGTATTTCTCAAGTTTAGCATACTGCAAATTGACTTTCTCAAGTTTAGATTTTAACTCTTCATTTTCAAACTTAAGATTTTCATTCTCTGATTTTAGATTTTCTTCATTCTTTCCATTTCTATCTTTCAGACTTAGCTTTAGATTTTCTATCTTTAGTTCATGTTTAAGGATCCTATTTTCATTTTCTAAGTTGTCATCACAATCTTCAATGTGAATTTTGGATTCCTTTTTAGATTTCAGATCTTCCAATTTGTTTTTTAGTTTCTCAATAAGATTCTTTGCATCATCATATTTTCCTTTCAGAGTATCTCTTTCTTCAGTAAGCATATCAATCTATTAAAGAGCTTCTTCAAGATTCTTTTATAGTTGATCCATATCCATAGAGATTTTACTCAAGCTGCTAGGCTTTCCTTGAATGATTCTTTTCCGAGTAACTAGGCTCTAATACCAATTGTTAGAAATAGGGAATACTGAGAGGGGGGGTGAATCAGTATTCTACAAATTTTTTCTTTTGCCCAATTATGGATATAACAGATAATCTTAATACATGCATAACATAAGAAGCTAAATAATATGCATAGCAATAAAACTAAAGAACTCATAACACATTATTTGTTCTCGAAGGAAACCCTAGCCAAGAGAAAACCCTGATGGGGATGGTACCCACAAAGATCCACTAATCAAAAGTATCCTATTAAGGATGTTGACCTTGTTAGGAGTCTATTACAAGCATATAGTGTCTCAGTCCTGATTAAGGGACTATAGGCCTTGTTAGAAGCCTCAACCATGTTAGGAGTTGGCAGTACAAAATGTGATTACCAGATGAGCCCACTACCCAAACAAGTAATATACATTATTCACTGATTACAAAAGTAGGTCAAGGTACATAACCTTATACTTATTGCATCAATATCCCTTCGCTGATCTTTTACTATTGCTATTACATGTATTCGTTACATCACCCTTTTTACAATTACATCTTTACATATCTTTATACAAGTTATTAAGAATAATAACTTTCTAGTCAGATACTATATTAAAAAATAAATTTACCCAAGGGTTAACATCTAGGATTTCATCCCTTTTTATTGTTAAGTTATTATTTTGATAAAAAAAATAATCCCTTAACTCTTTATCAATTCTGTCTTCTTATTATGTCCTGTCGACTTGACACTGTCTTTAGAAAAACTCTCATAACTTCTTTTGTACATGCTGTACTGACTTACGCCATGAGGTGAGTCTTCAATAGTCACCATAGAGTCTATGTTCAAGTGTGCAAGAACTGAACTTACTCCAGTCAACATCGCAAACAAAAACTATCATCAGGTTCACTGGTAAAAACACACTGTCTCATACTTAGACAATTTCTCCTTGCACTCTAACATAATAGCTCTCTGACCTATCGGATCTTCATGTAGATCATATGTTTCCATAATGACAACATCTATGTAACCAACTCAGCCAAATTTCCAACAATGACACCCACAAATTCTTCACTACTGTAGATAGAAAAGGTTTGCCTGTTAGGGCTAAAAGTTTTGATCACTTCTAGTGATCTTACCCTGTTAGGAGTAACATATCAGATCAGCTAGATCTACCTAGTTATAGGATTTTAGAAAAACTAATGAAATTTGCACTCGATTAAGAGATTTACATAAGACTGTCAAGTCTACTCGGTTAAGAGATTTATCCAAAAACTCTATTACAATTGTTAGAAATCAATAGGAAATTATCTGCTAATTGACAACTTAATTGTCTGATACAGATCTATAAGTGCTAAATATATTTCACCTTTACTGTGATGTATCTCTGCTCTAAAATTTTTGGTTAGCCTACTCTAATTCTGCTTAATTTGATCTCCTCTATATACTATTTTGCTCTATCAACTGATAAACTTGAAGTTAGGCAAGTGCTTCAAGTGCTCCTTAGTTCATACATTAGTTTACACCAAAAATGATGCAAACATACAATTATATAGCATACTGTATTATGTCTCTTTAACAAAATTAAGTTACACACCTTAGACAAAACCCTAAGATCTATGGTGTACAAAAATAGTCTAGATCTAATATTACATAAGATCTTTATTACATTTAATAAATATCTTGGCATTCAATATTCCTCAATCTTGGTAAAATGTTTTGTGATCTGTTGTAACCGTTTGCATAGAAGAATGTGCCATTTTAGATTACTCTACCATTTCCAGTGATCCTCGGTAAACACTATGTAAACTTCTCAATATATACTATCGCTTGGTGTTTACTATCACTCAGTGTTGGTGTCTACTAGTGCTAGGTAAACTATCTGATGCTTGGTGTATAAGCTTTACCAACTGGTCTGTTTTGCTTCTAGTTACTGACTATCTCAATATAAGTAACCAACTGATATCTTGATAACCTTTGATAGTAATGATAACCTTTAATGCTCAATAGAGATAACAATCTCCCTCTTTGGCATTAGTATCAAAACTTGAATGTATATATACTATATATCTCAAAACTTATATCTCCACCATATACATATATCCATAACAAAATTTTTCTATTACTCCCCCTCGGTGCATGCTCCCAGTAATATGTAGTATATGTAGCATCTAAGTACATATTTGGCATATACATTGATTTCCCCCTTTTTGATATTAATGCCAAATGCAAAAAATATAAACTGTATACTCACATCTTGTCAAAAATATGCTGATGGGTTTTCTTCACAGACTCCAAGAGGTTTTCCCCTTTCCTCTTTCAAGTTGGTGAGAGAAATGTGCTCAAGATCGACTTATGCATGCATGTCAAAGATGTTATCCAACACAAAAATTCCTAGTGTTGCAACAAGTTGTTCCGCTTTGACAATATGTTTCTCAAAAATCTTCAGGTATAGAAGGAGTTCTATCTATAACTCTATGACCTACTTGGTGATCTACTCTTCTTGTTTCTTGAGATCTTCTATCAACCGCTTGAGTTCCTGAACTCTATGAATGTGCTTTGAAAAAGCTTATGGCTCGGTTGTAGCTGCATTTGTACTATTATGGATTTCTCTTCCCAAACCTTTAATCTTTTCATTGATCTCAGCAGTGAAGGTGTCCACAGTGCATAGCTTCAGTAAGAATTGACAAATTAACTAGGTTATATATGTGATCTCAGTGATTACCTTAGTTAATTTGACCTTGTTTATTGCCACTTCTTGGCTGATTCTTTCTACAAGTTTATGTTGAATTTTTGACTCTGCCAATTCACTTTTTGGTGTCCACATCTGGGGCATTGATTTCTTCGCTAAGGGTGGCAAGTTGGTCCATTATCGATGTATCTTCATTTATTTGTATCTCTAGTATGACCTGTTGTAAGATATCTCTTACATTCTCTAAAATTTCCTTGCTCTTATTCTCTTGTTTAAGCTTTTCTTGTGCTGCCTTCCGTGTGCATAATTCCCCATATTTTCTAAGTTCTTTGGGGCTAAGGGTCCTTGGCTCATAGTTAGGTATTACTATCACTTCGTCTAGAGTGATTGACCCTTTTCCTTTCTTTTTCTTCTTCTTCTTCTCTGGTGCAAGGGGTGACTTCTTCACATTTGTGACAAGAACCTTGTCAGCTGTCTTTGGAGTATCCTTCCTTGTTGACACACTCTCTTCCTTCTTCTACTCCTCAGTGGCCTATGTTTCAGTTGAATGAGTGGGAGCCTTAGATGTGGTGTTAGGTGGGGTCACCTTAGTTGCCTTAGGCTCATCTTGTGCCTTTGTTTCTATAGAAGGTGCCTCTATTCCTTTAGGCTTATTTGTCTTAGCATGTGTTTCTGTGTCTTGTTCCCCTATTGTGTCTTGATGTTTCTCAAGATCTGAGCCATTGGGTTGCTCCTGTGAAAGAATTTCTACTACTTCTGCCAGTATAGGAAGCTCACCCGATAGTGATGTAAATGCATGTTCAGTGACTTGAGCTTCATCTTGAGTATGTGCCGGTGCAATATTTACATCCTCATCATCTTTATCATTAGGATCACTATTTGTGATGTCCTCAATGAATACATCATCATTGGTTTTCTTCTTCATTTGGATCTCTACTGGATCTGGTGCATGCTATGAAATACTTATGTCTTCCTTTTGTTTAGTGATATCAATTACCTTGGTAACTGATATACCAGTGTTCTTTTTCTTCTCAGCTTCAGTATCACCAATGTAGATACCTTTCCCTTTAGAAAGTTGCCTCTTTTTAGATAGATTAAAAATGCACTTTGCTCAGCTTTTTCTCTGGCCTTAAGAATTGATTTCCATAGGAAATTTCTAGTCTCATCGACATCTGCCATGTTCTCATCCAATATCAATATAGCTCAATTTTTCACTATGAATCTTGCTTTGTAATTAGCCATGTGTTCATCAAGTTCTACTAGGCTTGAATGTGGGGCTTCCCAAACTAGAGATCTTTCTCTCATTTTCTTTTCAGTATCTAGTGCATAAGCCCATTTTTTATTTATCCCATCATCTAGCTCCTTTGGTAATGAAAGTGCAAACTCTAGTGGAACTCTCTTAAACTTTATCATCATTTGGATGACTACCTCTTCAATCTTTGTTTGATCTTCATTTGACATTTTGTCAAATCGGCTACGTTCTGAATCAGTAAGGTCACCATTCTCAATTATGTCTTCAATGATTTCATCTATTGACCTGACCTTATTACTGACCACTTTGAATTGATTGAAGTCATCTTCATTTTATTCATCCTTAATGTCTTCTCTACCTCTAATCAATCTTCTCCTTTTCTTTGGTGCCTCAGCTACAACCTTGGCATTTCTCTTTGTATAGGTCTTTGTCGGTGTATTTTCCCTTGGTCTTGTGATTTTTACTACTTTCTTTGGTGGAGGATAGGTTGCAGTTGATGATCTTGTTTATGTACCTATTTGTACTAGTAATTTCTTCTTCTTTTGAGTTTTGGTGGGAGGAACCAGTGTAGGGTCTTTCTCTTTTTCAGACTCAGTTTCCTCACTGTCATAAGGGTTGTCAGCCAATAGTATCTAACCTTTAGTTGTTGCTCTAATCAATGACTCCTCAGATGAGTCAAAAACATCTCCAAATCTAGCAGTAAGATCTTTCTTCATCTTCTTTACCTTCCTAGTTATTTTACCGATGACATGACCAATTTTGATTCTTGACTTGGCTTCTTCAAAGGTTCCGAAACTTTTGGTCTTCATGTCTTTCAATAATTCTAGCAGTGCCTTGATTAATTTGAAAGCAAAATCATAGTTCATTTCATAGCCCATAGGTGCTAGCCATTTGATCCTAGGTTCAACTTCTTGAATCATAGTATGATCGGTGTTTACTAGAAAACATATATCTGCTGCAAATTTCTCAACTAATTACCTTGGAATTCTACTTCTTTGATTCATTTTGGCCTTAAATTCTCTAAAATACTCATTAAAAACTTTATTCAAATCATCTCCTAATTTTCTCATCATATCGGTAATCTGTACAGTGATCGGTTTGTCTGTTGTCCAATTTACTTCACCGATGCTAGGAAAATGCTTTTGTAGATAGAAAAACAAACAAACAAGGAGTGAACCAAACTTACATGTGTTTGTCTTTTGAGACCTTATTGTCTTCATATTTTCCTTCAACTGTGTCATCAAAACTTCTACAAGATCAATCTGGTGATATTTCTTCACAATTTTATATGCCATGTCTACAACACTATAGGGTACACTGTTTAATTTGCTTGATTAAAATATCTTGTACTCGATTACATGTGACACAAATTTTACTGCTGGGTCTTTGATATTTGAAATCTTTAATGCTCAACTGTCCCATGTAGCTCTAGTGTTCTTCTCAACATAAACTCAGGAAGAGCTTTGGAAAGCCTTAGCTTTGTCAGTTGTAGGGTAGCTAGTAACCCTACTTAGCATTTTCTTTGTGACCTCTATTGGTTTATCCAGCCAAAAATTATCATCATGATACCTGCTCAGTACAATTCTTATCCATTCTATCTTGAACCTCTACGGAAAGAGTATGCCACATGATAATCCTAATTTTTCAATTAGGTTGTATTCTGGTTTCAATTTTCCACTGGTGCCGCATAATTTTTGATAAGCAACTATGGTTACAAAGTCTCCTACTTGTCCAATCTTGCAATGAATGAACAACCATACATCTTCTATTAACAAAACCCTATTTGGGATGCTTGAGAAAGCGCCCATTGAGTCCATTTGTGATGCAACTTTTGGGTGTGGTTTGTACTTCGGTTTGTTAAAATTTTCTCTAACTATAAGATTTACTTCTTCCTCAATATTGTGTGATTTTTTTCCAGACGATGTAGATGCCATAAATTGATTTAGGGTTTCAGCAAGCAATAAGTTAATAAAGTGTTCGGTAGCAAATAAACTTACTCAAAATCTTCAAAGAGTGTTGTCAATTTGATCTATAGTAGCCTTGAATCCTTCTAAAAATTTTTAACTCGAACTCTTCTCTATTATATCTCTGCTCTTCAAAATCGCAATGTAAAAATGAAATCTATTTCTCGTGTATTTATAGATTTTTGATATTCCCGCTCAAACTTTCATGCATTAAATGCTTGACCTATCTTTTAGTGCATAATAGCTATTAGTTCGGTAAAGAATGTAGGATATCAACAACTCGATTAACACACAATTTCTTCATCAGTTGATACGTGTGCTCGGTTAACCTTGTATAGTGATTATTGATGGGTAACCAACTCTCGGTCTAGCTTTTTACTGACTATGTAACTTTGATAGCTCTTAACATATAAACCATAATGCATCTTAATTCATGTAGATTTGGTGTCTGTCCATCATATATAATGAATTGTATGTAAGAAATGATCATTTTGAAATATTAGTCCCATATATACGTATATTGCCTTAGGTGGAGATACCAATGTCACCCAATCCAGTGGATGAGGTTTCACTGATAGCATTACTTGACTCAACATTCTCATTATATGCCTTTCTCCACATACTATTCCTGATTCACATGATATATGCAATAGTGTTTCCACTCTCAAATACATGATTTTCTTCTGGTGCTCAGTCTCTGCAGTCCTTTCTTAAATGATTGACCTTGTGACAATGCAAACATGCCATTCCAGTGCTTGTCTAGCTTCTTGATTGTCCAGTCCATCTTTTCCTATTACAATTTTCTACAATGTGCCCACATCTACCACATGCAACACAATTATCACATGTGTTATAATCCCAAATGTAATAATTACCTTGTTTCCTCGGTTGATAGGGCTTGCATTGTGTCTGCTGCTCAGGAGTCCATACTTGCTTCATTTTTCCCTTGCATTCCCATGCAGTGTGTCCATGCTTATTACAAGTGTAACATAATTTCTCTATAGAAGGATTGTAGGCATTTACCTTAGCTCTACATTCATAAGCTTGATGTCCATACTTTCCACAATAATAGCAATATCCATTGAATTTAGGAGTAACAGGAGGTTTACCTTGTGCTCTGCTTCTACAAACATTGGAGTTGTGACCTGGTTTGCCACAGTGATAACATGTCAGCACTTTATGCTTCTAGTTTAGATTGTTGTTGACCTATTCAGATTGTTGTGATGATTCTCCTTCACCAGTATAGCCTAATCCAACTTTGCTTTCGAATCTTCTTTGATTGTTTAGAAAGTCATCAATCTTCTTGGAGTTGTTCTCAGTCAGTTTCATCATTTCATTATGCTATTTCTGAATATTTATTTCATTTCTTAGTTTTTCATTATCTTCTCTGAGTGTTGCAATATCATCAAGTCTTCTTGACAATTCTCCATTCACACGGTTGACCTCTTAATTCATAGTCATCATCTGATTAGATACTTGAAAGTGATGATCGGTAAGTCTTTGTATTTCACTTTCCTTAGTTTGAAGTTGTTCAGTCATTTGTCTTCGGTCTTCAATAGCTAGATTCCTTTCTTGTTTAGCATGTCTAGCATTGTTTATTATTTCTACCATTCTTACCATCTGAAATTCTTGACCGATTCGAAGTGCTTTCACTTGTTCAGATAGATGTTGATTCTTTTCAAACAAATCAGAGATTATACTTTCAGATCCATCAGAAATGCTTCCAGAACTAGATCCAACATGATCAAATACATCATCAATTGCTTCTTCATGATAACCAACTTCATTTTATAGAATAGCTAGGTTCTTCCTTTCAACCAGTAATTTCTTCAGTCCTTCCTCGGCTTTCTTGTATTGTTCAATAAACATCTGCATCTATATCTTCTAATTCTCAATAGTTTTATCTAGCTTATATTTCTCCATGACTTAGATCTTTACCTTTCAGTAGTTAAACTATCCAATAAGAGAACTGAGCTCTGATACCAATTGTTGGGATTAGGAGAGATAAGCTACTAAGAGGGGAGGGGTGAATCAGCACCTTCAAAAAATTCTACTTGTAAACCTTTCAGATCTAGTACAGTAAACAATGATAACCTTGCAAAATAACTTGTATCTAATTGCATGTATCATTCATCCATTAACTTTATGAAAGTAAACAACATGAAATCAAAAATAAGACAATCACATAACACAAGTATTTTGGTAACGCAAAAACCCTTGTTAGAAGGTAAAAAATGCAGTGGTGATGACACCCACAAATTCTTTACTACTACAGATAGAAAAGGTTTTCCTATTAGGGCTACAAGTTTTGATCACTTCTGGTGATCTTACCCTGTTAGGAGTAACATATCAGATTAGCTAGATCTACCTAGTTATAGGATTTTAGCAACACTAATGAAGTGTGCACTCGGTTAAGAGATTTATCCAAAAACTCTATTACAATTTTTAGAAAGCAATAGGAAATTATCTGCTAATTGACAACTTAATTGTCTGATATAGATCTATAAGTACTGAATATATTTCACCTTTACTATGATGTATCTCTACTCTAAACTACTCGATTAGCCTGCTCTGATTCTACTTAATTTTATCTCATCTGTATACTATTCTACTTTGTCAACTGATAAACTTGAAGTTAGGCAAGTACTTCAAGTGCTCCTTAGTTTATACATCAATTTACACCAAAAATGATGCAAACATACAATTATTTAGCATACTGTATTATGCCGCTTTAACAAAATTAGGTTACACATCTTAGACAAAACCCTAAGATCTACGGTGTACAAAAATAGTCTAGATCAAATATTACATAAGATCTTTATTACATTTAATAAATATCTTGGCATTAAATATTCCTCAATCTTGGTAAAACATTTTGTGATCTGTTGTAACCGTTTGCATAGAAGAATGTGCCATTTCAAATTACTATGCCATTTCCTGTGATCCTTGGTAATTAGGTTGCCAACATGTAATTATGTTTGTTTGTAAACATGCTTGAGCCAATTCAATTGGAAGCATTGTATGTAATCGGTTAAAGGGCCGACCTAGTTATTTTTTTTCTATGCACATATAAATATGAGATGCACCCATTGTAATTAGTATGGAAGTAGTTAGATAGTTGAGATAAGTAGAGTAGAAGTGTGAGAAGAGACTATAAGATGTAGTAGAGCTTTGCAAGAGGTCAAAGCATCAGTGCATCAAAGGAACTAATTCAAAAAGTAGTGTCAAAGTGATAGTTCATCCAACATATATAGTGTGTATCTAAGATTAGAAGGTTGGAGCCTTCACCATTTGTGCAGTGAGCTCTAGGATAGTGAGTCCACACCCCTAACAGGGTTTATTGTAAAAGACTCATAACAGGGTCCAACCCTTGACAAGGTCTATTGTACTAAACATATTGTAAAGAAACTCCTAACAGGGTTAAAGATCTTCTAACAAGGATCATAAAACACTAGTACAAAATTTTAGTGGATGTCAATTCCCACCGGGGTTTTTACCTATTTGGGTTTCCCCATAACCATATTGGTGTTATGTGTTGATTTCATGTTTCATGTTTATGTGGATGTTCATTTGAGTACTTAAGTATTTATGTTCAGTTTGAGATTAAGTAAAAAGCTAAAATACAGTGAACACTGATTCACCCCCCGCCCCCCCCCACCTCTCAGTGTTCCCATTCCTAACAATTGGTATCAGAGCTCTTGTCCTCAGCAAAGAAGTTTAACCACTTGAGGAGATCATGGACAAAGTAGAAATAAAACATCTGAAAAGAAATCTTGAAGCTTCTCTTGAAGACCTGGATAGATCTGAAAAGGAAATTGAAGAATTAAAGGAAAAAGTCAGTGATGCTCAATTAGTCATCAAAAGGCTAAGAAATGATTTGAAAGAATGCTCTATCAGTGATTTGGGGTAATGATCAAGAAGTTGAATGAAGAAAATTCATCCCTGAAAGAACAAATTGAAGAATTGGATGACAAGCTAATCAACAACCAAGATGTCTACAATGAATAGATCAAAGAGAACCTTCAACTGAATGAAGAATTGAGGCAAGCAAACATGGAAATTTTAGAGCTAAGAAACAATAAAGAAAGCTTGGAATCTGAATTGAAAGAGGCAAAGAATCACATTATTAAATTGCACACCAGTTCTAATTTGATAGAATCTTAGTTGTATGCAAGAAGAGTTAAAGGAGATACTAGCTGCATTGGATATAATGAAGCACAAAATCAGATTGACAACATGCAAGCAAGAATGAAAGCACTAGAAGGCATCTCAGATGCTAAGGAGACTAGAAGTCAAACTAAAGATCATGTTGAACCATCCAAGAATGAGCGCAAGTTAGTAGATCAAACTTGTTATGCATGTAACAAGCATGGACATATAGAAAGGAATTGTACCAAGGTAAGACCTTTCAATGGTTATTGTTATTCATGCAATAAATTTGGTCATAGAGCTATGAATTGTATGACAAGTCAGAAGAACAAGAATCAGTATAATCAAAGAAATCAGAATCAATCAAATGTAAGAAGTTCTCAAAATGTTACATGTCAGATATGTAACTATAATGGTCAGTCTGCAAGACAATGTAAAATGGTGACCCATGTTAATGTGCCAAGGAATATAAGGCCTCCAGTCATTTTTCACTCTTGTAACAAGGCTGGACACATCTCAAAGTTTTTTGGATCAAGGACGCAAGGTCAGGAAAGCCCTAAAAAGGCCAAAGAACCAGTATTGGATCTCAGAGGAGAAGTCAAGTTTGTGAAAGCTTCAGAGGATGTGAGCTTGATTTGGTCAAAAGAAAAGAAGGATAAGGTTGATGAGAATGTATTGGATGCATCTACAGTGGACGCACCCTCTACATCTAGATGAATGGCCCTTAGGGTCATAGGGGGAGCTAATTTAGCTCTAGACCCCTGGGCGGCTGGTATACTCAATCTCAGAGTATGCACCTTTGAACTTAAGCTTTTAAAGACTAGCCAAACCTATGTGCAAGAGCGCACTGGTTGATTGTTTGCAGAATGAAAGTTATAAATTTTCAAGTGACAGCCTAGTTTACGCGACAAGCATTAATGGAAAAATTCCTACTTTAAAGTACACAAAAGTTTGTAAGTCTCTCATTGCATTTGAATTCAGAGAAATTGGTGAGCAGAAGAGCCCTATCATTTGATTGTGAAGAATTGTAGATTGATTGATCAATGACTTGCTGTACATTTGATTGGTTGGGGAAACCCTAGTTCATCATGCCAATTCAGAAGTCTTCAAGATCATTTGGAAAGCAATATATAAGTAAGTGATGGATACCTATTTTATTTGATATTGTGGAGAAGAAAAGATATCTATTTAAGAGGCACCCATTCAAGTCCGCTCTAGATGACCTAGAAAGGGCATTCTCCCTCATGCCTATGGGTGTTATGCATGTTGAAGATATTAGGGTATACATTTATTGTAAGAAAGAACCAGTAGGATTGGACATAATAAGGGCGCACATGGAAACAATGTTAAAACTTGATAAAACCTTCATGGATGAGTATGTGTAGTAGAATAATCATCCTATAGTGGATTATGCTATGACATATGAGTTCTACAAATTAGAATGGATCAAGATCCTACTTAGTAGGATCCGTGATTACCTATTTTGGATAGGTGAAGTGCCGGTTAGGATTATAGGTGACCTAATTCATGAGATGACAAGCCTCTCAAAGAGAAGCACCATTCTTCTAGTGGGAAAGGATGTAAGAAATTTTTTTGAACAAACATGCAAGTTTAGAAGTGATAGTCATGGAATGACTATAGAGCCTATTGAGAAAGATGACATCAAAATAATGTCCATGATACTTGGATACAGGTTCCAACACACCAGCAGGGTAAACAGTATGTCTGTGGCCACAATCCTTGTAGCTATAAGACTTGTGAATGAGAATGGAGAGTTTAATCTGTGTGAAATCTTGTGTGCACAGTTAATTGACAACATTAAGGCAATCAAGCATGACAAGACCAAGATATTCATATTTGGGTCTTTGATCATATACATGTACTTTCATATTGTTGCAAAAGTATCTGATTTATACCTAGACAAGACTATTCCTACTATGCCACAGATATCCTTCAAGGCATCTACTAAGAGCACTCTAAGAGATTACATGACACTGGAGTTGAAGACATTCAGGGCTAAGATGCATATGAGATTCAAAATTCTAGAGAAGATAGTTGAAAAGTATAAGGATACTATTAAACACTAGTACATTTGACCTTATTTTTTGGCCAAAATTTTTGACCAGCAAATAAAAAGGTTTTGTTTGGTTGGATTATAGAAGGAAAACTTTTATTTATTTTTAATCCATACCTGTGTTGGTTGAAATTTTGACCAATACCATGGAAGTCAAAAGTTTGACCAACACGGGCATAAACAAATAAAAAGGTTTCATTTCTCATTTCATTATTCAGGCACACGGGCATGACGAATTAGATCAAGGGCAATGCACGACGGAGGACCACCTTTCTGTAAGTTTTTAAACCCTCCTAGCTTTTGTTTGTAGTGGTTCTAGCCTTTTTGGTTTGCTACTTTTTGGCACTCAGCATGGACACTGGCATGCCTATGTTGGAGCAACACAATGTGTTATGAATCTATTTGTAGTGTGCACCCATATTTGGCTTTCATTTGTACCTGTATCTGGCGCCCTTCTTGAGTTTTGGCATTTTTCTATGTTTGATTTGCTATTCATGCAAAGTGAGGAATTTACATTCAAATCTCTGCTCTAGCATCAAAACTTGGTGAGTTTAATCTTTAGCATGCAAAATGCCTAAAATATTTTGAAACCTTAATCTCAACATGGTCTTTGGTATAAGGAATTGCCGGCACAGTTTTGGCATTATGTAACTGAGTATATGCTAGCGGCCCTTTTTTTAAAGCCATTGCCCTACAAATATATGTTGATAGTTTGTCCCTTTGGTATCATTTTGGTGGACTTTTTCAAGGGGAATACAATAAATCTCAAGCTCAACCAAAAGGATCTACAATAGAAAAATATTTCCTTCTTGAGATAGGTATAATAGAAAGAGCCCTTGACTCAGTAGAGAACATAGAATATGTAACATCTTGCAATAAGAATTTGTCTTTTTAAAGTTATGGTGAACACAAATCTCTTCAAAAGGAAAGAAAAAATAGGCATATCTCTTCAAATATTGGTACAAAAAGGAAGATGCTTCTAGAATATGAAAATGAAGCTAAGAGGATATAGGGGATTATAACTATTTTGGTTAATTATGTTTGTTGCCCAAATTTGATATCAAACCCAAGTATAAGACTTGGAAGATATTTAGGGTTTGATAAGTTTTTGATTTTGGGAAAGTAAAAGAATTTGTAGATACCCTTTTCCAAGTACTATAACATACCAACACCCTACTGTGGACTTCTTTGGACTAGTTCTGATTGTTTCCATACAGTGACTTCAAGAGTGCTTAAAAAGGCCTCAAATAACAAAGCAACCCCATACTCCTCATACTTCCAAGACCCCAAACCTTTAGCAGTCTCTTATAATGATTCAAAATGTCCAAATCTCCAAGCAATTAAACACAGTCCCACTGCAACACTGAAAACCCCAATTTTGTGTCTCCAAACCCTTATTTGTAGGGCTTTCTCAATGTCCTATCTCTATGCACTTCTGCATCAAATCGGTGACTGATTCACCATCTAATCAACATGTTAGAACATTTCCAAACATAAAACTCACCCCTTGTTTGGAAAGATTAGCCATTGCTATACTTTGGCATTCATTTTCAATGTATTTTCTCACTGTTCAATGTTGTGATCACCTTTAACCCTGCTCGATTCTGCATATGCAATGTTAGGAATTTATAATACAAGTTAAACAATGTCACTCCATGAAGATTAGGCCTCTATGTTCATGGAATGACCCCCATTCTTCTTAAAGTCCTACTGTAGTAACAAAACATAGAAAGAAAACTGTACAAGTCAGTATATGCCGTTGTTGTGTGGGTACAGTCACATTAGGTGACTCTCAAAACATTTCAAATCTTACTATGTGACCTTCAATTGACTTATTGGACTCCTTTAGATGTTAGGCAATCAAGATTTACATTTAAATCCACTCATGAGATATAAAATGAAGAGAATACAATTTTTTTGTTACTAATTCTCAATCACTGTTACATATTACTAACACGTGGAACAGTCACATAAACTTCTTCAAATCATTCAATGGAAGAAAATGATTGAATTAATCACTTATTGCATAAAGAAAATGGAATCCAGAACAAGGCTCTTAAGACCTTTCGAAAATCACAAATTGCACACAAACTAGTTTTTATCTTTTATTTCCTATTCTCATCCGTACATACCAGGGATCCTGCCTGTACATTCCTTGTTTGGTGTATATATAATCCTATTACAACCACCACAACCATATTTGGTTGGTCATGATTTTAGCTAATGGAGCTTGTAGACACTGAAATAATTATTCTTTCATCTATCAATATGTTATTATTTGATCCATTAATAATATTCATCAACATCTATGATTATTATATTATTTATCTTCTATTATCATTCATAATTATTTAATCATAGAGTCAACATTATCTATCAAATTAATAAATAAAATTCTCATTATTCACAATTTATTAAATCAATTAATATCAAATTCCACATAATATGCACCGATTATCCATTTTATTAATAACTAAATCCTAAAAATCCACTTCATCTAATTAACTACCTGATCTTTTCACTTTACTCCCTCTTGCACTGAATTAACACTATTTTGTGCAAATAGCTAATTATTTTGTGAATTTACTCACTCTTGCACTAAAATTAGAGTATTTTCCATGGCAGTTGATCTAAGGTTTGTATGAAATAGAATAGAGTGCTTTAATTATTTGATTTTAATGCTTTTTTATTATTCTATTTTCACTACTTACATAGTCTAGTGATGTGCACCATTGAATGTAATAATTTTGATCCAAGAAATAGGAACAAATTCAGATTGAGAGTAATCTTATTGAGTAAGATTAAATAAGGCATTGATATTCATTAAGATCATATTACATCAGTCTAATTATAGATTTATAGGAAATCGATATTGAGATTAGATATCTCAGATTTATATATGCGCTAAGATTAGAATCGATTGATATTAAATAGTGATTGGTCTATAAGAATTATCATTGTGATATTGTGAAGAATTATATCATCATTATTGAAGATACATACATAGATTTGAGATTAAAATAAAATTCCTTCTACATAGAAATCTGATCAAACTTTAACATAGAAGACTAGGAAATAATTGATAGGAAGGCAAGAAGCTTGGTTCAGGTTTGCCTTTCTAATCCACTGCTTCTAAATGCACTGGGAGAAACCACCGCCATTAACCTCTTGACAAAGTTAGGGAATTTGTATTGGACAAAGTACCTCATCAACAAACTTGTTCTTTGGAAAAAAGTATTTGTTGAAGATGAGCAATTTCAATTTTGTGATAAAGCCCTTGATTGCCTTCAGAATTGTAGCAATATTAACCCCATAAAAGTACTGATAAATGCAAGAAAATCCACCTTATCTACCTTCCATATGAAATAAGCTGCAGGGAAGTCAATGAGACTAACAACTTCTGTAATTATGGTGGTGTTAGAAGAGTAGAGTTAGAAGCAAAAGAGTCACCATGACTGTTATAGCCATTACAATATATATTGGCTTAGTAATCTTTTATTCAGTTGCTAATTTGTTTCCAATTGCAAGGCTTATCCACTAAGTGTTGCAATACTCTTTATTGTGTATGAGTTTCTTTTCAAACCTGGTCAATATAAAAAAATGCATTGCAAGAAGGGAATGTGAATGTAACATAGCTATGGATGGGGATACAATATATGTGAAAACATGCATTGAACAAAAGTTCTTTAATCTTTGAAAAAGTTCTTATGCTGCATTTATATTTTTTTGCATTCAATTTGTAGCATTTCTAGGGTTTTAAGAGTGGTTCTATCAATAGAGGGATTGATACATCTTATCTTCAAGTTCATATTTTTCCAAGCCCTGTATTAAATAGGATGTGCTAAGATATATCAATTCTTTCTATTATTTTTCCTTTGCATTGATGACTATTAAGTCGGGTTCCAATATGATCTGAACTTGATAGGGGTTTTGTAATTCAATCAAATAGATGGATAATGGTATTCAAAATGATATTACTAAAAGATATACAACTTTTGACTATAATATCAATCTGATAATTATTTTCTGCTTCTTTATAAGCCATTTTGAGATCTCTTGTTTCTCAGATCAAAGACTCATTTTATTCCATGATCAATCTTCTTTCTTTATCCAGGTTGATTTGGCCAAGAATATCTTGAAAGAGTGGTTCTATTGTAATGATGGTTCTATTTGCAACAAACTTGTTAGAAACATGAAAAGAAAACATGTTAGCAATTCCATCATTTGTCTATTATTTGGGACAGTCACCATAGAATTATTTGGACTATCTCTCCTCTTGCCTTGTAAGGTTAAAATGACCTTTTTTTCTTCCCTCCATGAATAGATCCTTACTGTCTTGCACTTGTGCAATGATAGGACACCAATGTGTGCACATAACTATATCTTCTTCAATCACACTACTCTTCCAATTTTCCATCTTTTGTTCACTGTCATAATCATTGGTTTTTAGAACCATAATTGATGCTCCAATCTTCTAATCCTCTTTCATAGACCTCTTCCTTGTGTAACTCTTCAAATCAGCATACTCTTTCTTTCCAAAACAGATAACCCTTATCTCATATGAAGAATTATTTTTGAAAAGGCTTGAGAATAAACTTGTTACCATCCTTATGAACAAGTATTCTTGTACCCATCATATTTTCCTTCTTAGGGACTGCCAAGGTCTTCCTAAGAGGATGTGACAACATGTCATTGGTACTATATCACACAAAAAATTATCCTTGTACTCACCAATAGAAAAATCTACATAATCTTGTTCCCTACTTACAAGACTTTGCTCATCACTCATTCATGAGGCTCTATATGGTCTATCATGTGCAAATTTCTTCAAATGCAACTTCAAAACAAGATTGCTGATTGCAAAACCCCTATACAAGATAATGGCCATATTCAATAACTCTATAACATGATGGTTGTTCCTTTTAGGAGAGATGGTTATTCCATTGTTCTAAAAACTACACTTTGTTGTCCTTTTGACATGATAGCATTATATGTCAAAAACTTTGAGGTTCTCTTACCTTTTGTATGTCATGGATTCACCTCTATGTAGCTAAATCTCACTCTGAAAATGATCTTCTTTTAGGAAACAATTAAAATCCTCTATGGGTTCATACTTATTGTGACTTCCCATGGCGCACTATCATTTCTTGTACACTGTATTTTTCCAATACTTTTAAATTATCACTGTCTTTAAAAATTAATGCCATATGTTGCTCACATTTGATTCAATTTCCATATTAATTACCCTCTTCAGTTGTATTAGGAACTTTTTCCTTAAGCATGTGTGATGCAAACCTAGATATAGATGGGCATTAATGCATTAATGCTCAATTGAATGCCTTAATGCATCTCCCAAAGGAAGGCCATTTGGAAGCTTTAGAGGAAATAATTTGTACTAGGTATGGAATCACCTCCACTACAATGCCAAATTATGATGTGTTATTATCTTCAATTGGATTTTGAATGTGCCATTGTCAGGTAAATATCAAATAAAAAACTAGAAGGGCCAATAGTCAACTTCTCATTGTCATTGTTTGGCATGATTTGGCTTCATTTTGTGTAAGTATTCTTGTATTGAATGCGTCAACCTCTCTTGGCCTAATGTGGATTATTTCATTGGTTTGTGTTTTTGAGTAGGTGAAGTGTTAAATCAGATATCAGTTGGATCTATAAGTAGCATAGATATTCTATAGCTAATAGCCTAATACACCCATGTGAATAAATTTACTTGCTGTCCCCTTAGGATTTACTTAAGCAAACAGTCCTTATGTGCTAAAAAATTAGTTGTTTTAGTGCTGCAATTGTAGATGATTGTATGCATGAACTCAATGACAAGAACTAAACATTTAGGCTCTATGATAATGCTTGTCATCCTTATATGGTAGGAAAATGAATCCAAGAAGGAAGCTTTTAGGAAATATTTGGAGTCAAGTGACATGCTTGATACCCTCACAAAAGGTCTGCGACAATTCTTCTTATATGATGAAATGCTGAATCTAGAAAATTAATTTGTGAATTTGCATCTATTTGTGAGATAATATATTAATATTGGTAGTTCCTTTTATATGATGAAATGCTGGTTTTAGAAAATTAGTTTGTGAATTTGCATCTGTTATTTTTGGATGCCTGAATGTTATGTTTTCCTCGTGAGGATTCAATTTAATTTGATTGATATGATCTTCAAAATGGTGTAGTAGTCTTTTAGATTAATGTGATTTGTATTATCATATAATATCTCTGCTCTTATAAACTACTTTATTTCCATGTATGATTTATAGTTATTCGTTCTAGTGTTCCAAAGATGAATCTAGACGATATCTTTGAGAAAAAGAACAAGGTTGCTAAAGCTGTTGAAGAACTTGAAAAGGTTGATATATTCATATCAGTTTCATTTATTTATTGATGTGTATTGTCAATTGATTACTGTAAAATATCTCTTAAATATCAAACAAGATGAAATTTGAATGTAGTATGATTCAATCGTTCATTTCTATGCTTATAGGCTATGTCAAACTATAGATATGAGATAGTTCAAACACTTATTGTGGATATAGAGGCTGATGTGCATGTCAAGAAAGCAATGAATGAAATAAATGCAGGCAAGACTTTTACATCCAATACTAAATGTCCTTTTTACCATGATATTGTTGGAGATTTGTAGCATATACTTTTGCATTTTGTAAATGGGTTGATGGTATCCATTTATTTAAGAAAAACCCAAATCATTATCCTCAACTTTGTTCATATTTTTGTTCTATATCTATTTAGTTTATTTACCCAAAATTTCTCTCAATTTCACCATCATTCATTTCATTCTTTTATATCAGCACTGCTAGCATCCCCAACATTGCTTCCATGCTGCAAACATGCAAACCAAGTAGAGAGCCTATCTCAAATAGTTCAAACAAAATTCCTACTCAAATATATTCACCATCCTCAACTTGAAATTCACTCATAAAAAATCAACACACCTGTGTAGCAATAGAATCAATCTCGTAAAAAAATAGGACGCAAGGAGATGATCCTCTAGCTTTACCAAAAATTTCCCTCACATTAGCCTCGCTCTCTCCAAACCACATTGTTAACAATTTAGGGCCCTTCAAACTGATGAAATTGGCCTGACATTTGTTAGCAATGGCTTTAGCAGATGGATTGCTAGCTGAGCCCAAAGCAGTCTGGAAGTGCTCATTACTAACGGCCATGGAGTTTAGAATCTCAGCATCTATTGTCTTATCTTCTAAGTATATAACATCCATCTTTTTCCTAATGCATTGAAGTGCAGCCTCAGTACACAAATCAGCAAGATCTACTCCAACATATCCATGGGTATCCTTAGAAATCTTTTCAAGATCAACCTGTAACAAGAAAACTAAAGATAAATAGATACTCCATCAAGAAACATAAAGATTAATAAATGCTTTCAAAATCCAAGAACTGTTTAACATTAGATATAGAAGTACAAAAAATAAGGCCCCAATATACGTACATCATCAGAGAGCTTCATATTCTTTGTATGGATGCGAAGCACTTCCAACCAGCCCACTTCATCTGGAACCACAATATCAATCTCCTTGTCTAACCTTCAAATCTTTCTGAGTGCTGGATCAATACTATTTGGTTGGTTAGTTGCTCCCATAACAATAACATGGGCACATGATTTAAGTCCATCCATAAGCGTAATAAGTTGAGAAACAATTCTCCACTCAACTTCACCGTGGGTTTTTTCCCTCTTGGGAGCTATAGAATCAATTTCATCAATAAATATAATGGACAGGGCATTCTTCTCAGCCTCCTCAAAAGCATTTCAGATATTTTCACTTTCTCCAACCAACTTTGACATGATCTTAGGTCCATTGATACATAAAAAGAAGGCACCAGTTTCATTTTCCACTGCCTTAGCAATTAAGGTTTTCCCAGAACCAGGAGGCCCATACAGAAGAATACCCTTTGGGGGCTTCACACTAATAGATTTGAAGAGTTGTGGGCATCTAAGAGGAAGCTCTACCAATCCACGGATCACTAGTCAGAGCCTATCTCTCAAATAGTTCAAACAAAATGAAAAAACCAATAGTTTCACACAGAGCAAATGGATTGCTAGAGCCCAAAGTAGTCTGGAAAATAGACTATTCACTGACTAGAATGCCATTGGTGATTAGTTTGGATATTTATCTTCTATTTTTTTAAAACACTCTATGGCTCGTCGAAAGTTTGACACACACATGTCAAAAGTGTGGCCTAAAATTGACCATTCTATGTCAAAAAGTGGTGTCGTGGGTTTGGCATCCTGGTCGGAGCCACTAAATATTGTGACCAAATTTGGTCAAAAAATGACCATCATGAGTTTGGCATCCTAGTCAAAATGACCAAATTTTTTGACACATTTTGGTCAAAAGATCGACACATACACAAACACTTACCAATGTTATCTTCAGCCTAGGTTGCCCTCATTTTTGACCAATTGTTAAGTTGATCCTTCGACGGGTTTAGTTATTGGTTGATATTTTGATGCCAATAATAGCAATGAACCTGTTGGTCGACCATTCAACCGATTTGGGTAGAAGCTTCGACCAATAGTGTGTTGAAAAATGGTGCAAAATGTACTAGTGTTTGCTTCATGGTTGAGACAGACCCAACATGCATGGAGGTAGTTGAACCAAGGACAAAGTGGATCCATCCACTTGGTTATGAGGTTGATGAACAATTCCTAGAAGCATATGCACAAGTATTTCTATTAGCCCCTAAAGACCCTAATGAGCCAAGATGGGGAACCTATGAAGAGAAAACAAAAGAAGTGGACATAGTATTGAACAGTGCTACAACTAAAAGAAAAGTTTCCAAGGTAACTTTGGAGATATTGAGAATTCATGGAGTTTCCCAAGAAGACCTAGACAAAGCAAGGCAAGAGAAAATTGCGTTGGAAATAGAGAGCGCAGTATGAACAAAGACATAATCTGATGACCCTAAGTTGAAGAAGGTTAAAATAGAAAAATTAGATGATAAGAAGGGTAAAAATGATGTTACTCCTTCTGCACCCATAGTAACTATTGATCTTACTGCTCCTCCAGAGTATAAGACAATGGAAAAGAGGAAGAAAGAGGCTGGCACCCGTCATCCATCCTTGCGAGTAACAAGAAATAGGAAGAACACTCAAACACCCCCAGAAGTAAGTTTCAAACCTAGTCTCAGTGTGTTAAGAACAAGGATTGTTGATGAAGGCATAATTGATCAATTAGGAAATTTTTATGAGAAATATAGTGATATTGACAAATCATAGATACATGGAATGATTGTCAAACACATGTTGAAGTTTAAGAAGACAGTCCTATTAGGAATAGTCCCAAGAGATAACTGAGAGGGGGGGGGGGGGTGAATTAGTTATCTACAAGTTTCAATTATTTATCCAATTAAGTATACTTAAACATAGAGAATAGACACAATGAAAGAACACTTGAACACAACACCAATATTTTGGTTACGGGGAAACCCAAATAGGTAAAAACCTCGGTGGGACTTAATACCCACTAATATTATGTACTAGTGTATAATGATCTTTTCTAGAAGATCCTTTACCCTGTTAGGAGTAGCTTTACAATATATTAAGTACATTAGACCTAGTTAAGGGTTAGACCCCATTAGGAGTCTTGTACAATTTTCCTTGTTAGGGGAGAGGAGGCACTGTCTGAGAGCTCACTTCTCAAATGGGTGAAGGCTACGACCTTCTGAATAATAGATACACACTATATTTGGATCTTGGTGAACTGTGCTTTGACCTACTACTTAGATTAGTTCCAATGAATAGCACACATACTCTACTTGGTCACATAGACCTTCTTCTGATGGTTCAACACTTTGCACACACTGCTGTGCTCTACTTAATCAACGATGAACCACACTTCAGCAATCACAAATGACTGCCTATAAAAATCTTTCCTCCAAATGATATATTAATCAAGTCAACCTATTAGAACCACCTTGAAATCATATTAGAGAAACCATAATAAACTCCAACAAACATTCTGTTAGCTCTATTATGGGTGCAACACATTCTGGGTCCTGTTCATATAATATAATTATAGACGCACGCTACACACTGTCAGCTTTACCAAAACAACTCTAAATTTCTCCTCAAGTTGAATTAACTTATGCACTCTTAACCAAACATCAATAACACTTCTCCAAGATTAATTCCAAGGGCACATATCCTCAAGATAGGCACAACTCAAGAAACAATAAAATCACTGTCGGCTTTGCTGAACAAACATAGGAACTGCTACTTACGAATGTACACACTAAGTAGTGCACTTCTCTAAATCATTGCTTCCAAGAGAATCCATGGATTGGAAACCTTGAGAAATTGATTTAGAGCTCCCTAGGCATGGAGTGAAAGGGTTTTAAGAGTGCTCTTAGCTAGAGCTATTAAGCCAATAACCTTGCTAGTAAACCATGCAATGGGAAATTCAAATGAAGACAAGGGAAAGAATGCCAATATCCCCAAGAATCAAATGGAAATGCAAATGCACTAAAACTATGCTAGAAATTGAAATGCAAGCTATTCTATGAAAGGAAATATGCAAGCTAAGCTATGGAAATGAAAGAACAATGCAACTAAGCTATGAAAGGAAAGAACAAGTATTACAAAGCCTCCTAGTTAAGCTAGATGAATTAATCTAAAGCATAAAGGAAACTAAGCTAAGTATGGAGCTATGAATACCATGATAATGCAAGAAATGAAACTATGATAACATGTAGATGCAAAAGCCAAGAATGCTCCAAATCTTCAAAAAGCTCCAAAGTGACCTAGAAAACATGCAGCATAACATTGGTATAAAAAGTTTGGGATCCAGAATGAAGAAGAGAGCTCTCCTTTTATAAGAAATGAGAAAGAATGGACCATGGAGATTAAGAGGCAAAAAATTTAATCAACTGTGGAGCATAAAAGATGAGCAATCCATGTGCACAAGGATCCTCCAATGAGAAAATAAGAGTTGACTTTTGTGCCCATATGAGACAAAAAGTGGTTTTCTTCTTTTTAAAAATAAGAATAATGCTTTATTTGTGCAACTTAGGATAAGAGGAAAAGTGGGGGGATTTTTATTTAATTGAAAGAGGAGGAAACTCCTTTTAATTAAATAAAGACTTAGGATAAGATGGTTAGCCCATAGAAAATAATTGGATAAATTATAGAACTAGGATTTGATCAAGAATAAGCAATTGATAATTTAGCAAAAGGGGCTAATAGTCTAGATGACCATTTTTGGATGATTACATTTGTCCCTCTTTGACTAATGTGTGATCAATTTGGGAACACATTATGTCAAAGTATAGATCAGCCAAGAAGGCAAGTAGAGATCTGACTCCAAAGAATGAAGTGCAAAGGAGAATCAAATCCTGCATGGTTAGCCCGGGTAGCGACAGTACTGAACACTTAGGAAAGAGATGGATAGTATTAGAACTCGAGATGAGAACTAACATGTCAAGGGCAAAGATAGATCGATCAGAGCAAATGGAATGGTCAAGCATATATATGATGTGTCTGCCCCCTCAGGATCAAAAGTGAAATCAGGTAGAGGGAAGGCAGAAGCAAGAGAAACATGATCAAATCACTAGAAATCATAATCAAAGATGAAAGATGATAGAATAACCATCAAGCATTGAAGATATGCCCCAGTCAAGACCTCAGAGAGAGATGAATGAAATGAATGAAATAATAGAAGGGTGAGAGAGATGGGGATGAAGAGGGAAAGGATGCCCTAGTGAAGATCAAAGGATCAGGCCTCAAAAAGGGCCAGTCAACTATGCGGAAGAAAGAGGAATGCGATTTTGACGATCAAGGTGAACTCAAATTTTGGTTTTGATCCCGAAATGAATAGAGAATGATGTGAGATGAAAGACAAGAAGTGAAAGACATGATCAGGAAGAAGTGAAAGGTGAGCGTAGTTTGATTAACAAGTCCATGAAAGATAAAGGAGAGCTCTCTCCATATGCAAGATGCAAAACTAACTAACATGAACCTAAAAATGCAAGCTACATGAAAAGTGGTTTACTTGCAAGGTCACAAAGCTAATAGACATCTAATAATTATCATCGAGCATTATTGGTAGCGTCACAAGATCATACAATACACACTAGTATAACTATGTGAATCTGAATATGATCTATATTAGATAGATATGTGGAAATCCCACCTAGGCACCAAAGACATATAAGTCAAGATGACTAGTGTAGTGAGATTACCTAAGTTTAATGTAGCAAGATTATGCTTGCATCAAGACACAAGAAAGTCAAGATGACTATAAGCATGCACTTGTGAAAATAGTCAAGGATAATACCTTGTAGACCCCAATGTAAAGTGGAACAAGCATAAATGCTAATGACAATTAGGATCAACAAAATATACCCACAAGTAGAAAAAGCAATAAAACATGTCCTCATGCCCTCAGTCTTCTAGCTATGCATCATCAAAAACTTCTTAGGGAGAGAACACTCAGCAAAGAAATCATCATAGACAACACACAAAGAAATAAAGTCAAACAAGTCTCAATGATTCAAGTGTTTAAGTGCGTGTGTGTAGGTCATAGAGTCAAACTTTGAGTATCGCATCTGCTAGTGAGAAATATTGCATCATTCAGGACTGCGGATAGGATATCTGATAAGTGTTGAGAAACACTTGACGCTAGGAAAGTGTTGAAAAACACAATTGGGGTGGTGTTGAAAAACACCATTTGCAAGGTGCCTAAGAAACCTAGGTGCACAAAGAGACCCAAGATAAGATAGAACAATGTATGCCTCCTAGACTAAGACAAGAGTCAATTCTAGGCTAGGAGAGGCAAAGCAAAAAGTGGAGCAGAGGAGCGCCATGCAAGACTGATAGACATAGGTGCAAAGGTCTCAAGCAGTGCCTATTTCCAGGTTTTCACCACTTGGAAGATTTTTTTTAGGACTTTTTTCAATTTTTTAAATTTTTTTTGTATTTTTTTTTTCAGGACTTTATATGCTTTTTAGGATTTTTTCAGCATCATATATGAATTTTTTTTTTGGAAATTTTTCAGGATCAATAAATATGTATAAAGAGCTCAAGAACCTTAGGCATAGAACTTTTGCAAATTTAGAACATTGATAGGCGTGGTAAGCTCTGCTTCCTCTGATGTAGATAGCTGATAGGCCCCAGGCCTAAATGCTACTACTATGATAATACAAGGCCCTAACCAATAGGAACTAGCCCTAAGCAATATCTGAGTTAGCGCAGGATTGTCAAAGTGTGATCCACATATACCATCGTGGACTTCAGCTAGCACTTTGTCTGACTCCTCTATTTCTAGATACTTAAGGAGAGTTATGTCTAGACCCTTCCTATACAGGTCTAGTTGAAGGAGTTGGTACGGTGGATTTGGAGGGATAACATGATCTGGGAGATAGGAAAAGATGGTGGCATTGTAGGAATTGTGAGTAGGATAGTGTAATTCTTCCACTAGGAACTTGAAGCAGGATTTATGATTTTTCAATTGTAAAATGGATGTTGAAGTAACCAAGGCATTAGCAATTTTATTTTTAGATAAGTTCACCATGTTCTTGTAAAGAATCAGCTTTTCATCTTTTATTTGATAATCATCATTTTTTAGTAGGTCTTTCTTTTTACTTTTTTTAGGTTTGAATACTACCACAATGTGGTTTTCGCCATCCAACCATTGCTCTTTTCTTTTGATTTGATGATTGAGATACTTGATTTCTGATTTAGTCCTTTTTGTTGCTGGTTCACTAGTGGAAGAAGTGATAGGTTCAATGGCATGTTGATCCTGGGTGGACCAAGCTATGAGATCTGATTTTGTGAGATGAAATGAAGTGACTAGTTCAATAGCATTTATGTGAGGGATGTCATCTCTGGTGACAAGAGAGGTCGAGCCTATAGGGTAAGCTCCAAAAGTGTTAAGATCTAGACTTGTCAGAGAGGAACTAGCATGGTCCACTAAAGCAATACGTGGATAAAACTCATCAGACCCTTCGTAAGAATCATCAACTATGTTGGGTTGGTCACCATAAGTATGAATCACATCCACTTCCATATCTAGTGTGGAAGAACCTTCGGAGAGAGTATCCCATTCATATTCATTTGAATCTGTTGTTACACTTCTATTGGGATGCTTGCACCAAGAAGGTTTAGGACCTTTAGAAGTAGAGGCTTCAGCATCATTATTTGTGAGATCTCCTCTTTTCATTAACCACAAAATATTCCTACGTTGCTGGCTTCTAGGTGTAGTGGCTTTAGCTGTGTCCTCACCAGGTATGTGTTCTTCTCCCAAAGGAGTGAAGTAGTAGGAAGATTGTCTCCCATTTGAGCCATAGTGTGTAGTGGTGACTCATCTGTATCTGTGTCTAAATCACTAATCATGGGAGCATTTCTAGAACCTGTAGGGATGTCATCATCGGCACCATATCCTAGACCTATTCTAATCTTAGAGGGTCGGCCATTAGTGTGACTCAAAGGCTCGACAAGGGCATGTCCATTATCATTTATAGGTCCTTGACCTTGATAGCCCATTTTTTGCAAAAGTTTATAGCCTTTACCATAACGCTTAGGAGAAATAGGAGTAGCAATAGTGGTACTATCTTCTTCATCTCTATAGGTCCATTCTCTAATAGCTCGTTCTTCTCTTTCTACCTCTAGGGGTACAAATGCTTGAACAAAATTACCAAAAATAATTATGGCAGAAGTAGAAGGCTTCATCTTATCAGAAGGTTTACCATATGATCTAGGAGAAGTAGGCATAGTAGCAATGGAATCCAGCGTGTACTCACCCATACCAAGGCTCATCATCTTAAATGTTTTCTTAGCAGAAACTAGGGATGTAGTAGGATCATTAGAGGGTTTGTTATGAGGAACAAATGTTTCAGCAGCAACAAGAGCATTAATAGCAATAGAATGATCCCCTGGAATAATAATTTCAGCTCCGTTATGTGGGAATTTGACACACTGATGGTATGTAGAAGGCACAACTTGCATGTCATGGATCCAAGGATGACCCAAAAGGATGTTATAAGAAAGTGGGATGTCCAATACTTGGAACATAATATCTTTCATGATAGGGCCCACTCGAATAGGTAGAGTGACAAGACCTTTGGAAGATCTTTCAACTTCATCATATGCTTTTATAGTGATTTTCTGCTTAGGATCGACAGCAAATTCTGACAAACCCAATTGTTGTATGACATTGAAAGAAACAATATTTAACCTTGCACCATTGTCTATTAGGACTTGGGGGGCTCGGGTATGGTAGACCATAACTTCAATATGTAAGGCAAGATTGTGAGGGTGACTAATAGATACGTCATCTTTTGCAGAAAATGATAGATAATGAGGTGATGATATGTGGTTGACCATAGCTTGGAACCTATCTGGGTCAATGTCATTAGGGACATTAGCTATATGCAAAGCCTTTTCAAGGATCTCTTTGTGCAAAGGGGATAGCTCAAGTAACTCAAAAATAGATATCTATGTGGGTGTCCATTGCAACTGATGGACAAGATCATAGCTAGACAAAGTTGAAGGAACTACTGGTTTGGAAGATGAGGCTTGTTTAGGATCAGGTGCAGCTTCAAGGACCATTTTAGCTTTCCCCCTAGTAACAACATTCAATGTCTCACTTCGGAAAGATGAACTACCATGTGGTTGCAAGACCAACTTTGGCATACCATGATTGGCTATATTATCATCTTGAGGTCTCATCATAAGAACACTCTCAATGGGCTCTACCATGTTGATCACAGGTGAATCAAAAGTATATGTATAGTTGATCTTAGCATCATGATTCTTCTTATGTACTTGAGAGGTTTCACCTTTTTCATACTTAGGTAGAGGATCTTTGAAAGCTGTGTGATCAGAATTTTTGACTAAGCCATCTATGAGAATTGTGTTGTCATCAATGAGATCTTGTATAGAATCTTTAAGCATGAAACAATTGTCATTCTTGTGTCCCTTGTTTCTGTGATAGTGGTAGTAATGATCTTCTCTCCACCAATCAGGCTTAACTGGCGGATCATAGGGATAGGTTTTCTTAGGAAGCATAAGATAATTATTGGCAACCAAAGTCTTAAGAATCACATCATATGGTTCAGCCGATGGGGTATAGACCCATCGTCAAAATTACTTCTTTGGCTTATCAACATTCTAAGGCTTAGGAGCATTTTGAGCATTGGCAGCTTCTTGTTGTTTTGCTATGTAGATGGCATTAAAGAGGTTGAAACTAGGCTCTTTAGCTTTAGGGACATCTACAACCCCATCATTAACAAAATACTTGTTTCTATTCCAAGGTTTTCTCTTGTCTTTGCCATTGCCTCTAGTATCTTTATTTATAATGATATCTCCCTTTCTAATGGCCACATCCTCAATTCGATATGCACTTTCAACCATGTCATTGAAAGAGGAGAATTTTTTTTTCCTTAGATCATAATACAGCTCAGGCACAAGAGTGTTGACAAAAATGTCAATCTTTTCTCTCTCGGGTAGCCGACGAGGATATCAAGAATACAATGACCTCCAACATTGAAAATAAGTAGCAAATAACTCTCCTTGGTTTTTTCTCAAAGCACCAAGATCTATCATGGTGATAGGCTGTTGGATATTGTATGAATAGTGTTGTGTGAAGCACATAGCCAACTCATCAAAAGTCTTCAAAGGAGGTGTCAACTTTGCAAACCATTCTAAAGCTTGTCCTCTTAAGCTTCGAGGGAATAATCATAGCAAAAATGTGTCTTCATGAAGAAAGTCCATGCTAAGAGCATAAAAGTGATGCACATGGTCATGGGGATCACCATTTCCATCGTACTTGTTGTACTTGGGAACCTCAATATCCCTAGGAAATGGGACCATGTATAGGCTTTTATCAAATGGAAGAGCACAAATTGATTCTAAAAAAGAGACCTTTGGAGGCTCTCTTTCTATTACCATTTGGGTAAGGCATTGATTTGTCCGATGTAGTTCTTCCTGAAGGACTTCCAATTTAGTTGGTACTCTTTGTTGGACAATTTGTCTGAAATCATAGCTGGGAGGAAGCTTGTATCCTCTAGAAGTCATATATTGGAAATATTGGTCACCATTGCGCTCTAAAAGCTTAAGCATCTTTCATTGGGAGTCCTCATCTTGTTCAAATGAAATAAGATCCTCACTAGAAATCTCATCAACAACTTCTTCCTCATGGTGAGAGGGAGGGGGTCTAGGAGGTGAAGAAGGTACATCAAAAGTCCATCTTGGAGGGGACCTTGGTGGTGTGTTGTTGCCATAATTTCCATTGGTACCAAAAAGTGGTCTATGCTCATAACTACTAGTCTCGGGTTTCTCGTGAGACGTTCCTCTAAAAGCCATGCACCTAGCAGCATCCATTATGGTTTGGTTGTGTTCTTTGTCTAAGCGCACTTGGTTGTCCTTATGCTCAAAGTGATCTTGCAAATGGTAGAATTTTTCTTGTTCAGTGAGAGTGAGTGAGACACTATCTGTGTTTTTGGAAGACTTAAATGCGAAAAAGAGGAAACCTCCTTTGTACCATGGGGTAGCCTTAGAATCCTCAGAACTAGAACTAGCATTACTAATAGGCACTCATGAGCATCTAGTGGGAGAAGATAACTATGTATAATTGAATGAAGGGTGACTCCCTTGTTCAAATTGAGACCGAGTTGTAATTGGCATGAAAAAGAAAGTTGTTCAACCAATAAAATGAGGCAAAGTTTCTTAGATGTTGAGATAAGAAAAAGCCAATGATGATCACTTGTTGAGATAGAAAAATAGAGATGGCTCATCAAAGTGCTCAAGAACTTACAGCAGTCAATTGACACAAGCCTAGATGTGAGCAAGAAGCTCGATTAGCAAGTAGCTAGATAGGTAACCGTGTTTAGACAAGTGATCAAAAGTGACATTCGATAGGCTCAAATCCAATAGTTTTAGCTCATTTGTTTCAGTCTAGAACAAACCTAAGCATGTAGGTAACAAACCAGCTTCAGATAAGAATAGAAAAAGACACTCTACAACAGGTTAAAATGCAAGTGTAACAGCTTCGAATTGCAACAGTAGTAGGAAAGCAGAATAACTCAGGATTCTTGGTTGAAGGTATGCGATGATGTTTCAGTATCATATGACTCTTGACCAGTGAATGTGAAAAACTCAGTTTTGAAAGCAATTTGGTCAATGTTGTAGATTGCAAGTACAATTTCTTGGTTTCAAGCACAATAATATCAAGAAGTAGACAAGTTTGCAAATAGTAGGTGATCAAACATGTCATCAAACACTTGCACAAGGGCAAAAGAAACCTTTCCAAGACAAGCAATTGTGATATCGAAACTAAAAATCTATGAGCATTATCGTGATGTTTGTATGTTTAAGAATGTTTGCACAGGTATATAACAATGAGAATAGTTCAAGCACTTGCTAGCCTAAAAGGACAAAGGCTCAATACTTAGTAACTTGGCCCACACTTGATGTTCCATTACCTCACACAAAGTGGTTTCCCACAATAGATGTTGGCTTTGTCATGGAGGTGTCAATGACACAACCAAAGGAACATAGATGGTGAGTAATCTTGGGGTGATCCAGGTTATTCCACTTGGATCAATCCTTGCACCAAGAAGCTAAGCGGAAAAATAGGGTGGCCTCTACCTATGGTTCTTAGCAAGGTCTTCCTTTCATAGCACCCCTCTTGCTCCCCAAAGGGACTCCTTACCTTGTGGCAAGTAATGGACCTCGTGGCCACAATAGTACCTTAAGCATTCTTGCTTGATATTTTCCTCATGGTCACAATCCCACAAGTACTCACACCAAGTGAAGACAAGTACTATGTCTACCAAGGTTTTGTGTCCTTGATAGCCTTGAGATTATAGTGGGTTGGAATAGCTCGGTATTAGCTTGTCCCCACTTGGGTTGTTCCTCTTGATTGCTCAAGAGCAGGCCCGCTAAAGGATCCTAATGCTAAACAAAGAGTGGATTGAATTTTGAGTGTTAGGATTTCTAGTTCACCTCAAGGGTGAAGAGAATAATCTCCTAACTCAAGAATCTCCCCCAAACACACCAAACAAAGAGTTCAATTACCCTCTTGTTTTCAAAGTCTAAAAGTGGGTCAGGATTTCTGGTTCACCACAAGGGTGAAGAGCATAATTTCCTACCACCAAAAGACTCCTACAACAAGATATTAAGTGCCTATGAAATGAAACAACTAGTATATGCCACACTTAAAATGAAAGCAATTAAACAAGAACTTGATTTTTTTTTATGCATTGGGCAGCCCTACAAAAACCGTTAGTATCCCTTTTGCATTTGAAGCTTTGACATGCGTTCTTTTGGAAAATATTTCAAGGAATGAGAGCACCTACAAGCACAACTTGTTAGTCCCACAATGGTTAGCACATCAAAAATCAGATAATCTGCAAGGAAAATAGCTGATCAAATGGGAAAATTTGAAAATGAAACCAACATGGTTGGATTAGGCTTGGAAAGAGCTTTCCAACAATATATAATGGATGGGGCATTCTTCTCAGCCTCCTCAAAAGCATTTTAGAGGTTGCTTTCACTTTCTCCAGCCAACTTTGACATGATCTCAAGTCCATTGATACATAAAAAGAAGGCACCGGTTTCATTTTCCACTGCCTTAGCAATTAAGGTTTTCCTAGAACCAGGAGGCCCATAGAGTAGAATACCCTTTGGGGGCTTCACACCAATAGATTTGAAGAGTTGTGGGCATCTAAGAGGAAGCTCTACCAATTCACAGATCACTAGTCAGAGCCTATCTCTCAAATAGTTCAAACAAAATGAAAAAACCAATAGTTTCACGCAGAGCAAATGGATTGCTAGAGCCCAAAGTAGTCTGGAAAATAGACTAATCACCGACCAGGATGCCATTGGTGATAAGTTTGGATATTTATCTTCTATTTTTTTTAAACACTCCGCAGCTCATCGAAAGTTTGAAACACACGTGTCGAAAGTGTGGCCTAAAATTGACCATTCTATGTCAAAATGTGGTGTCATGGGTTTGGCATCCTAGTCAGAGCCACTAAATATTGCGACCAAATTTGGTCAAAAAATGACTGTTGCGAGTTTGGCATCCTAGTCGGAATGACCAAAGTTTTTGACCCATTTTGGTCGAAAGATCAACACATACACAAACACTTACCAATGTTATCTTCAGCCTAGGTTGCCCTCATTTTTGACCAATCGTTAAGCCGATCCTTCGATGGGTTTAGGAATTATTCAATATTTTGATGCCAATAATAGCGATGAACCCATTGGTCAACCATTCGACCGAGTTGGGTAGAAGCTTTGACCAATAGTGCATTGAAAAATGGTGCAAAATGTACTAGTGTTTGCTTCATGGTTGAGACAGACCCAACATGCATGGAGGTAGTTGAACCAAGGATGAAGTGGATCCATCCACTTGGTTATGAGGTTGATAAAAAATTCCTAGAAGCATATGCACAAGTATTGCTATCAGCTCCTAAAGACCCTAATGAGCCAAGATGGGGAAGCTATGAAGAGAAAACAAATGAAGTGGACACAGTATTGAATAGTGCTGCAACTAAAAGAAAAGTTTCCAAGGTAACTTTGGAGATATTGAGAATTCATGGAGTTTCCCAAGAAGACCTAGACAAAGCAAGGCAAGAGAAAATTGCATTGGAAATAGAGAGCGCAGCATGAACAAAGACATAATCTGATGACCCTAAGTTGAAGAAGGTTAAAATAGAAAAATTAGATGATAAGAAGGGTAAAAATGATGTTACTCCTTCTGTACCCATAGTAACTATTGATCTTACTGCTCCTCTAGAGTATAAGACAATGGAAAAGAGGAAGAAAGAGGCTGGCACCCATCATCCATCCTTGCGAGTAACAAGAAGTAGGAAGAACACTCAAGCACCCCCAGAAGTAAGTTTCAAACCTAGTCTTAGTGTGTTAAGAACAAGGATTGTTGATGAAGGCATAATTGATCAAGTTGGAAAGTCTTATGAGAAATATAGTGATATTGACAAATCATAGACACATGGAATGATTGTCAAACACATGTTGAAGTTTAAGAAGATAGTCCTGTTAGGAATAGGAATAGTCCCAAGAGATAACTGAGAGGGGGGGGGGGTGAATTAGTTATCTACAAGTTTCAATTATTTATCCAATTAAGTATACTTAAACATAAAGCATAGACATAATGAAAGAACACTTGAACACAACACCATTATTTTGGTTACGGGGAAACCCAAATAGGTAAAAACCTTGGTGGGACTTGATACCCACTAATATTCTGTACTAGTGTATAATGATCTTTTCTAGAAGATCCTTTACCTTGTTAGGAGTAGCTTTACAATATATTAAGTACAGTAGACCTAGTTAAGGGTTAGACCCTATTAGGAGTCTTTTATAATTGTCCCTATTAAGGGAGAGGATGCACTATCTGAGAGCTCCTTGCTCAAATGGGTGAAGGCTATAACCTTCTGAATAATAGATACACACTATATCTGGATCTTGGTGAGCTGCACTTTGACCTACTACCTAGATCAATTCCAATGAATAGCACACATACTCTACTTGGTCACATAGACCTTCTTCTGATGGTTCAACACTTCAGACACTCTACTGTGCTCTGCTTAATCAACCATGAACCACACTTCAACAATCACAAATGACTGCCTATAAATATCTTTCCTCCAAATGATCTATTAATCAAGTCAGCCTATTAGAACCACCTTGAAATCATATTAGAGAAACCATAATAAACTCCAACAAAAATTATGTCAGCTCTATTATGGGTGCAACACATTCTGGGACCTGTTCATATAATATAATTATAGACGCACGCTACACACTGTCGGCTCTACCAAAACAACTCTAACTTTCTCCTCAAGTTGAATTAACTTATGCACTCTTAACCAAACATCAATAACACTTCTCCAAGCTTAAATCCAAGGGCACATATCCTCAAGATAGGCACAACTAAAGAAATAATAAAATCACTGTCGGCTTTGCTGAACAAACATAGGAAACTGCTACTTGTGAATGTACACACTAAGTAGTGCACTTCTCTAAATCATTGCTTCCAAGAGAATCCATGGATTGGAAACCTTGAGAAATTGATTTAGAGCTCCCTAGGCATGGAGTGCAAGGGTTTTAAGAGTGCTCTCATCTAGAGCTATTAAGCCAATAACCTTTCTAGTAAATCATGCAATGGGAGATTCAAATGAAGACAAGGGCAAGAATGCCAATATCCCCAAGAATCAAATGGAAATGGAAATGCAATTAAACTGTAGACACCGAAAAATCCTTCAGAAAATAAATTATTTTTGTTTTCTGAAAATCTTTGATGACATCATCATTTATTAATTAATTATTTATTTAATTAATTAATTTATTTTTATGGCATTAAATCCCTCTCTCTTAATTAAAAATCTTTAATTAAGGAATCTAGCCTAAAAATGTCATTTGGACATTATCCCTAATTTATTAATTATTTAATTAATAAATTGACCAAAAACTTCAAAAATAAATTAATTTATTTTTAATTTATTTTTTATCCCAAAGTTGGCCAAAATTCTAAAGAGCACTAAACTCTTCTAGAAAGTCCTAAACCTTCCTCTAAATGGGTCAAATCCCTAATCTAGTCCCTTCAAACCCTAAGCCTAGATATTTAATATTTATTAAATTTACCTTTAATAAATATCTAAATCTCACCAAAAGCCACTTGCCCATCCCTTTCTCCTAATCCTAATCCTAAACCCCTTTCTAATCTTGTCACATTCCATTAGCAAAAGGTTTACCAAAACTTATGCTAACCTCCTCTTAGTCATTCTCCTTAGTCAACAAAGATGGCCACCTCTTGGCCACCTCTTGCAAATGCATTTAAGGATGCATTTAAGCCTTCCTTATCTTTCTTACATGCATTCATTATGCATTTAAGACCTTCTTATCCCTTCCTTGCCACCTCTTGGCCTTGGGCACATTTACCAAATTGTGCACATGCCCTCAAACTTTCAACTCAATCCTCCCTTGACACTTGTCCTTGACTCAACCCTAACCTTAGCCCTAACTCTGACTCATCCTTTTAACCCAAGACCTTCCCTTTTCTTATAAATAGCCTCACTTCTTTGAGCAAACAATCCTCTCTCCTCTTTCAACTTTCAAACTCAATAGCAAAGTTATAATGCCATTTTCATTCTAGCATAAGCATAAACTCATCATTTTAGATCATTTCCAAGCTTAAATCACATCTAAATTAGCTTAAATGGATTAACATAGATTCATTTCTTGTTTTAATCTTAGTTCTTTAATTTAGCTTTGCATATTTGTGTGTTCTTGAGGCCTTTTGAGGCAAAATAGGTTCCTCATACCTATTTTGTGTCATTTTGGGTCTTCTTGATCCTCAAATCATCATTTATCTTGCATGCTCCAAGTGCTTGAGTTTGCACACCCACATCCATTTATATCCAAGCATATCAAACGGTGCATGGGCGCATCCGTTTTAGGCTTAAACTAAGGTGGCTTTGATTTTAGTTTGTTTACCATTGAATTTGATTTGATTATATGCTATGACATTTGTTTGTCTTTGGCCTTCAAAACAGGTTTAGGTGCACGCTCAAATCCTAGTCTACATTCTGGCACGCCCGGTGGGACTCAAACCACAATCATTTTGATGAAATTATACTTTATATGCTTGTATTTTGTAGGAAATAAAAGAAATGTCACCTTCATGAAAAGAAATGACGCCTATAGCAATTAAATGTCGCCTTCAAACAAAGAAATGTCACCTTCATCAAAAGAAATGTTGCCTACAAAGAATCCAGTCACGCCTTCATGTAATTAAATCACACCTTTGAGGAAAGAAATGACGCCTATGAGCTCTATTTTCACACCTGCATAACTGAGATTTTTCTGTAATCGACAACTTCTGTTACGTCCCAGAATTCTTCTTCTGTCGCCTGCATGTAAAGAAATCACACCTGTAACGAAAGAAATCACACATCTGGTTTTTTATTTGTCGCCTTTTGAGGTACAGAATGTCGCCTGTAAAAATGAAGTGTCACCTCTGCACTTTCCAGCGTCGCTTATAAGCTAGACAGTGTCGCTTTTTGTTTTTTGCTTGGGACTGGTTTTTTTTCATTTCTTTTATTACAGCAAAGGTCAAACAAAATCTTGAATGACATTAAAGAGATGAACTTAGGTCCTAAGTGTCATTGTCAATTTGAAAATCAAACCAAATCTCGAATGCACTAAAGGAACGAACAACTCTATTCCCTCATCTATTTCAGATTTCAAAGCAAGCAAACAAATTCAATCTTGAGTGATCTAAGGGATAAAATAAAGCTTTTTCAAAGTTCTTAAATCAACTCGCTAATCAAATCTTGAATGCACAAAAGGAAAGAATTTGCAAACGTTCAATTCATTTACATTTTGAGGAAAAGAACAAATCAAAATCTAATCACGAGTGTCTTCATTTCAAAGTTCAAAACATCACTTAATCAAATCTGGGAAAATGAACAAAATCTACTTGATGTGCATGTAGGAGTTTTTCAATTCTTGCATAATCCTTGTTAGAGTAAGTAACGTCGAACATTTGAACTTGGACAAGTTCACCTGTTCTGCTTTTAGCGAGGCCTGTCCAAGGAGAAGCGCTTCCTCCTCGGAGAACGACCTCAAACCGGTATCCCCTCCGGTCGGTATATAAATAAGTGAATACCAAAAGAATCGCTTACATCTCCTAATCGCTGGGTGTTCGTGCCAAACACGTGTCTGGGGATGGTAAACATTCCTCTCCCCCAGCATAATTGGCAAGGCTCTTAAGTGAGTCACGGATGATCAGCAAAACCGGGTATGGAGACACCACGGAATTATTAAAAACTTGATAAAATAGAGGCTACCCTATCTACATCCGAAAGTATCAAAATCCTTGTGCAAGGACCGATTCCAAGGGTTTTACCGGGTCGCCTCAAGATTACTCACCATTTGTATTCCCTTCTGGGGGATACCAAGCTGTGGGCAAGCGATTTTGATACTCACCTTCCTTAGGTAGATCTGTTTGAAGTGCTTGACAGTCAAAGACCCGTGAAAACATTTGTCAAACATACACTTTTTCGAAAGCATTTATCAGAGTCTTTTATCTTGTTTGTATCTCAAAAAGTTGCTTTGTCCTTTGTGAAGATTGTTTTTATCAAATCCTTTGCCAATGGAAAAACATCAAGAAGATCTATAACTTGGTTCAAAGGACAATCAGAGCAGCCATCCCAAAACTTGGTCATCTCCCATCCCTTTGTCTCTCTTCTTCTAGAAAACCGTCTGCTTCCATCAGTCATCCCAATCTGAGTCTTAGTCTTCCAAACCATCTTCGTCCTTCCTCCTTATCCAACTCATTCGCAAAGTCAGCATGTCTCAAATCTATAATGAGTTTGGTTATGATATCTCTCCTCTCCCTCCAATCGATCCTAATGATGATGAAGGTCTTGTAGACCATGATGCCTATTTCAGCCAGTTTGCTCCAAGCAACCCCCATCGTTCCACCATTCCTCCAACATATCCCATCATGCCTTCATGCTTATCTCCTAGCACTCCCTTTCATGTCCTTGGCAAGGCTAGCACTTCTTTTCATGTCCTCGGTAAAGCAAACCCAGTATCTTATCCATCCCCAACATACCCTTGTCTTCAACCCAAACCTCTTCCATATGCTCCTTTCAGGCCTCCACCTTCTGCTATGGTCATATCCCAGTCACCATCATCCCTTAGAAGTGCTTCACGTTACTTCCCCTATCTAAGGCCTCCATCTGCCCATACTCCAAAAAATTTTGAAATCCAAGATTCTAGTCCTCCCATCCTTTTCACCAAACCTCTATCCTTTCCCAAACCACCATCTTCTGCTCCAAACCCCAATCCTCCATCCTGTCTCAAACCACCATCTTCTACTCCAAACCCCAATCCTCCATCCTGTCTCAAACCACCATCTTCTGCTCCAAACCCCAATCCTCCATCCTATCCCAAACCACCATCCTCTCTTCCAAACCACATTACCAAAAGTCTCTTCCCACCAGTAGAGTTCATCCCTCAACCCACTCCAAAACCTGTACCTTAAGCCATTAGCCCTGCCTCTTCAGCACCATCATCCCCTCAAGCAAAATCTAAAGCTCCCTTTTCAAAATCATCTTTTTCATGGGTGTTCCCTTCTTTCTCTCCCCCTTCGCAAACATCTACCCAAGCACAAACCCCACTTTCATGCGAAGATCATCCAAGTTCCCCATCTCCTCCACCTTCCAAACCTTCTTCACCACAAAAGTCTCCAAGGAAACCAATAACAGAACCCAAGGAAGAGCCAATAGCAAAACCCACACCTAAAATTGAAAAGCCAAGCAATCCTTCATGTGAAGCCATCATTGATGAGGCCCATCCAGTGCTCCCATCTATTATCTATCTTCCATACATCCCAACTGTTGATCCTCTTCCATCTCTTATCATCGTTGAGTTCCTTGCGTCTGAAGTATCTATCCAAACCCCAGAATCATCTCCTCCTAGCATTATCCAAAGCATACCTAATGAGCCCCATGAGTTCACCCTTCTTCCTACCATTGCAGCTGAAAGATCTTCCATCCTTTTATCCATACCATCTGAAGAGTTCTTCCTTCTTCCAGACACCCCAGCAGCAGAGTTCCCAATCCTTCTATCCACTCCCTTTGAAGAGTCCATCCATACATCCCCCAATCCTCTATCTACACAAATCCTATCCTATCAAGATCTTGGCCAAAAGCATGATGAACTACTCATAGAAGAAAATCAAGATCCAATCCGTTCTCTTCTCCCATCACCTCCTATCCAAAATCCTACAATCCCAAGTCTTCCGATCCAAAATCCTACAATCCCAATTCCTCCAATCCAAGATCCTATCATCCTAGTTTCTCCAACTGAAGCTCCTTTACCATCCCCCAATCCTAGTCAAAATCCCAACATCCTATCCTCTCCTCTTGAGGATCCTCCTAACCAAACTGTCCAGCTGCTGTCACTCTATCCTCTTGGGTCACTAACATTTGTCAAAGGTAAACCACTTGAAAAAGAAGACATCAGCTTCTTATCTTCCATCAGGGAACCAGAAAATGGCTATTTGTCATTCACCCCAAGTCAAAAATATCCTTGTCTGGATAAAATGCTGAAAAGATGGAACTATCAAGGCAAAGGCCTTGGCACTCACGAACAGGGAAATATACAGCCCATTCAAGGCAAGAAACATCCGAAAGGCTGTGGAATCAGTTGCACACCAGATGAGGGCACTTCTTCCACATCAGCAAAGGGCGCCTCCTCTATAAATGTTGGTACAGCTAAGGCAAAGTTCAAACATCCATTCAAAACCAACAAAACATCTTTCAGAGCCCACAATGCAATTCCTCCCCCTCCATCGTTACAACCGAGGAAAACCTATCATATTCCTCCTTCATCCTCCCCATCCATTTTGGGTCCCTATGTCCCAAAGTCTTTCAGCGCATCCCCGTTACCCAGCAAATCCATTTTGGGACCTTACATCCCAAAATATCATCCCTCATCTTATCCTACTCAGTCTTGCCTCCAAAATCCAAGCATCCCTAGTCAGGGTCAACAAAGGCACATGGCCACATATCCTATCTACCAATCTCCTTCCACCTCTCCATCTGCATTTCCTCCATCTCACACACCTCCTCATATTCCTCCCAATGCTCCTCGCAACTTGGATGCCATATCGCGTAGGAATAAAGGGAAATATCCACAAAAATCCAAAGATTGTTATGTCTAGCCTAATCGACATGCGCAATCAAAGCAAAAACCTATCAGGCAAGCTAAAGCAACCCACTGGCCGCAAAGGCCAGGAAAAGAAGTAGCAATACCTTATGCATCCCAATGGCTGCAAAGGCCCCATGACGATTACCATGTCCAGTCTAATCGACATGGTCAATCAATGCAAGCTCCAATCAGGCAATCAAATGCACCGCAAAGGCCCAGCAAAGAGCCAATCAGGCATGCTAAAGCACCCCAATGGCTCCGAAAACCTAGCAAAGTCCAAGAAAAATCTATCACATGGCCACAAAGGCCTAGCAAAGAAAAAGCACAATCTGATGCCCACCAATGGCCGCAAAGGCACACTAAAGCTAAAACAAAAATGATGTGGATCCCAAAGCAAAAGGATGTAATGCATCTAAATGAAGCATCCACAATGGCATCCAACATTGCCCATCTCCCAGCTCCTCAATCTTCCCCTCCATCTCCTCCATCCTCTAGCATAAATCCTCCATCACATCTATCTCTATCTTCCACATCCAATCATCCATCTTCCTCGCAACATGTGCCAATGTTGATCCTGACAAAATCCCCCTATCTTGATCACTTTCCATCCTTCCATCCAAACACTTTCTACCACCATCTTTCCCATCTCCCCCATCTAATCCATGACTTTGCATGATCCCCCCCATCCTGCTACAGTTGTACCAACATCCAGGCACACAATCAGAAGAAATCAGTGAAGAAAGTCAGCAAAGATCAGTCAGCACATCTAAAACAGTAAAGGGAAATCAATGACAAAATTAGAGAAATCAGCAAAGTCAACAAGCAATCAGGCTTTAGCATCAACATATGCCTATCAGCTTAAAACATAAGCATATTTTGGAGAGGAGGCAAGCTTTAGTCGCAAAAGTTAAAAAAGCAAAGGCAAAATCATGAGTCTTTATGTGAAAACCCTTCTGGGGCACATTCTGATTCCAAAACAGTAAAAATAAAGGGCATATCTTCTAGTGAAAACTTGGCAATTCAAGCGCTAGAAGATGGAGCTTTGCCTCTTCCTCCTATCTGGAATAACAACACATGATAGTTCCCTATCAACATTGCAGAAACCAAGCTAAATCAACTTGGGTACAGAAGGATGTTTGTGGCTCATCTACATGGAGGTTAACCTGACAGAAAGTGAATCATGACCTTAAGTGCCTTGCTCCGAGGAGTCAATTATCAACTGTGCATGGTCATATGCACATGCCTAGGTGTGATCTTAAGCTTGTCGTCCATCATCTAGCAATGGATCCCCATGACAAGCCGGCAACATCAGAAAATCAGCAATCCACATCAAAAAATCAGTGAAGAATCTCTCAGAAGATCAACATCAAATCGCATGATAGCACCAAAATCAGCACAAAACTCAGCACCACATCAGAGAGTTAGCAATAACATCAAAATATCTGTGCAAAATCAAAAACAGCAGGGCTATCATCAAATCATAAGGGAACATCCAATCAAAGAATCAGCAACACCATCAGAATATCAGTGACAAATCAAAAGGTCACCATCTAATCAAGAGGAAGTGCCAAAATGGCGACATCAGCTGATCAGCAAGCACGACAGCATTAAATCAGAGCTTCAGCAACAAATCAAAATGTCAGTGCATATCAGCACCGAATCAGCAACACATCCAAACAAAATCAGAAGTATCAATGCATATCAGCACAAGCTCAGTAACAAATCAGCAAGATCAGCACAAAGTCAAGGAAAAAACACAAAAAACCATAAAAATTGGATAAATCAAAGGAGCAAATTATCAACAAAGCAAAAATCAAGAGAAAAACATTCATCCTCTGGTGAAAACTTGGCAATTCAAGCGCCTTGGACAAGTACCATGGTGAAAACCTGGCAAACAGGCGCCATGCGTAGTGCCCCCCCCTAATTCCTTTCTGCAGTTAGGGGCTTCCTTTCTATCACCTCTTATCCAACATGTCCTCCATCCCCTTTTGTCTCTCACTTCCTTCATTTTCCATTGGATCTTGATGACAAAAATAGAGACTATCAGATGTACATGCTTTTGGGCACCTCCTTGGCATCCATTGCACCTTTTAGCTACATATCCTCTATCCAATCCTTTCATCCTAGCTTCCATCCTTCCTCATCCTCTTGTTGGCATATCTTTCGTCCAAGCATACACCATGCCTTTAAAACACATGAACTATCTTAAACAGGGGGCATCCTCTTCCTTGGTGACGTATTCCTTGGAGACTATCCAAATCCAAATCTTCCATCTCCCAAAATCCTCAGCAATTTCTCTATCCAAATCCAAACCAACCACCATCCAATCCTTCCAGCACTCCTCTATCTTAATCCTTCAGCAGTTCCTCCAGCATCCTCTATCTTGATCCACCAGCAAACCAACTCAGCATCCCATATCCTTTATCAGAATCCAACATCCACCATCTACAGTAGAAAGCAAATTCACCATCTTTTGCACCAAAATCTAGAGCTCCAAATCCACAAGCATTATCGTGTTCCAGCCCTTTGAGTTGTTTCCATCCCTTATCCTAAATCAGAAATCATCCTCTTTTTGGCACAACGTGTTGTCTTAAAGAAATCAAAACCTTGTCCTTGCATAGCCTTATCATCTCGAGCAAGAGATTGGCTTGTATTGACAAGAATCCAGTTGACCGAAGATCATCAGTCTATCCTAGGTTGATGCAATCCTATCACTGATCCTCCATTGGGAAAACAGCAACTCATTTTGTTGACACTTGGTAATCTTCCACCAGCTTTTCATCCTCCAAGCAGCTTTTCCATCTTCAAAATCCTCTAGCAATCCATCATCCAATCTTCCTGAATCTTCCTCCATCCCAATCCTCTAGTAGTTCCACCATCCAATCTTCCCGAATCTTCCTCCATCCCAATCCTCTAGCAGTTCCACCATCCAATCTCCCCGAATCTTCCTCCATCCAAATCTTCTAGTAGTTCCATCCTCCCCATCCTCAGCATTTTCCTCCATTTTTCCAACACCTAGTATCTTCTCTTGTCATTGGTATCTAGCTATAGGCCAACCTCATTGCAATCCAATTCCATTCATCCCTATCCACACCTTGCTAGCAATCTTCCCAACCTATCCATCTCTTCTAGCTATCCAACATCCAAGATCAAGCTAACTGATGAAATCGCATCCTTCATCTTGTAGCAAGCCTTGATCTCGATCCAATCATCATCATTGGGATATGTTCTTCCCAAATCCGTGTCATTTTAGGACACATCATCCGCTGCCAGTCCATCTTGGCCTTCCAACCCAACTGGGGCATCATCTTGCATATCTTTGAAGTTGTCAGCTTCATCCCCAGGTTCTTTGTATATCCTATTCTTGAGTCTTGTACCATAGTGTCAGTCATGTCTCCACCTAAGCTCATTTGTACATTTGTGTCTTTAGGTCCCATCCTTTGTCTTAGTCCTTGTCCGTCCTGCAGCAGCATTTGATCAAGAATATCTTGTCCCATCCCCAGCCTCAGAAAACTTTTAGTCCCACTCGGGCCTTGTGCTTCAGCAACATCAATTGTCGACTTATCCTTGCTCATCCTGATTATTCCTTGAACTTCAGCTTTTGCCAGTGAACAACTACACTTATTCTCTCACAAACCCATGGGTCCTTGAGGATATATCGTTCCTCCTATCTGACCTAATCTTCCATCCTGGTCCTTGAGGATATATCATTCCTCCTGTCTGACCAATCTTCCCACCATCAATCAAACCTAATCTCTCTCCTTGGCAAAGGATGTCTTTTTGGAGTTATCATTTTGATCTTGGGTTTTGTCCTTTTGATCTTGTTAATCTTTTTTGGCTTCTCATTATCCCACCAGGGTCACCACGATTCATTATATCATGGTGTGCTGCGTGTGCGGATAATCTAGGGCAAGGTCTTTTGATCTTTCGCTTCTGCGTGTGAGTCAGTTGTGTGTTTGTGGTTCCTTCAGCATCGGTTCCGCCATGTCACCTCTGCGCTTCATGTGTGATGTTGGGGAAACCTTGTGTGTTTGTTTAGTGTAAGTCCTCGTCAGTCCTCTGCGACGTTGTTGACAGGCCTCGTGATCCCAGTATCTTTGGCAGGTCTCTAACATAGCTATATTAAATCTAGGTTGTGCACTCCTGTTTGCACTTGGAGCTATCTGGTCCCTTGCATTTATCATATAGATTAATCTTGCATCTTTGCATATAGCTACATCTTGCATCTTGCATTTCCATCTCATCTTGCATATCATCCATATTTGTTCTTAGAAGTGAGGTTATTTATCTCCCCTTTCTTCCTAGGCCTTTCCTTCCTCGTCCCGCCGGGCACACTCTGTCCCAGGGCGTAATCCCTCTTTCTCCTTGTCCCACTGGGCGCATCTTCCATGATTTTGTCCCACCGGGGCATGTTCCTCTTTCTCCTAGTCCACCCGGGCGTCATACCCTCTTCTTCTGATTCTAGCCTCGACATCTTATTTTCTTGTCTTTGATGCCATGCCACTTGCGGCATCGCATCAAAGAGGGGCAAAATGTAGACACCGAAAAATCCTTCAGAAAATAAATTATTTTTATTTTCTGAAAATCCTTGATGACATCATCATTTATTAATTAATTATTTATTTAATTAATTAATTTATTTTTATGGCATTAAATCCCTCTCTCTTAATTAAAAATCTTTAATTAAGGAATCTAGCCTAAAAATGTCATTTGGACATTATCCCTAATTTATTAATTATTTAATTAATAAATTGACCAAAAACTTCAAAAATAAATTAATTTATTTTTAATTTATTTTTTATCCCAAAGTTGGCCAAAATTCTAAAGAGCACTAAACTCTTCTAGAAAGTCCTAAACCTTCCTCTAAATGGGTCAAATCCCTAATCTAGTCCCTTCAAACCCTAAGCCTAGATATTTAATATTTATTAAATTTACCTTTAATAAATATCTAAATCTCACCAAAAGCCACTTGCCCATCCCTTTCTCCTAATCCTAATCCTAAACCCCTTTCTAATCTTGTCACATTCCATTAGCAAAAGGTTTACCAAAACTTATGCTAACGTCCTCTTAGTCATCCTCCTTAGTCAACAAAGATGGCCACCTCTTGGCCACCTCTTGCAAATGCATTTAAGGATGCATTTAAGCCTTCCTTATCTTTCTTACATGCATTCATTATGCATTTAAGACCTTCTTATCCCTTCCTTGCCACCTCTTGGCCTTGGGCACATTTACCAAATTGTGCACATGCCCTCAAACTTTCAACTCAATCCTCCCTTGACACTTGTCCTTGACTCAACCCTAACCTTAGCCCTAACTCTGACTCATCCTTTTAACCCAAGACCTTCCCTTTTCTTATAAATAGCCTCACTTCTTTGAGCAAACAATCCTCTCTCATCTTTCAACTTTCAAACTCAATAGCAAAGTTATAATGCCATTTTCATTCTAGCATAAGCATAAACTCATCATTTTAGATCATTTCCAAGCTTAAATCACATCTAAATTAGCTTAAATGGATTAACATAGATTCATTTCTTGTTTTAATCTTAGTTCTTTCATTTAGCTTTGCATATTTGTGTGTTCTTGAGGCCTTTTGAGGCAAAATAGGTTCCTCATACCTATTTTGTGTCATTTTGGGTCTTCTTGATCCTCAAATCATCATTTATCTTGCATGCTCCAAGTGCTTGAGTTTGCACACCCACATCCATTTATATCCAAGCATATCAAACGGTGCATGGGTGCATCCATTTTAGGCTTAAACTGAGGTGGCTTTGATTTTAGTTTGTTTACCATTAAATTTGATTTGATTATATGCTATGACGTTTGTTTGTCTTTGGCCTTCAAAACAGGTTTAGGTGCACGCTCAAATCTTAGTCTACAGAAACTATGCTAGAAATGGAAATGCAAGCTATTCTATGAAAGGAAATATGCAAGCTAAGCTATGGAAATGAAAGAACAATGCAACTAAGCTATGAAAGGAAAGAACAAGTATTACAAAGCCTCCTAGTTAAGCTAGATGAATTAATCTAAAGCATAAAGGAAACTAAGCTAAGTATGGAGCTATGAATGCCATGATAATGAAAGAAATGAAACTATGATAACATGTAGATGCAAAAGCCAAGAATTCTCCAAATCTTCAGAAAGCTCCAAAGTGACCTAGAAAACCTGCAACATAACATTAGTATAAAAAGTTTGGGATATAGAATGAAGAAGAGAGCTCTCCTTTTATAAGAAATGAGAAAGAATGGACCATGGAGATTAACAAGAAAAAGATTTAATCAATGGTGGAGCATCAAAGAGGAGAAATCCATGTGCACAAGTATCCTCCAATGAGAAAATAAGAGTTGATTTTTGTGCCCATATGAGACAAAAAGTGCTTTTCTTCTTTTAAAAAATAAGAATAATGCTTTATTTGTGCAACTTAGGATAAGAGGAAAAGTGGGGGGCTTTTTATTTAATTAAAAAAGGAGGAAAATCTTTTTAATTAAATAAAGACTTAGGATAAGATGGTTAGCCCATAGAAAATAATTGAATAAATGATAGAACTAGGATTTAATCAAGAATAAGCAATTGATAATTTAGCAAAAGGGGCTAATAGTCTAGATGACCATTTTTGGATGATTACAGTGAATAGCGACTGCATAACTTCACTTGCATTCATCCTTAGACCATGTGTCCATGAACTTAACATCACTAACATGTCTGAAACATATATCCTAGGGCGCATGCCCATAAGACAACTGTACAGACAACCATACACATATCACTGCCTGTAACTCTATTAGGAACACTACTGACAAAAGCTGCTATATAACAGTTTGTACTTATAGTTAACCTTTGTGCCCATGATATCATGCTAATATCATGTCCATGCATCATATACTAAAGGCTTACTACATAAGACTTCCATGCATGCTGCTTTCCATATGTTGTCATCAATGGAAAACATACAGTCAGTACTGGCCTACTGGAAAATCTCCAACAATCTCCCCCTTTGGCATTGATGGAAACATGTGGAATGAAAAACCACCATCAACCCAAATGAACATTTCTTTTATAACATTCTCCATTTCCTCTTCAAAACTTCCCCAAAGATGAATCCTCCATCTACTGCAATATTTTCTAATATTCTCTATTTCCTCAACTGTACTGCTGTCATAATTGAATGCTACTCCCCCTTAGTATATTAATCCTCTTTTTAATTTTTTTTTTCATGACTCTATATGTATACTCCCCCTTTGACATCAATGGAAAAGGGCACCACTCATTTTAAGCATCGATACTACTCCTGAGGTAGAGTAGTCAACCTTCCATCAGTCTCTGAGGACTGATGCCATTCTTGCTTCGTTCTAAGAAGAATCAAGGAAGGGAATTACTCCCAACTTCCCCCTGAGATACTCAAAAGTATCCTTAGGCAAGGTCTTTGTGAATATATCTACCAACTATTCTTTATTACTCACATAGTCCAACTTGACTTCTTTCTCTATCACTTTCTCTCTTAGGAAGTGATACTTGATCTCAATATTTTTTGTCTTTGCATGCATCATAGAGTTCTTTGACATATTGATAGTGCTAGTGTTATCATAGTGAATAACAATAGGATAATCAATCTGAATTCCAAAATCTTTTATCATCTGCTTGATCCAAACAATTGTAGAATGATTTAAGACTGCTGCAACATACTCCGCTTTTGCTATTGACTGAGAAATACAATTTTGTTTCTTGCTTATCCAAGTGAAAAGTCTATCACCAAGAAACACTGCTCCACCTGAAGTACTTTTTCTATCATCAATACATCATGCCCAGTCTGCATCCGTATACACATGAAGCTCAACATATTCTGAATTAGGATACCATAGACCATAATCTATAGTGCCCTGCAAGTATCTAAATATTCTCTTTACTACCATGAGGTGACTTTGTTTAGGCTCTACTGCAAATCTTCCAACTATACAACTGCATTGGAAATGTTAGGTCTAGTCTGAGTAAGATAAATGAGTTTACCAATCATAGAATTATACAATTTTATATCAACTGCTGGTGAGTCATCTTCCTTTGTAAGCTTGCATCTAGTAATCATAGGGGTTCCTACTGGCTTGTAATCATCCATCTTGAATTTCTTCAGTATCTCTTTCACATACTTTGATTGATTAATGAAAATCCCTTTTTCTGTCTGCTACACATTTAATCCCAAAAAGTACTTGATAGGACCAATCATACTCATCTCAAACTCATTTTGTATTTCTTTGGCAAATTCAGCATTGAGTTTGTCATTACCTCCAAAGATAATGTCATCAAAAAATATCGCTACAAGTAATAAGCCTTCAGATGTCTCTCTAATGAATAGATTACAATCTGCCGCTCCTTTCTTGAATCCAATCTTTGTTAAGTATCCATCTAGTCTCTCATACCATGCTCTAGGGGCTTGCTTAAGTCCATAGAGGGCCTTCTTCAATCTGCATACCATATCAGGTCTATCTGATAAGGTGAATCCTTCAAGCTGTTCAATGTATACTTCTTCTTTTAAGTCTCCATTCAAGAATGCTGATTTGACATCCATTTGATAAAATTTGAAGTTTTTAACTATAGCATAAGCTAAAAACAATTTAGTAGCTTCTAGTCTACTCAAAGGTGCAAATGTGTCTGAATAATCAATGCCTTCTCTTTGCACATATCCCTTACATACTAATCTTGCTTTATTTCTTACTACTGTACCATCTTCATTCATCTTGTTTCTAAATATCCACTTTGTTCCAATCACATTCTTATCACTAGGTCTTGGGACTAGTTCCCAAGTGTCATTCTTAATGATCTGATCAATTTCTTCTTTCATAGCATCATGCCAATCTAAATCCTTACAAGCATCTTCAACACTTAAGGGTTCAATCTGGGATAGTAAACATACCACATCATTGCTAGCTGAGTTCTTTGCTATGATCTTGTTAAGACTTTTCTACTCTAATCTCCAATGATGTCTTTCTTGGAATGATTTCTTGATGTAAACTTTGGAACTTTAGGTGATGTTGACTCATCAACCATAGGAACCTTCTTCACTTGTCTCAGGGTCATTGAACAACACATCAATGCTGTCAAACATTTCCTCGATAATTGTCTCACTAGTGGAGGGTCTAGGTTCTTCAATCATGGGTGAGTAATCATGATATCTTTCTTGAATCATAAACTTTTCATCAATCTTTACATGAGCACTTTCAATGATGTTTTTCAATCTTAAATTGAAACATCTATAAGCTTTACTTTTAGTAGAGTAACCAATAAAAATACCTTCATGCATCAAACTTGCCTACTACTTCATCCCTCTTGATGTAGCACTTTCTTCCAAAGATTCTGAAGTATTTTACAGTGGGAACATTACCAAACCATAGCTCATAAGGTGTTTTGTTAGCGCCAGGCCTTAACTCAATTCTATTGATTGTATAGAATGTTGTATTGACCGCATCTCTCCAATAGGTGTGTGTAACTTTTCCTTCTATCATAATGGTGCACGCTATATCAAGAATGATCCTATTCCTTCTCTCTACAATTCCATTCTGCTGAGGTGTTCTAGGTGCACTTAACTGTCTCTTTATGCCATGTTCTTTGTTGTACTCATAGAATCTGTCAAAGGTGAATTCTCCTCCTCTATCTGATCTCAAACATTTTAACTTTAGTCCAAATTCATTCTCAACCTTAGCTTTGAATATTTTGAACTTCTCAAAAGCTTCTGACTTATCTTTTAAGAACGCAACCCACATCATCCTAGTATAATCATAAAAAAATAGAATGAAATACCTTTCACCATAGTATGATCTTGTTTGAGTTGCTCCACATAGGTCTGTATGAATCAAATCCAACTTGTTCTTTGCTGAATTATGCTTGCTCCTAAATAAATTTCTCACATGCTTTCCCATCACACATTCCCTACATATAGTATCAATTGGCTTTGCTATGCTAGGTAGATCTCTTACTACTTTAACATTGCTTATCTTTCCTATGTTATCAAAATTGATATGACATAGTCTTTTATGCCACAACCAACTATCATCAACTTTAGCAACAAAACAACTTGCTTCTGAATTGAGTTGGAAAACATTACCTCTTGTCTTTGTGCCTGATGTAATCATAACACCATCTTTGTTGTTAATGATGCATGTGTCATCTTTGAACTCCAACTAATAGCCTTTACCAAGTAATTGTCCAACACTGAGAAGGTTATGTTTCAAACCATCAACATAAAGAACATCACCGGTACTGTTCTTTCCATCCAAAGTGATGACTCCTCTACCAACTATAGGTTTAGGAGTGTTGTATCCAAATGAAAAAACCTGCCTTTATCACCTGTCATGTGATGTGAACAACCACTATCTATAATCCAGTTTGTTCTTATATCTGCTTGGGAAATCAATGCTAGCTCTTGATTCACTTTCTCATTTTTAGGAATTGACTTAATATTTGTTTTGTCTACAATAGCAATGAATCCAATTTCTTCTTCACCTGATTCTTCATCTGAGACTCCATCTCCAGCATAGTAGCATTCCTTAGAATACTTAGGTTTATAATCCTTTTTGAACTTTCTAACTCTAGTAGGACACTTAGATGCAAAGTGACCAATCTTATTACATGAAAAGCACTTAATGTTAGGATTAACAAGGTAGAAATAACAATTATGTGCAAATATAACTAATATCAGAAAATAATAAACCACACAGAAAAGAACACAAGACACACAGATTTAACGTGGTTCACCCAATCCCTGGGCTAAATCCACCAACAGTGAGTCCAATATTATTATTATCCAGTGGTTACAACCTGATTACAATTTGTAATCCCTTACAGCCCAATTCTGTCGCAAGTACTAAAATCATACGTTATGAAAATCCCTAACCCTAAGCCATATTATACAATATTTTCCCGCTTTAGGGTTAGAATGAGTTATAAGTAGTCGACCCAAATAACTGAAAAGTGTATAGTACTTTCCTCTATAGTACTTTCCTGATTAGTCACCATGAGTTAACAATCTCCCACTTGGTGACTGATCAGTATCCACACTATACTAAAAAACCTCCCACTTGGAGACTGATCCTGTAGCAATACCGCTACCCACATGAGGCTCCCACTGGATTGAACCACCTTGGACTCAGTTGTTCCTTTATTTTGTTCAGTCTAGAAGACCAACTGAAGCTGAACATGAGTTCAACTTCTCCCTTGTTACTACCTTTGTAAACATATCTACTGGATTATCATCAGTATGAATCTTTTCCAGCCTTAACTGTCCATCATCCAAAACTGATCGAATGAAATGGTACCGCAATTGTATGTGTTTTGTCTTTGAGTGCAAAGAAGAATTCTTTGCAAGATGAATGGCACTTTGGCTATCTGTATGTAGAAAATTATCCTTTTGTGGATGTCCCAATTCTACCATGAAGAATTGAAGCCATATCATCTCCTTGGCTGCCTCTGTAGTAGCAACATACTCTGCCTCTGTAGTGGATAAAGCAACCACCTTTTGTAGTCGAGAAATCCAACTCACTGCTGTCCCACCAATAGTAAATATATAACCTATAGTACTCCGCCTGCTATCTATATCTCCTGCCAAATCTAAGTCAACATAGCCTAGTACAGTAGTAGTAGAACCCCCAAAGTGTAAACACTTACTGGATGTGCCTCTCAAATATCTAAGAATCCATTTGACTGCATTCCAATGCTCAAGACCAGGGTTACTCATATAACGGCTAACGACTCCCACTGTGTGTGCAATATCTGGCCTAGTACATACCGTAGCATACATTAAGCTCCCTATAGCTGAAGCATAAGGTACCTTAGACATTTTAGTCTCTTCTTCTGGTGTCTTGGGACACATATCCTTAGTCAATTTCAAATGACCAGGCAAAGGTGTGCTGACAGCTTTGGCATTTTCCATAGAGAAACGTTGCAACACCTTCTCAATATAATCAGCCTAAGATAGAGACAATTTCTTATTTTTCCTATCTCTACAAATTTTCATACCAAGGATTTGTTTTGCTGCCCCCAAATCCTTCATAGCAAAAGATTTTGCTAACTGTTGTTTCAACCCCTTAATGTGATTCATGTTAGACCCAGCTACAAGCATATCATCAACATATAAACATAAAATAATGTAGCTATCATCATCCAACCTCTTAAAATAAATACAATGGTCAGAATGACACCAACTATATCCATGCCCATTCATAAAAGTGTCAAATTTAATATACCATTGTCGAGGTGCTTGCTTCAAGCCATATAAACTCTTCTGCAATCTGCACACCAAATTCTCCTTACCCTTGACCTCAAATCCTTGTGGCTGAACCATATATATTTCTTCATCAAAATCACCATGAAGAAAAGTTGTTTTAACATCAAGCTGCTCTAAATGCAAATCTTCAGTAGCCACAATACTTAAAATAGTACGAATAGAAGTCATTTTAACAACTGGAGAAAATATCACATCAAAATCAATACCATGTTTCTGTGCAAATCCTTTTATGACTAATCTACCTTTAAATCTTTTCGTACCTCCATCCTCTTCTTTTATCCTGTAAACCCATTTATTCTGTAAAGCCCTTTTACCTGCAGGTAACTTACATAAATCCCATGTCTGATTTTTCAGCAAAGAGTCCATTTCATCTATCATTGTAGACTCCCACTGAAGCTTTGTATCCACCTGCACAGCTTCATTATAACATTCAGGTTCACCAGCATCAATAGAATACAAAGATGGAGAAAATCTTTCTGGAGGTCTACTTAGCCTTGTTGACAGTCTAACACTCACTGGGGTGTGTGGTATTTGTTGTTGCTGTTGTTGCGGAGCATAAGGAACTACTGGAACATGAACTTGTGGAGTATCATCCAGTACTACATAGTCATTTTCTTTCTTCTCATGCTGCAGCAACAGATCTTTGTACAATACTTTCTCATTGAATATGACATCCCTGCTTCTTACAATTTTATGATTTTCAAAATCTCAAAGCCTATAACCAAATTCATCAATGCCATACCCAACAAATACACATTTCTTTGACTTAGCTTCCAGCTTGGTTCTATTTTCAGAATCTATAAGTGCAAAAGCTTCACAACCAAAGGTTTTGAGAAAAGAATAACTCACCTTCTTACCACTCCATGCTTCCTCTGGAATACCATAGTCCAAAGGAGTAGAGGGGCCTCTATTGATTAAATAAACAGCAGTGTTCACTACCTCTGCCCGCATATTTTTGGGCAGCCTAGCATGCAACCTCATACTCCTTGCACGCTCCATTATTGTCCTGTTCATGCATTCAGCCACTCCATTTTCTTGTGGAGTCCTTGGTACAATTTTCTACCTACGAATACCATTAGAGGAACAATATTCTTCAAATTCTATGCTGCAATACTCACCACCATTATCAGATCTAAGACATTTTAACTTTTTACCAGTCTCATTCTCAACCAAGCATTTCCATTTCTTAAAAGTTTGAAATACATCAGATTTCTTTCTAAGGAAATAAATCTATACTTTTCTTGTTGCATCATCTATAAATGTAACATAATACAGAGAGCCACCAAGGGAAGATACCTGAGCTGGTCCCCATACATCTGTATGCACAAGCTCTAATCTCTCATTTTTCTTTTCCTTCCCACTCTTCACAAAACTAACTCTCTTTTGTTTTCCATAAACACAACTTTCACAGAAATCCATATTGACACATTTCAGACCAGGTAAAACTTTCTTTGAATGAAGTAATTTCATACCTTTTTCACTCATGTGCCTGAGTCTATTGTGCCACAGTGCTGTGTCAGAATCTACAGCAACAGTTTGATGTTCTTCCTGCTCAACTGCAGCCACTGTTCCTGAACATTCATTATCTTCTGAAACAATTAAAGTAGAAAGAATAGTATGACCTGTACAAAGATATAAGGTGCCTACTTTCACACCTTTTGCTACTACTAAGGAACCTTTTGAAACCTTCCAATTTTTATCATTAAAAGTAACTATGCAACCCTCATCACCCAGTTGCCCTGCTGAAATTAAATTCCTACTCAGCCTTGGAACATGTCTTACCTCTTGTAGTAGCCAATGATTCCCATTCTGCAACTTAATCTTAATTTTTCCCTTTCCAACAATCTGACAGGGTTCATTATCTCCCAAATAAACTAGCCCAAAATCCCCTTGGACATAATCAACAAAATAACTTCTATGGGGTGTAGCATGAAATGAAACCCCAGAATCTAAAACCCATGAATCATCAATACTTTCTAAGGACAAGAGCAAAGCATCCTCCTCGGATTTGTTACTTACCACATTTGCCTCCTTGTTTCCATCATTTTTGTTTCCTTGATCTTTCTTCTGAGACCAACAATCTTTCTTCTTATGACTTGGTTTTCCACAGTACTAGCAATCATTTGGCCCTTTAGATTCGGACCTCTTTCCCTTTGATTTTCCTCTTGATTTCCCATGATTTCCAGAGTTGTTTCCTCTATCTCTTGTTCTGCCTCTGCTTTCTGTGTTCAATACACTACCCGATGTGGATGCCCCTGAGCTTTTCCTATGAATTTTCTCACTCAATATAACACCAATAACATCATCATACTTTAGGGTATTAGAACCAGAAACGGAATTACTAACAGCCATTACCAAGCCATTCCAGCTTTCTGGCAAAGAACACAAAATCAAGAGAGCCCTAACCTCTTCATCAAAAGTAATTTTAACTGAGGTTAATTGACTTGTAACTATATTAAACTCATTCAAATGATCAGTAACTGATCCACCTTCTACCATTTTCATATTAAATAAACGCTTCATAAGAAATACCTTGTTTGAAGTTGAAGGCTTTTCATACAACTTCGCTAGGGTTTCCATCAGATCTTTAGCTGTCTTTCCTTCAATAGTATTGAATGCCACCGATTGTGCTAGGCATAGATGAATACTCCCCAGTGCCTTCCTATCCAAAATATCCCAATCCTCCTGAGACATTGATTTCTCTTTCTTGGCTACTCCCTCTAATGGCCGCCATAGATCCTTCTGATAGAGATAATCCTCCATTTTCATCTTCCATAACTGGAAGTTCTGCCCATTAAACTTATCAACCTTCAGCCTACCCTCGTCTGCCATTTCTCCCACTTAACCAAGAGACTCTCCCACTAACTCGTGAGACCTACTTCAAAGAATAGATGAAAGAACAAATGAAATAACCTCACTCTGATACCACTTGTTAGGATTAACAAGGCAGAAATAACAATTATGTGCAAATATAACTAATATCAAAAAATAATAAACCACACAGAAAAGAACACAAGACACACAGATTTAACATGGTTCACCCAATCCCTAGGCTACATCCACCAACAGCAAGTCCAATATTATTATTATCTAGTGGTTACAACCTGATTACAATTCGTAATCCCTTAAAGCCCAATTCTACTGCAAGTACTAAAATCATACGTTATGAAAATCCCTAACCCTAAGCCATATTATACAATATTTTCCTGCTTTAGGGTTAGAATGAGTTATAAGTAGTCGGCCCAAATAACTGAAAAGTAGTCGGCCTCAAAAAAAAATTTCTCCGGGGCTGCACCCCCGAACCTCTGCTCTTGGGGGCTGCCACCCCCAAACCCCCGCTCGGGGCCCGGCCCAGCCCCGAACCTCGGCGAGGTCGGGAGGAAAAGTGTACAGTACTTTCCTAGATAGTACTTTCCTGATTAGTCACCACAAGCTAACACTTAAATGGTAATTGAACTTCATATTTTCCTTTTCTTTTCTTTTCTCTTTTGGTAATCATAGAAATAAAATCATCTAATGTTCTCTCTTCATCATTATCATCAAAATTACCAGAAGTGTTTGTAGATTTCCTACCATGAACTGTTGCTTTGAAAGCTGTCTCACTCTTTGGTTCTGTCTTCAATCTTGAAATCTCAAAAGTTGAGAATTTGCTGATCAAGGTCTCTCTCTTGAAATTTGATGTAAGATGCATGGTCTCATCAAGGATGTTGATCTTGCTCTCATATTTTGGAGTAAGAGTAGTAATCAACTTGTCCATAATGTCTTCCTCAGAAATCTCTCCACCATTGTTCCTGATTCCAGCAACTACTTCATTAATCCTCTGATTATAAGCTCTGATATTTTCTTTAGGTAGCATCTCTAATGCATTGTATCTTTTCTTCCATGTCTTTATGTGGGCATCCTTTGCTTGTTTGTCTCCTTCAAAAATGTCTTTAAGGTGCTTCCAAATTTTATGGGTTGTATCTATCTTTTTTACTTCTAAAAATTCACCATCTGATAGGGCGCTGATAAGGGCTTCTTTAGCAATAGCATTCTAATGAAACAATTCCTTTTGAGCATCAGTAGCATCATCTTTTGCAAGGTCTTCTAATATAGGAATCTTGGCTACTTGGATGGTTACATTAAAAACTTAAAAAGCAATGCACTGCAAATGGGTCACCATCTTGTTCTTCTAGTCAAGATAATTCTCTCCATTGAACTCAGGATTTTCTTTCCTGAAGTATGCCATCTGATCAACCTCAAGTTATTAAAATTTCTCTCCGAGGCACTTGGCTCTGATACCAATTGTTAGGAATAGTCCCAAGAGATAATTGAGAGGGGGGGAGGGGTGAATCAGTTATCTACAAGTTTTAATTATTTATCCAATTAAGTATACTTAAACATAAAGCATAGACACAATGAAAGAAAACTTGAACACAACACCAATATTTTGGTTATGGGGAAACCCAAATAGGTAAAAACCCCAGTGGGACTTGATACCCACTAATATTCTGTACTAGTGTATAATGATCCTTTCTAGAAGATCCTTTACCCTGTTAGGAGTAGCTTTACAATATATTAAGTATAGTAGACCTGGTTAAGGGTCAGACCTTGTTAGGAGTCTTTTAAAATTGTCCCTTTTAGGGGAGAGGATGCACTATCCGAGAGCTCATTGCTCAAATGGGCAAAGGCTACAACCTTCTAAATAACATATACACACTATATCTGGATCTTGGTGAACTGCACTTTGACCTACTATCTGGATTAGTTCCAATGAATAGCACACATAATCTACTTGGTCACATAGACCTTCTTTTGATGGTTCAACACTTCGCACACTTTTCTTTGCTCTGCTTAATCGACCATGAACCACACTTCAACAATCATAAATGACTGCCTATAAATATCTTTCCTCAAAATGATATAATCAATTTGGCTTGTTAGAACCACCTTGAAATCATATTAGAGAAACCATAATAAACTCCAATAAACATTTTGTTGGCTCTATTATGGGCACAACACATTCTGGGACCTATTCATATAATATAATTATAGACGTACGCTATGCACTATCAGCTCTACCAAAACAACTCTAACTTTCTCCTCAAGCTAGATTAACTTATGCGCTCTTAACTGAACATCAATAAAAATTCTCCAAGCTTAACTCCAAGGGAACATAGCCTAAAGATAGGTGCAACTCAAGACATAATAAAATCTCTATTGGCTCTGCTGAACAAACACAGGAAATTGCTACTCGCAAATAACGACTACATAAATTCACTTGCATTCATCCTCAGACCATGCATCCATGAACTTAACATCATTAACATGTCTGAAACATATATCCTAGGGCACATGCCCATAAGACAACTGTACGAACAACCATGCACAGAACATTGCCTATAACTTTGTTAGGAACATTGCTGACACAAGCTACTATATAACTATCTGTACTTATAGTTAACCTCTATTCCCATGATATCATGCTGATATCATGCTAATATCATGTCCATGAATCATATACTAAAGGCTTACTACATAAGACTTCTACGCATGCTACTTTCCATATGTTGTCATCAATAACAAACATACAGTCAATACTGGCCTGCTGATAAATCTCCAACAAGTCCTAGAACTAAAAACTATGATTCCAAATAATGTGTGGAACATCCTAGAATTCCTAAAGAGACAAGCTATTGAAGAGGATCTAAGGATAAGTGAAAAGACCTTAGATGAAACCCTCCCAGTATGTTCTTTAGAAGAAAAGTCATTGTTATTAGATCTGGTCAAGCCACATCTCAGAACCAAGACAAGGACTTTGAATATAATGGACAAAAAATAAGAGTTAGTTGCAAAGGAAATAGAGAAATCCTTTGAGAAGGTCTTCATGAATAGACACATGTTCCCATCTACTGTGCCTATAGCTCAAGTGCCCACTGTTGGTTGTGGATTATTCCCTTTGGTCTTCAACTTGCTTATTTACACTTTGATGGATAATGTAAATAAAATCCTAACTCTATCACCACTCCAAAGTCCACAAGGAAGAGGGCCAACTGACAAGGATCAAAGGATCCTTCTACACTTTGAGCTTTAGTTCTCAGGTGGGTGTACCCTTCACTCACTTCTCTAAAGGAGTCTAAAACAATATTCTACTATATCTCATATAAGATTGTTAAAGATTTATCAAATAATGTTTGTGTTTGTAGTTGTTAACCATGCATACCTCAACAGGAAGGACTAGTGCCTTATCCTAGGGCTCAGAGTCACCTAATTGTATACCTCAACTAAATACCTCAAATCAAACACAATGGAATCCGAGGTAAGTGCTTTGCCTATTACCCCTTTCCCTCAAGCATAAGGACATCAAATTCTACACCTGACTGCAAACTCACTGAATTCACCTAGAAGACTTTAATCCTAACTTTGTTAGGAACTCAGAGATAAATTCAAAATACTCTTTGTTTACCATATGTTAGCACACTTTGTGAAACTAACATATATGAGCTTAGAGACAAGCAAGAAGACATACACAAGATACAAGATTGGGATTCAAAATGTTCTCATTAACATAATCAAGATCAACATATAATCAGAATGATACCAAGATCAGAAAAGTCACAAAATTAGACTTCTATCAATATATTACAGTAAAAAACCAGGGACCAAAAGCAACAAGATTTTGGAGCCCTTGCAAAATCCAAAATTCTCTAACTTATACCTCCTAGTCATCTTGAAAATCTGCAACAAGCTACGGATGACTAGGGTTAGGGTTTCAACCACCCAACCTACTGAAAATGGTCTAAAAAGTTATTACAGGGGTGGGAAACACATCAAAATCAGAAAAGAGGAAACCAAAACTGATCCACAATCATGAAATCTTCTCTACAAGTATAGGGGATCATAAAATCGGGCTCAAAAGGACACCCTGCAACAAGCCTTGAGCACACAACCAAAATGGTACAAGCTTTGCAAACAATCCAATAGCACCCTAGACCACACCGCAAATGGAAAACCAGTCATATCTCACCGAACAGGGTCATTTCTGCAATGAATTCCATAAATTTGGTACATTTTGGTCGCTAGAAGTTCTCAGAAAAATTTGAATTTGAACCACAATAGCTAAATCCTTGGCGCCTGTAGAGAACAACAGCCCACGTTCAAACTAAGACCAGCTTTAAAACATAGCCGTCTGATCAAACCTCCTTCGCATATTTCAGATCTTCCTCTAAAAGTGGCCCCACCAGACTTAGTGAATTGGCGACAAAGGACCTTTGCCAATTCACTAAACATTTCATACTTTCTCTAAACAACTTAGCGACTTCCCGACTACCGTTCATGCAATCGCCAGACAAACTAGTGAATCCTCTTATCTTTCCGTGAATGTGCGACCACATTAAATTTGTCGGCACCGTTAACTTCTTTATCCACTCCACCAAACACTAGACTGCACTTGGGCCCACCAGATGCCACATGTCACTAAACCATTCACTGATCCATGCCCAGTCACTGGCACAGGACCTACTTAGCACAATAGGCAACCTGGCAAAATGGAATAAAATCTGACAGATGGTGCATGATCTCAAAGGCTTGGAATATTCCTTGAGATCATACGCCGATCGTGAGATTAAAAGCTTTCAACGCGGGCCCTCTGACATAAACCAACTCATCATCATGTGGACAAATGAAAACCCACCAACACAGAACAGCGTGGCACATAAGAAACCACTTGGAAAATAGGACCCACCAAAGAACTGCCGCCCGAGAAAAGTAACATCAACGGCTGGTGTAAGATCGCAAAGGTCTGACAAATCTCTTGCAAAATTATGCCCACTATAGGATCTTCTGACATCGTCAGGGCCCACTAAGCCTTCAAAAATTTAGGTCCCACTGACACATGCACAATCACTAGCCCGTGGACCAATCACAAAATGCTGACAAGGCATATGGCAGGTGGACCCACTGATAACTCCACAACCGGGAGATTCCAAATCGATGATTGTCTCATGATCGGAAGGGTCTGATAGATTGCATGAGAAGACATGCTGGCCATTGGATTAAAATCATGTCAGAGGCTGGGCCCTGGAAAATACAAGGCCGAAGACTTAGGAAATAAAAAGCTTGTAGGGCGCGACTGCGGACTTAGGAAAAATAAAGGGACCCGCCGGAGAGAAAGACTAACTGCGAACCGGGGTGATGTGGAAACTTAAAAGGCACATGCAGAAGAGGTGTTTAAGTGACCCATGAAAAAGGTAACACATGAAAAGAATAAAGCTAGGGTACATTTGAATTTTGAAACCTAACGGCTAGATTCTGAATGTTTTGCCTAAGGTTTAACCAAGGAGCAGAAAAATCATTGCAGAGAGCAGGGGAAGAGACCAGGAGCCATGAAATTTTTTGCACATGCTAACAGTGGCTCTATCTAGGGATGTATGCCTCTTGTAGGCATAGCAAGAACTTAGAATCACTGGTAAAAGTAGACCATCCCACTGGACAAAAATTGCAGACAACGGGAACAAGCAGGGCAAGACAAGCAACTAGACCAAAAAATGAAAGACCAAGGTGAAACAGGGTAGGGGCAAGAAACCTATATATAGAGATTTACAAGATGTACAACCCTAACTACTGTTCATGGAAAATAGAGTACTTTAAATGAAGTACTGCTTCAAGAATTGTCCATGAACTGGTAACTCTTGAATATCACCATTAGAATCCTTGACGAGGTAAGAATCTTGGCCCCATTTCTCATGAATCAGATATGGCCCTAACCAGATGGAATCAAATTTACCATGTTTTTCTTTAACATCCAATCTGGCATTCCAAATTAACACCAAATCACCAGGCTCAAACTTTCTGCCAACAGTCTTTTTATCATATAAATTCTTAACCTGCAACTACAATTTGGCATTCCTTGCAACTGATTCTCTTCTAGTTTCATCCAACCTAATGAGGTCCTCAATTCTTAACTGCATTTCATCATCAATGTCATCATCATACAATTGCACAAACTTGTACATCTCCAATAAATTGTTCTAAGGCATCCTAGCATGAATTCCATACACTAGGTCAAATGGTGCACAACTAATTGCCCTCTTCATAGTTACCCTATCAACCCATAAAGCTAATGGCAGCTTTGAATTCCATGCCCTCTTATTCTTCTCTAGAATTCTCTTCAAGATTTTAATCAAGCTCTTATTAGTAGATACTGCCTGACCATTTCCTTGCGGATGATAAGGTGAGGAATTAAAAATCTGGATTCCCAAACCTTTGCAAAAGTCCTTATATTCGGCAGACCTGAAGCACATAGCATTATCACTCACTATCCTCTCAGGGCACCCAAACCTTGTAATAATATTATTCATCAGAAAGTTAATTACCACCCTGCTAGTTTCATTCCTTGTAGGTATAGCTTCTACCCACTTTGTAAAGTAATCAGTGGAAACTAATATCCAAGAATGTCCTCCACTTGACTTGTTTGGTATCTCCCCTATGAAATCAATTCCCCATTGTTGGAAAGGAGCCTGAACTTCTACTGCCTTTAATGATACATTACCTGAAAACTTAAGCTTACCAGAGAACCTTTGACAAGCATCACACCTCCTTACCAACTATTTTGCATCCTTGAAGATTGTGGGCCACCAAAATCCCACTCTCAAGATCTTATGAGTAGTTGTTTTACCCATATAATGTCCACCACAAACTCCCTCATGCATCTCCTTCAACAATACATTACCTTGATTCTCATCTACACATTTCAACAGTATGCAATCCAAATCTTTTCTATACAACTTACATTTCACAATTACATACTTGATGGCCTATAACTTCAATGTCCTCTTTTGTTATCATTCATACTATTTGGACACCTCATGTTTCTCAAATAGTAAACAATATCCTGATACCAAATACAATCATCCATATCACATGTATAATCAATTTCAGAATGATTTACGTGGTTTGCATCTAGATTGGATTGAGCCATCAATCTTGCCAATCCTTGACCTCTAACCAACTTAGTGATCTAGATCTCAACATTGAATTCCTGGATCCTATTGATCCATCTGCACCTTCTTCCAGACACCTCTTGCTGTGAGAAAATATCCTTCATAGCCACACTTGGCACAAAAGCAATCACAACTGCTCTGATCAAGTAACACCTAAAAGCCTTGATTGCTTTCACAAGTGCATAAGCCTGTTTCTCATTTATGTCATAATTTAATTCTGGAGCCTGCAAAGATTTACTGAAAAATGCAATAGGCTGCGCAAAACCATCCTTATTCTTTTGTAACAAAACTGCAATAATAGTATGAAAAGATGAAAAGGAAAAGATATGCATTGGGACATTATAATTAGGTGCCATAAGCACTGGTGCATCTTTGATAGCCTGCTTGATATTCTTGAAGGCCTCATCAGGCTCACCCTCCCAATTGATTATAGATCCCTTCTTCAACATCTTGGAAATAGGTCTAGTAACCTCTACAAAGTTTGTCACAAACCTCATAAAATTGACCTGACCAAAGAATGACTGAATCCCTTTAACATTCTTTGCTCTCTAAATTTTATCAATGGCTGCTACCCTCTCAGGGTGAATTCTCGCTCCTTGCTCCCCAACCAAGTGGCCAAGCAACTTACCTTCTGTGACACCAAAAGCACATTTCCTTGGGTTCAAAGAAATGCCAAATTCCAAGGCCCTCACAAATATTTTTTTCTAAATGAGCACAATGGTCCTCTTCCCTCTTGGAATAGGCAGCCAAATCATCTTGATACATAACAAGGAAAGCATTGATAAAATCCGAAAAGGCAACATCCATTGCCCGCTGAAAAGTAGCACCAGCATTTGTGAGGCCAAAAGGCATCCTCACATAGACATATGTTCCCCAAGGTGTTGTAAAGGTTGTCTTGAATTGTTCTAATTCCTTGATGATGACCTAATTGTAGCTAGAGAAACCATCCATCATTGATATCAATTCTGATCTGGTTACTCTCTGCAACAAAGCCTCCATATTGGGAAAACAATAATTATCTTTCAATGAGTTGATGTTCAAATTCCTGAAGTCCACACAAAGCTTGATGTCACCATTCTTTTTTCTTATAGGAACAAGGTTTGACACCCAAGAAGAATGCCTTATAGGCTTGATAATGCTAGCATCTCTCAACTTCATTAATTCTTCTTGCATCTTGGGTGCCAAAGTAGGATTAATAGGCCTTTATTTTTGCCAGAAAGGTTTAGCATCTTCTTTTAATGGAATAACATGCTGAAATAAATCCTCTCTATAAACCTTTAGGTCATCATATGACCATGCAAAAATATGCCTGAATTTCTTCAATAATTTAATCAAAGGTCGCCTTACCTTTTGAGATATATCTCTACCAATGTATACTTTCTTAGGTGCCTCATGTGATCCAAGATTTATTTCCTCAAGATCAACATGATCTTCTCCTTTGATATTCTTTTGAACTCTATCTTGGTTGTCAAAGACAATCTCCAAAACAACAAGCCCCCTGGGCACCTTGTTAGTTCTAAGCTGAATGACCTCATTGCTTAAGACAACATCCCTTTCTCCTACTGACTCAGCCAAAGCTGAACAATCAAATTCCTAACCATGATACTGATCCTTGCAATCCATAAACTTCAAAATATCATTATCATCATCAAAAACTTGCCAATTCTCAACATTATCTAGTATACTAGGCCTAGCCTAAATTTCAACTTTAGAGATAGTAGAGAATGTGACATCATTGGGATTGATTGCAATATTGGCTAACAAGTCAGCCACCTTGTTGTTACTCCTATCCTTCCACTCAATATTGAAAGCATCAAAATGTTCAATCAAATCCCAAACTGCATTCCTAAATTGTTTCAACCTTCAATTCTTAGAAGCATACACTAACCTGACTTGGGACACCACCAACTTAGAATCACCAACAACACTTAGGCACTTAATACCATGCTTTTGTGCCAACCTCAATCCTAACAACAAAGCCTCATATTCTGCTATATTGTCAGTACAAAAGAAATTCAATGTGAAAGAAAATTTGTAAGTGTTTCCATAAGGAGAAATAAGTAAAATACCTGCTCCTGCACCATCTTTGCAATTTACACCATCAAAGTACATTACCCACAAATTACCTTTCATAGAGCCGGCACCTACCTCAACAGAGATAGGTGAAAAAATATGTTCATTTTCAAATACCGAGATCTCTACCCTAAAAGCATTAACATCAGTATCCACAAAACATGTAGTTTCATTATCTATGTTTCTCTCAATCATGTGGCATACTCTTGGCTCTCATTCAATCTTGACAAACTGATCATCAATCTTGAAAGTTGCATAGGACATATCACACTGTAAACTTCCACCCATGGAAGCACTCCATCTTCTAGACAACAACATCCCATAATGAGGAGGGTTATCCACCACCAAAACAGTCATTGTTAGCTCTTTCTCTGGATATGCTACCAACCTATATGGCATTGCATTGATAGTCCCAATGACTGGTACCTCCCTCTGATCCATTGCACAACACTTTCCCTGCACTGTATCAACTTTAAGGCCCAACCTCTCCATGATTTTGAAAGGCATGACAGTATTAGAGGCACCACTATCAATCATACAATTTCTTAACTTCATCCCATTCACAAGAACACTTAGGAAGAATGGGTCAATATTTTCAAGGCTGGCATTGACAGAGCTATCCAAATATATTGGAGGAATTTTAGACACAATTCCCTGAGTAGAAACATCCTTCAAAGCTTTATCCTAAGATCCATTGCATGAAGTATCATTTTTGTGAATATTACCAACCCATGCAATAGCCTTATCTTTATGTTCAGGGATCCTCAACAATTCTGACAATGGAACCTTAACTGTAATTTGTGACAATACAGATAACATGTCAATAGGGGTAGAAGTAGGAATCTCAATCTACACTGCCTTAACATCCTTTTGCTTGTCTAACACATTAGGTGTACTGATCACCCCTATTTTTTCAATCCTAGCCATTGTGTTAACTGGCTTCTCAATCTCACTAGAGATCCTTTTAGTTCCAACTCTCTTAGGTTCACAATTCTTACCTTTTACATTCTTGAATTTGACCATGTGATCACCCTTTGATTTGTTCTCATTATGTTCTTCAGAGTTGGAACTCTTCATAAAAATTCCTGCAGCTTTCTCATTTATGTTCCTTGCCACCATGCCTCTGGTTTTCACTTGGGCAATCATTTCTGTAGTAATCCTCTCCATCTCTTCTCTGGAAGGTCTTCTCAAATTTACTGACTTGGGAGAAGAGTTCATGTTACATGTTTTCTGATCAATGCATTCACCATCAGAAAAAACCTCTTGATAAAAAAGGGCCTGATTATGTCTCTTCACATTCACATCTACCTCTTCATCCAAATCAAAATCATCTTCATATCCTAGATATGAAGAAACCATGTTACATCCAACATCATCTTGTTCTTCTTCTTGTTCTATCTCCTCATTGCCACAATCTTGATTTGCAGCCATAGATTGTGCAACCACACAATGCTCTACAGAATGAGGGGACTGGCATGTAACACACCAAGATATGTTCTCCATGACATTTATTGAAGCCTTATGCAGAGGGTCAGGGACACCTCTATAATTATTTCCTCTTGTAGCAGGGACAATAGGCTTGCCATCCTTCCATTGGGTGTTGTAGGGGTAATTCTGTAGTCTATTTTGTTTATTGAAATTATTGTTGAATTGAGGCCTTTCATTGGTAGGAGCACTGATGTTCCTATTTGTGGGTGCCTTCAAATCCTTCAATGCATTAAGCACCTTATCCAATTTATCTTCTTCTTCTCTCCTAGATCCAACATTCTTATCATTTTCTTTCTTATATTTCTTGTCCCCAAACAACTTTGGGTCATCTCTCTTTCCACCCAATTTTCTTGATATTTTCATGTTGTTCTCAATATTGACAGCAACCCTAAAAGAATCCCTAAGAGTTCTTGGTTCTTTATCCCTTAATAAATATCCCATCTTCCCATCAAATGCATTGAAGTATGTAGTTAGACAAACACTTTCATCTAGCCGCATAACTTGGAACAACTTATGCATACCCTTCTGAAATCTCATGTTGAATTCAGCTGCAGACTCATTCTGATTTTTCCTTATGGTGTTGAATTCATTCAACATGAAACTAGCATTAGGCCTATCACCATACTGCTCTTTGAAACATTTCTCAAAAGAGTCCCAAGTATCAATACATCTATCAGGAAGCCTCTTAAACCAATCTCTAGCATCTTCCATTAGAGATTGAACAAATAGTTTCATGACTATATCCTCATGCTCTACCTCATAATCATTAAGCATATCAACAAATAACCTAAGATGCTCTTCACAACTAATAGCATTATTACCAGAAAACTTAGGTACCTTATCTCTAATATCACTTGGAAAAGCATTTGAATAGCTAGGAATTCCATCAAAACTAATTTTCCTATAGCCTTCTAGTTGCATAGGTCTTCTTTGAAAACTCAAACTAGTGTTAACCCTAGGATCAACATTAGCATCTATATTTATTTGTGCATTTGACTGCTGCCTAGGATCTACACCTATCCTAGCAGATGAAGAAGGAAATGAACTAGTAGCATTACTAAGTGGAAAAGTAGTAGTCATAGATGGAATACCTAATTTAGTAGTAGATGGGCCAAGAGCATTAGCTGAAGAAGCCCTCAAAAATTGGATCTTCCTTTTCTTTTATGCAATGGAAGCCTCGACCTCAGCTCTCTCTAGTTCTCTCACAAGGTCCTCATCTTCTTTTCTCCTCCTCTCCATTTCAGTGTCCTTATTTGAATTAGGTGGTGGGATCCCTAGTATTTTCACTGATTTGCTTGCTTGGTCACCCACCATCTTCTGCTTTCCTTTCTCATTAATGATAATAGCAGGTCTAGTGATCCTATGCCCATCTTTATCTTTAGGCAAAGGGACATAACTTTTCACTTGTCTAACCACAGGGCCCTCCCTATCAAATTCATGATCCTAAAGCAAGCGCTCTTGCTCACTCCTCAAGGAATCAAGATCACCAAAAACATCATGCTGCAAAGTTCTACGAGCAGAAGCAAGAATTCTATTTCTCTCCTTCATTTCATTTATTTTTCTAAGAAGAGACTACCTCTCTATCAAAGCATTCACCTTTTCAGCCTCTCTCTCCTCCTGTAATCTTTTATGTATGGCATCCTACTCTACCAACTACAACCTTAGTGCATTCAAGTCATCAGGATCCACCATAATGTCATCAGAACCAGATGACACATCCATATCAGGAAGATTTTGATATGGGAAGTGAACTTGCCTATGTCTCATGGGTTCTCTTCTAAAATGATCTTCATCAAGATCCAAGTCAACCTCTAAACCCATATCTCTATTTTGTTCATTCTGACCTACAGGCAATGGACCTTTGTCCTGAAATGTAGCCCCAGGGGTATCATAGAATCTCTCTTCAGAGTGACCACCATCTGATCTAGATACTCTATTTTGTGAACCATCCTCGCTTGAGGACACATGTGGTACTCTGGCTCTTGCATTTCTCTATTCTTTCATGGGAGCACTAGTAGACTCACCATTCCTTCTAATCCAGCTCTTGTTTCCCTGTCTAGGTAATTTCTCCAGAGTGACCTCCGGATTCTTCTTGACAAATGACCTAGTATTTCTTCTTTTTTTCATGCTTCTTCAATATCTTGCACTGGTTCTAACCTTTGAGTTGCCACCCACCTAGATGGGAAATCTTTGAAACGCAACAGGAAAACAAGAACAAACTTACAACCTTCCTCTCTAGATTTTCACCAACAGAAATAATGTCTTGTTGATGGCTTAGATCGGCAAGTCTATCTGGTCTATAAGATTTTGAATACTTCAATATGATTGTAACCAGAGACCTAACATATGCATATCTTCATACTTGTTCTCCCCAACAAAGTCACCATTTTGTTGGTTGTGGATTATTCCCTTTGATCTTCAACTTGCGGATTTACACTTTGATGGATAATGTAAATAAAATCTTGACTCTATTACCACTCCAAAGTCCACAAGGAAGACGGCCAACTGACAAGGATCAAAGGATCCTTCTACACTTTGAGCTTCAGTGCTCAGGTAGGTGTACCCTTGACTCACTTCTCTAAAGGAGTCTAAAACAATATTCCACTATATATCATATAAGATTGTTAAAGATTTATCAAATAATGTTTGTGTTTGTAGTTGTTAACCATGCATACCTTAACAGGAAGGACCAGTGCCTTATCCCAAGGCTCAGAGTCACCTAACTGTATACCTCAACTGAATACCTCAAATCAAACACAATGGAATCTGAGGTAAGTGCTTTTCCTATTACCCCTTTCCCTCAAGCACAGGGACATCAAATTCTACACCTGACTGCAAACTCACTGAATTCACCTAGAAGACTTTAATCCTAAATTTGTTAGGAACTCAGAGATAAATTCAAAATACTCTTTGTTTACCATATGTTAGCACACTTTGTGAAACTAACATATATGAGCTCAGAGACAAGCAAGAAGACATACACAAGATACAAGATTGGGATTCAAAATGTTCTCATTAACACAATCAGGATCAACATATAATTAGAATGATACCAAGATCAAAAAAGTCACAAAATCAGACTTCTATCAGTATATTACAGTAAAAAACCAGGGGCCAAAAGCAACAAGATTTTGGAACCCTTGCAAAATCCAAAATTCTCTAACTTATACCCCCTAGTCATCTTGAAAATCTGCAACAAGCTACGGATGACTAGGGTTAGGGTTTCAACCACCCAACCTACTGGAAACGGTCTAAAAAGTTATTACAGGGGTGGGAAACACATCAAAATCAGGAAAGAGGAAACCAAAACTGATCCACAATCATGAAATCTTCTCTGCAAGTACAGGGGATCACAAAACTAGGCTCAAAAGGACACCCTACAACAAGCCTTGAGCACACAACCGAAATGGTACAAGCTCTGCAAACAATCCAACAGCACCTTGAACCACACCGCAAATGGAAAACCAGTCATATCTCACCAAACAGGGTCATTTCTGCAATGAATTCCATAAATTTGGTACTTTCTGGTTGCTGGAAGTTCTCAGAAAAATTTGAATTTGAACCACAACGGCTAAATCCTTAGCGCCTGCAGAGAACAATGACCCACGTTCAAACTGAGACCAGCTCTAAAATACAGCCGTCCGATCAAACCTCCTTCGCGGCTTTAAGATCTTCCTCTAAAAGTGGCCCCACCAGACTTAGTGAATTGGCGACAAAGGACCTTTGCTAATTCGCTAAACATTTCATACTTTCACTAAACAACTTAGCGACTTCTTGACTACCGTTCGTGCAATCACCAGAAAAACTAGCGAATCCTCTTATCTTTTCACGAATGTGCGACCACATTAAATTTGTCGGCACCATTAACTTCTTTATCCACTCCACCAAACACTAGACTGCACTTGGGCCCGCCAGATGCCACATGTCACTAAACCATTCACTGATCCACGCCTAGTCACTGGCACAGGACCCACTTAGCACAATAGGCAACCTAGCAAAATGGAATAAAATTTGATGGATGGTACATGATCTCAAAGGCTTGGAATATTCCTTGAGATCATACGCCGACCGTGAGATTAAAAGCTTTCAACACGAGCCCTGTGACATAAACCAACTCATGATCATGTGGATGAATGAAAACCCGCCAACACAGAACAGCGTGGCACATAAGAAACCACTTGGCAAATAGGACCCACCGAAGAACTACCGCTTGAGAAAAGTAACATCAACAGCTGGCGTAAGATCGCAAAGGTCTAACAAATCTCTTGCGAACTTACGCCCACCCTTGGATCTTCTGACATCGTCAGGGCCCGCTGAGCCTTCAGAACTTCAGGTCCCACTGATACATGCACAATCACTAACTCGTGGACCAATCACAAAATGCTGACAAGGCATATGGCAGGTGGACCCACTGATAACTCCGCAACCGTGAGATTCCAAATCGATGATTATCTCATGATTTGAAGGGTCTGATAGATCGCATGAGAAGACATGCTGGCCATTGGATTAAAATCATGTCAGAGGCCGTGCCTAGGAAAATATAAGGCCGAAGACTTAGGAAATAAAAAGCTTGCAGGGCGCGGCTGCGGACTTAGGAAAAATAAAGGGACCCGTCGGAGAGAAAAACTAACTGCGAACCGGGGTGACATGGAAACTTAAAAGGCACATGTAGAAGAGGCGTTTAAGTGACCTGTGAAAAAGGTAATGCATGAAAAGAATAAAGCTAGGGCACATTTGAATTTTGAAACCTAACGGCTAGATTCTGAATGTTTTGCCTAAGGTTTAACCAGGGAGCAAAAAAATCATTGCAGAGAGCAGGGGAAAAGACCAGGAGCCATGAAATTTTTTGCACATGCTAACACCCACAAAGGTTGCAAAAGAGTCAAAGACCATTAATGTACCATCTACAAGTCCACAAGATTTAGCACATGCAGTCAATACATCTATAGAGGCAGAGAAGTTTGCGCCCATGACAAAGATACCCAAGGATGATTCAATCTTTATTGATAATGTAAAAGTTACTATGGCGGCCACAGACATGTATCTGGATAAGTTTGAAGAAGCCTTTGTAAGCACTCAAGAGGCTGAGAATTTATGTAGTAACACTTCTAATCAACAAGAAATATTGATTGAGGACACAACATATATAGAAAAAGAAGAAGAAAAGAAAGAAAAAGAAAAAGGAATTGAAACAACAGAGAAGCCATCTGTTGAAATTCTAAGCAAAGAAAAACTAGAAGTGATGGATAGCACTCCTATCACTCCCTCAGCATCATTGTTGTCAAGCTTGACACCTAAAACAACTAGTTTGGACTCTTGGGGAGAAGAAGACCTAATCAAGTTCAACATCTTAGCTATGGAGAAAGCCAAGAAAAAATAGGTAATGAGAAATCCCCTCCTTGTAGAATCAGTAAACATCCTAAACAACCTATTACCAATAGACAAGAAAGTGTCCAAGGTACACTCCGTTGATGATGTGAGTACAGTTATTTCATAGTTCAAGAGTAATTTCTCTAGCTTGGAAAAATCAGCATCATTAGTTGTAGAGGAGAAGTATAGAAAGAAAAGGCTAAGTGAATTGGTCAAAAACTTCTGACTTGACCTCAGCTCACTCAAAGTTGGACAAGAAACTTTGAAAGAGTTTGCAAAAAAAGGAAGGAAAATTATTGCTGACTGCATGGATCGGGACAAGCTAACTGATGCCCACTTCAAGAAGATACAAGAGGTAGAAGCTATGATAGAGAAAGTAAATAAATTAGTAAAAGACCAATCAATTGATGTAAATATGTGCAACAATGTATATCAAGGTCAAGTTGACAAGATTGAGAAGGCAAAAAAGGAGATGTCCAAGATAAGGGCTAGGCAGACTCAGCTAAGGAATGCTCTTGCGCTCTCACTAGACATACTCAATTAGAATATCAAGGAGATAGGCACCACCATGATGACATATGATCATGGTCCCAACATATACTTGGAGAAGATGGAGAAGCTATAGTATGCACTATGCGCCCATCTCTGGATTGTTAATTCATTGATCACATTTTGGAAGAAGGAGATCCAAAACCTACACATAGCATATCTGGATGTTCTCTCATAGTAAGTATTTGTAGATATAGTTTTGAAACAAATTTTTCATTAATGTCAAAGGGGGAGTATGTATAGAATATGGGTTATAGATATGTATAAGGGAGATATAAGATAGAAGTCTATGTATAAGGGAGATATAAGAAATTTTTTTTTTGTATTAAGAGACAGTTAGCAACTTTGCCATATTCCTTTGTTACCATCAATGACAAAGGGGGAGATTGTTGGAAAGTTGAATACACTAGTGTATATGACTTAGTATAGTGTTTTCATTATGGAAACAAAGTCATACCATAGTTTGGAGTCAGCGCACTTGATGAGAAGATCAAAAATTGGTTGTGTTGAAGATTGGATAGTGTATAGAGTACCTGAATCTTAGAGCATCAATGCACGTGCGTACGACTGAGTTATGGTATGAACCCTAGAAGATAATTTGGTTAGAATATATTCATGCTTAGTCTATGAGCGCATGATCAAATATGCAAGTATGACAAAGTTACAGGCAGTTGAAGTTACACAGCTAGTATGTGCCAGAAAAGAACAGAGCAAGCAACCAACTGTTAGTATATTGATTTGCGGTTATATTATTATGTTGTAAAGGCTATGCACCTATTGTAATTATGTTGCTGATATGTAATTATGTTTTTTTGTAAATACGCTTGAGCCAATTCAATTGGAAGCATTGTATGTAATCGGTTAAAGGGCCGACCTAGTTATTTGTTTTGTATGCGTATATAAATATGAGATGCACCCATTGTAATTAGTATGGAAGTAGTTAGATAGTTGAGATAAGAAGAGTAGAAGTGTGCAAAGAGACTATAAGATGTATTAGAGCTTTGCAAGAGGTCAAAGCATCAGCACATCAAAGGAACTGATCAGACAAGTAGTGTCATAGTGACAGTTCATCCAACAAATATAGTGTGTATCTGAGATCAGAAGGTTGGAGCCTTCACCATTTGAGCAGTGAGCTCTAGGACAGTGAGTCCACACCCCTAACAAGGTTTATTGTAAAAGACTCCTAACAGGGTTTGACCCTTGACAAAGTCTACTATGCTAAACATATTGTAAAGCAACTCCTAACAGGGTTAAGGATCTTCTAACAAGAATCATAAAACACTAGTACAAAATATTAGTGGGTGTTAATTCCCACCGGGGTTTTTACCTATTTGGGTTTCCCCGTAACCATATTGGTGTTATGTGTTGATTTCATGTTTCATGTTTATGTGGATGTTCATTTTAGTACTTAAGTATTTATGTTCAATTTGATATTAAGTAAAAAGATAAAATACAGTGAACAGTGATTCACCCTCCCCCTCTTAGTGTTCCCATTCCTAACACTATGTTCATGAGGAGATATGAGAAATTATATTTTCTTAAATGAGACACTTGATAATCCATTTTACTATTAAAAGATCATAGACTTAGATTACAATTGTTATATATTGGTAAAAATATCATATTTACTGGGAACAATTAATTTACATCATTTATCTTTTCTAATATTTTAGTACATATGTTTAAAATGAGGATTTGTCAAGGATGAATATGACTTAAAGATGTTATGTTCACGAAGAAATATGATACATTGAAGTTTCTTTGATATAATACTTGGTAATCTAGTTTTCTATGAAAGGATTATATATTTGTTTTGGAATATTTTTTATGGGTAAAATATTCATATTTATTTGGGAAATTAATTTGCATCTTTTGTCTTTTCTAGTATACATGTATTTGAATGTTTGTGATGACTAGTTGTTGGGTGAATACAATTTGATTCTTTGAAGAAGTTACATTCATGAAAATACGAGTCATTGAAGTTTGTTTGGTGGGACACTTGATAATGTATTTTATTATTAAAAGATTATGTATTTGTATTATAATATTTTTATTGGTAACAACTTCATATGCTTTTGAGAAAACTAATATGCTTCTATTTTATAAAGAGAATATATCTTAAAATGTAAACACTCGAGAAACTTCTAGACTCATAATATGTACAATTAATGTCACTTTATATATATAAACTATTAATTAATAAATATTCTAAAATCTAAATAATAATTAATAAACTATTAATTAATATCATTAATTAATAAATATTCTAAAAGCTAAATACTAATTACATTTATGAACTACAAAATAAAATTTTATAGATCATTATCTATATAATAAAAATAGATCTTAATAGTAACATTTAAAGTAATTTTTTTAGAAACATCTATCAAGGATGCACCCTTGACTAAATCTTTTAATTAATTAAAAATAAAAAAATAGTACTATTTTTATTTTTTATTTAAAAATCTTGGTTAATGATTTATTGTAAGCCATGGTGCATCCTATCCCTGCATAGACATTCAAGCCATGCATAAACAAAAATCTTAAAAATAAAAATAATATTAGTTTTTATTTTTAATTAATTACAAATCTTGGTGAATGGTGCATCGTGAACCTACATATATGTTGTCTTACTAATCTCACCATTGACTTAAAACTAACTAATGTTAGAGTTAGGGTTTACACCATGGTTAGGGTTTGGATTAGTTACATAGTTAGGTTTAGCATCATTCTTAGGTTAGAGAAATAGTTGGGGTTAGGATTGAAATTTGTGTTAGGGTCAGAGTTTAGGTTATGGTTATGGTTAGAGTTAGGATTATAGTTAGGATTAGGATTTATATTATGTTTAGAGTTAGGGTTGGGGTTAGTATTTAGATTAGGGTTTAGTTAGGGTTAAGGTTAGAGTGAGGGTTAGGATAAATATTATAGTTAGGGTTTACATTTGAGGTTAGGTTTTGTTTCATGATTAGGGTTATGATTAGGTTTTGGGTTGATTATATAGTTAGATTTAGGGTCATTCCTAGGTTAGATATATAGTTATAGTTAGGGTTAGGGTGAGAGTTTAGGATATGGTTAAAATTAAAGTTAGGATTAGGGTAAAAATTTAGTGTTATGGTTAGAATTATGGTGAGTGTTAGAAGTTGTATGATATTCAGGATTAGGGTTAGTGTTTTCATTATGATTTTTATTAAAATTATAGTTTTGGTTAGGAGTATGGTTAGGTTTTAGGGGTAGAATTGAGATTATAACTATAGTTAGGATTTACATAATGGTTAGGGCTAGGGTTTGGCATTTGAGGTTATAGTTTAAATAATGGTTAGGGTTTCAGTTAGTTATATAGTTAGGTTTAGCTTCAATCTTAGGTTAAAAAACAATTAGGATTAGGTTTAGACTTAGTTTTAGGTTTAGGGTTAGGGTTTCAATTCTAGTTAAGGTTTAAAGATGGAGTTATGGTTTGGGTTAGGGTTTAGGGTAATAGTTAGCATTATGGCCATTATTAGGGTTTGCATAATATTTGAGGTTGGGGTTAAAGGGTTTGGATTATTGTTAGGGTTAGGGTTTACATCAAGGTGAGGGATATGATAAGGGTTTTGGGTACAATTAGGGTTAGGGTTATAATTATTGTTAGATTAGGGTTTAGGTTAGAATTCTCTAGGGTTAGGTTTAGGGTTATAATTATGATTAAGGTTAGTGTTTAGATTAGGTTTTAGTTAGGGTTTGAATTAGGGTTTGTTTATGGTTAAGGTCATGGTGAGGGTTAGGATAAAGTTTACAATCAAGGTTTAGGGTTGAGGTTAAGTTTTACATCTTGGTTGGGGTTAGGACTAGGTTTTGGGTTAATTATAAATTTATTTTTATGGTTTGGGGTATGTATAGGTTGAATGCTAGGATTAGGGTTAGTGTTTAGAGTTAGGGTTAGCATCTACAATTTGGTTAGGGTTTGGATTAGGTTTTAGGTTAGTGATATAGTTAGGTTTAGCATCACTCCCAATTTAGAGAAATTGTTATGATTAGGGTTAGGGTTAAGGTTAAGTTTTAGATTATGGTTTTGGTTAGAGTCAAGATTATAGTTAGGGTTATGGTAAGAATTATGGCTAGCATTAGGATTTATATAAAGTTTAGGGTTAGGGTTAAGGTAAGGGTTAGAGTTATAATTATGGTTAAGGTTAGTATTTATATTAAGTTTTATTTAGGGCTCAAAGAAGGGCTTAGTTAGGGTTAGGATTTGGGTTTAGATTAGAGTTTGGTTAGGATTAAGAATATGGCTATATTTAGGGTTAAATTATGGTTATGGTTCAAATGGGGATAGAGGTATAGTTCAATTAGTTTTATTGTCCTTTAATATTTTTTACTAAGAATTAATTTTAAAACATTTAAAAACAAAGAACTAAAATATTCAAACAACCAACATTTAAAATTTATGTAAATGTTTAACATAGTACTCATGTAGTTCACATGATAAGAAGCCTATAAAATTGCCTAAAACATGTCTCATCGTACAAAATATTTTTCACAATTTTAAATCTTAAAAAATATGTATTTACACTATAGGAAACATCAAATGTATAACAAATCTCAATCCTTACCCAAACTATAATTATAATTAAAGTTTGATTCTAACCCTAACTCTAATCAATCACCCTAACTCAAACTCTAATTTTAACCTTAATTATAATTTAACACTAACTCTTAATGTATCATATACCTAAAAAACCTGAATAATTGTAACTTAACTAATTTAAACCTAAATTGAACTACTCTCATTTATACCTAACCCTAGTTGTATTTGAACCGTAATTATATTTTATCCCTTTAACCTTAAGCTTAACCCCAATTTGATTCTAATATCTCTTTTCTTGAATAATATAAGAAAACACTTTGTTCTTTGATGTTCAATTTTTCTTTCCTTAAATAATATATTTTCTTTTAAATTATCTTTATTTGAATATGCATAAACATAAATATTAAGATGTTATTTATTTTTACTTTGTAAAACTTGAGTTATTTATTTATTTTTATTAAATAAAAATTATTCTATTTAATTTCTTAATACATATGATTGTATTCAAATCTTATTATACAATGTAAGATTCTCACTTTGAAGTGATCCCTTTTCATTTAAAATGAAATCTAAAACCATATCCTTTGATTTAATATCAACAAGTCCAACTTGTATACAATGGAAGACACAAATATAGTCGTCATCTTTATGTTAGACATTTGTTTTACATGATGTCATTAGTGACTTATTTCAATCCACCATAATTATAACCTAAATTTGCTATGCTTATTTGCAAAAAAACATTGCCTAGTGCCATTTGCACATAAATGCGATTATCTAGGAGACTATCTCTAATGAATGTAGGTGAAGGTTGTTCATAGCAAAAAGGATAAATGTGACACCACCACCACTAGCATGCCTTCTTATGTCTTCCAAAGCAACAACAACAGATGATTACAATATCAAATGTAGCACAAAAAGTATCAGAACTATGAAAGTCTGCATCAATGTTATAAGACAGATGGTGTTTCAGATGTACAAAAGTAAAACAAAACTTATGATTCAATTAGTGCATGTTGGAGAAGAATGTATCATAATTCTAGAAATAAAATGTAGTAGTGCATGTTGAGGAAGAATGCAAATAGATTGTGAAGAAGAATCATCGACATCTTCATTGTAGATTATAAAAATGCATCGAGCCTCTATTGCTTTAGCTACAAAAATATGAATTCCACAATAAAGAATATATGGGCACATTTGTAACGAAAGACTCCTGCACTCCCGTATGTTTTATATTCTCCAGTTGCACTGCGATTATAATGGAAGACTCTCCACCATAAAGAATGTGATGATTCTTGAGGGCAATAACATATATGCAGTGTTGGCATTAGCAGATGGCAGAGGAATTCGAAAGGATTCTTTTTTCACACACCGTTACTTTGGATGACGTGGACTATAGGGGGTTGATGCCACTATAGGTTTACGCCTCTTGGCGTAAATATAAAATAGTACTAATTTCATTTAAAAAAAATTAATCAACAATTATGAACTATGCATAAACAAAAGTCTTGAAAGTGAAAACAATATTAGTTTATGTTTTTAATCAATGACAAATCTTGAACAATGGTGCATCTGATCCCTATATATACGTTACCCTACTTAATCAATTTTTATAGCCTATGCAAGAACCGATTAACTAAAAATAAAAAAATAGTACTAATTTCATTTTTTATTTTTTAAATTAATCAACAATTATGAACTATGCATAAACAAAAGTCTTAAAAGCGAAAACAATATTAGTTTTTATTTTTAATTAATTACAAATCTTAATCAATGATGTGATCCTTATATGTTGCCCCACTTCATCAATTTTTATAGCTTAGGATGTTTTTACAATCAACTATTTCTAATTAATTAAAAATTAAAAATAATACTATTTTTCATTTTTTAAAATTAATCAACAATCTTGAAAAATGCATAAACAAAAGTCTTAAAAATGAAAACAATATTAATAGAACAACGTCATCTGCATAGACGTTGCCCAGCAATGTTTAGATGAAGAATACGAGGCGATGAACAAGTGCAAATAAGCCACATTGCTGTTCTTTGGTTTATCCTTTCATCCGCGGCTCTCAAAATTTATGTTTGCTGCAAGTTAAATGGAATCTGCTCCAGCTCCATTTCCACCTCTACCTCCACTTTCATCAGTCTTGGGTGACGTTTTCGTAAGTTTTGTAAATTTATTAACCTTAGCATCCTATGGTTGGCTTACTTCACTACTAGTGCTGGATGGATGGCGAGCATTTAGAAAGCGGGCCACTTGGCTGCCAGGTAGGGCCTTTGCCCTCAGCGGTCTAACAGTGCAGATAATTGCGTGGTGGACAAGTGCAAAACGTTTTACCCATAGCGATAAGTTAGATATAGATACGTTGGCTTTGTTTTATCAATTGGCACTTAATGGAAGAGTTGTTGTGTGTGTTTTCATAGGCTATTTGCTGCCTGGAATGGCTACTCCAGATTTACGAACTTTTGTGGCGTTAGCAATTGCTATATGCGCCCAAATTGGCAGTGAACTGCTGATTGCTTACCCCAGTAGGACACATTTTTTGGATGATGGTTCGAGAACTTGGTTGATAAAAGTGAATCTAATCATATTAATATGTATTGTAGTCCTTGTTTTAATATTAGCATGCACGGTTTTAGCCAGTCAAACAATTCACACCCTTCTCAGAGAAAGGATTTCTGCAATTTTCCCGACCCCTGAAGAGGATGAGTTTCAACTCACAATTGAGGGGACGATGTCAACCTCTTGGAATGATTTTGATGATGAAGTGTTGAAATCATGGTTTGTCGCTCGTGTTTGCCAGATCGATTATGTGATATCCAGGTCAGTTTTGAGTTCTGCAGTTTTTATGGTAGTTACGATTTGTGTTATACTGTTCAGCATGTCAAACACGTCCCATAACCAATATATCATTGGTGGAAGCGGTGCTATAATATTCATTCCACTCTTTAGTTTCATTATTATAGGATGGTTTGTCATCTTCTGGAGATGGTTGGCTGCCCAGTTGTATTTTTGTCCTCACAGAAGCTGTAAAAGGTGTATTTGCGTCGAGGATTTCTGGACAAGAAGCATTGCTGAGTGGATTCACATGCATGACATAAAAAGATACCGAGAACGATTGCAAAGGTCAAGCTCAAAGATGCGCATGTTGAAAAAGTTCTGTTGCTTGTCCTCAAATATGTTTAGCAAATTGAGGTTGCACAAGTTATTATATTTCGTGTTGATCATTCAGGTAATTGTGGTCCTTTTTAGCAAGCTGTGTGGATTTTTGTCAGAGATTATTGTGGGTAAATTTGGGTATTGGTGTCGTAAACACACAGCAAGGAAGGGGGATCTAGTTGCATCAAGTGAAATATATAAAAAAATTTCGGTTGCCTCAAATAAAAACTATGCAGAAATCTTGAGATGTGTATGCATGCCCGGAGAAGATCCTTCTGATCTGTGGGAAGCCAATGAGATGTGTTTTAAAAAACTAAGTCTTAGAGTAAAGAAATGTTGTAAGAAGGCCAGAGAAAGGGATGAAATCAACTCTTTTTTTAGCCCATTTTCTTTGGAATGGGCAGAGAAGGGGACTCAAGTTTTAGATAAGCTTAGAAAACAAGCGATGCCTTCAGTATTGAGGCATTTCCCAGGTGTAGAAAATAGATGCGTAAAGATCACGGCAGTGTCACTTATCACTATCTTCATCAAACTACACAAGGCCAAGTCAGATCGTTCTGAAGCAGTTTTGAATGCTTGTTTTCATGTATGGGACCTGTTGAGCTTCGAGAATGAGTGCGGCATGAGCCTCCATGACAATCACAGCGGAGACAGCGATCAAGTGGGCATGGCTGCAGATAGAAAGTTATATGCCCTACAAATCAAGCACCGCAAACTTCCTGTTAGTCCTGAAGAAAGTGTTATGGATGCTGGAGCTGCGCGTGAATTACTAGGGAATATATCAGCCAAGTGTGAAGCCTTGCTAAGAAGAGAAAATTTGTTAGGAGATTCTGACGACGACTTTGATGCAGGTTTAAGTGATTCCAAGGACTGGATGAAAATAGCACCAAGTTACCATCTCTACAAATTATGCAAATTAATGATAGAGGAAGGTATTGATGATTTTGTGGCGTGGACAGAAACATCTCTAAGAAATGTTATTGCTTGTTTTGTGACAAATCTACCAGATATGTTGGTAAAACAATGTTGGAAATGGGCAAAAGAGTTTGAGGAAGACAAGATATGGGAAGCAATTGATGTTGCAGGTAAATGCAGAGGAATGATGGAAGCGTGGGACCTTGAGCCAAAACTCACAATGAATACCACAAAGCAGTGGACAATCGAAGTGGAGAAGTCTGCCCAGTTCAGGTCTGATGTCTAATTATCTTTTTAAACTTTTGTTTTTATTACGCTTCAAAATAGTGGTGTTAGGAGATAAGACTACTTTCTGTAGTTCAGTCTTGATCATCCTTCTAACAAGGCATGTCACAATTATGGTAGCAGCATTGTTTGCTGAATAAAATATAGGTGGTGAATATTAATATTTAGTTTTACTGTTGCTCTGCATTGATAATATTGAAGTTCAATCGAGCTCTATGTTTTTAAATAAGTAATGGAGTGTAGTTTTAGCTTTAAGAGTGTTTTTTTCTATTTTAATTAATATCTTTATAGTTTTTTCTTATTTTATGATGAAGTAAATTTTTTATTTATATTTTTTATTCAAATTATGTGTGAATATATTTTATCCATTGAATGTAATTTTAAATTGTTTATTAATGTGTTGACAAGTATTGTTATATTCATTATAGAAGCTATTTTTTACTTTTGAGATAATAAGATAAATAAATTTAAAAATAAATTTTACAATTACATTGTTGATTTTGACATTGTTTAATTTTTTGAATGACATTTTTAATGTCATTAAATTTATACATTAAGATCTCATAAATAAATTTAATATTTATTTTTATTTGATAACTATATTTGATAGTAGCTTTTACCAAAAAAGTCATGTTGCAATTTTTGTTTTAATTTTTTTTTTCAACAATAATAACATTCATTGCCTTATATGGATTTTTTTTTACATACAATCTATATTTTCATTTAAAATGCTACAAAAATATTGTCTTGAGCTCAAGTATCTTGTAGCTCCACAATTCAAATTATTTTAGATGTAATTTTGATTCAAGCGGTGATTGTTGGGAGGTGGGTTTTACTTTGTCCCATTTTTAAAATAGTTTTCTTCTTTGATAAGTTTCATAACATTTTCCTGCAAACTCTAATCATTTTTTCAAATTGATATGTTTAATAGTCTAATACAATTTGTGTAGAATCTTGAGATAAGTCACTTATCATGGTTTTTGCTCTAAAAAAAAGGATTCTAAATGCACATGAATAATAATTTCATTGTAAAATAATACTTTTGTTATCTATCCAATAAATATCTTTTTCTTTGTTTTATCTATGGCTATTTTTTTGACATTATGGACTAAACATAGCAAAAAGTGCATAAAAATAGGAAAGCTCAGGCTAAATACAATCTCCCAACCCATCTAATTAAGATGTATTAGATAAATGAAAAAATCCTAATTCTCTTATTGCATAGTTAAATATACAAAATCTTTGTTTCTTAATAATATATGTGCTTGTGAATTGGCATGCCGCGTCTTTGTGTATAGTTATGGGTAGTAGAAACAACTTTCATAATCATTTTTCACACCTAGAAAAATCATGCACATCTCTCCAAAAATGGGTTAAAGTAGAAATTATTAAAATAGATACAATATTGTAAATAAGTTACCAAAGGTCAATTGGCCATGAGCTTAATGAGGTAACCTAGTGGGAATTTCATTGTGGAACCTCAATTTAAAATCCAAAAATCCATGCTAATGCATTAAACCAAATAAAGTTTGGATACAAAGAACAATGTACTTAAATGAATGAGGTCAATATACAGTTCCTAGATGGATTTGGAATAATACATTCCATTCTATCATGGAATCTAAGCCAAGGTATTTAAAACATCAAATTTTCACACTAAAGAAATTAATTTAAAACATTGTCATAACATAAGTTATAGACAAGAGAAAAATACTCGATATGAAGAACAAACAAAATGATAATCTATTTGAAGAACATGAGATACAATTATACAAGTGAAAGACTAATTTTAAAATTGTATAACTACCTAGAACCACATAACACTGTTATGTAATAAGTGCAATTTTAACCTTTTGTACACTAACATTCCACCTGTTATTACATTATTCTTACAAATGTACCCTGAAAACCTTTCCAAAGGACACCCCTTAAAGTATACATAACAAAAAAGAAAAGATTAATATAAGTGGGTTCAAAAAAGGACCCAAACCTTATAAAAATCAAACTACAAAGTTACTCAAAAGGTAACAAAAATTAGGACTGAGCTACAAAAGAACCCATATCATAGAGTTTTACATTTTTCTCCTTTTTTTGAACAATTATCCAACTAGATTTTTCCTCGAGGCATGTAGATATAGGAGAAGTGGAAGAAGCAAGCCCCCTAGAAGCCTCACCTAAGGGTATATCAAAAATTGAAGTAGGTGGGATTAAAGAAAGATCATGAGTCAGAACAATGTAATGAGAACAAACAAATTTACAAAGGGAAACAATACTATAAAAATAACCAAATGAGGAAACAAAAAAATGAATATCAATCTTATCATCATTATTCTAGGAAACAGTAGGAACAACCAAATGAGCTTGGGGAGGATTAACAAAAATAGTAGAAATAACACCCGGACACTTGGGAACAGTAGAAGATACTCAATTTGTAGGAGCCAAAGGGGATGAATGATGAAATACATTTACAATTTATAATGGAGAGGAGAAAGAGTAATAAGATCAACAAAAAAAAGGACCCTTCCTGAGAGTAGCTGGGAAGAAACTAGCTAAGAAAAAATCCCCAAATCCACAAACATGACAATTGAGTCAAGAGGAGAAGATTCAAGAAATGACATTTTAAAGTCATCAAAAATAAAATTTGAAATGCCCTTAGGAACATCATCAAGAACAGAAAAGAACTTGTTGACTACACAAAATAAAGATACATTTTTTAGGATTACAATAGAATCAAAAGCCAAAGGAACCCGCAAGGCATGGAAATCTAAAGAGAAATTATATTTTTCATCTAAATGAATAGATTGATATTGTATGTTTCACTAATTTAATTTGAGTGTGACAATAATTTTCTATTTGCAAGAAGCTTTAGACTTTCATTGAAATCTTACCTTTGGATGATATGAATATTTTGAAGCATTGAATTGTGTGTTAAAGATGAGTTCTATCACACTTACTATGAGAAAAGCATAGGTTTCTGACAATGAGAGATTGTAAGAAGTTTCTATGGTTTTATGTGGGGTAAACATTTTCCTTGCACTCTAACATGTATTTGATGTCTATTCGATATTGTATATCAATTTATAATTAGGTGGGAGTCTAGCGGGCTTTCTACAACTTTTTATATTTCTTTATAATATTCTAACATGCTAACATTTTTTTTTCCAATATAGTGATGTTTTGATTTGAAAATTTAGATTAGTTAAATATCACAAAGATTGTGGTTGACATAACCACAATTGAAAATGATATGAATGTTTCTATCAATTAAATATAAGTAAATGTTCTTAATACAAAGATTTTTCAAATGTATCAAAACATACTGCATATATGTCAAGCTTGTACTACATAATTATATAGAAAAAAAATTAATACTTTTCTTTTTCTTCAATTAAATTTATACAGATGTTTTTAATACAAAGAATATGTTCTCTCTGTCAGTATAACCTTTGCACCCCTTCCATATTTCAAATGGTAATTTTAAAGCTATCTATAAGAACCAAAAGTTAAAGAGTACATCTAATGTGCATGTGATTGAAAATGCAACTTTGCCTCGTGCTCAATTTTAAATACATTTTCAGTGAAGATTTATCCAAACTCCGAGCAACCCACATAGATTGTACTCAACACCAATTATTCCACCCGTATTTAATTCCATAGAATAGTTTCATTTGAGCTACCTGCTCATAAAATATAACTATGCTTTGTATATAAAACTGGGAAATGTCGAAGATTCAGGGAACAAAATAGAGAGAACCAAGTTTTTAAAAAAATAGTACTTGATGTCTGAACCATTTTTCAAGTTTTCTTTCATTTTCTGACCGTGAGACTTGAATTTATCTCATTTGTAGGCATTTCTGAGATCTGTCTGTAAACAATGACTGAGCTGCGTAGAAACCCCAACACAACACTGTCGATCACATTAATGAAATTGTTTAGAGAAATCATAAAACCAGAAAGAGGAATAGTATATCTAACTTAAAATGGCTCGAAAGTGAAGAAAGATGAAATGTTGAGTTTTATAGAAATCAACACTTTGTATGTCGAGAAGTTGATCTTCAATCGATTCATAAATGTGATGGAAAGCATAGAAAACTATTAATCCAATGCAATGTAGGAATAAACACAGATCAGTAACAAAAATGATTAACCGTGTTAATTTATAAATATGAATTTGACCTTACATTAAAACCTTGCCATAGAGCTGCCTATGCTCTCTTCTTCAAAATAGAATATTCAACTGTTCCAAAACAGAGTATATATTTTCTTCATCAAACAGAGAGTATTTTTCCCTTTTTCAAAAAACATTTCTAGCTGTGTAGAAATATCTAGAATAATCTAGAAAGAACCATCTAGAAGTATTAGAAAGAAGGAGGGAAGAAGATAGAACAAGACTAGAGTAAATACGGTAGTTGAAGTAGTTGAAAAACAACAGGGGAGATTAAAATTTTTACAGCTGGAGGTCCACGTCACTCCATATACGCCAACACTCCCCTTTAATCTTCACTGCAATGTATGTCTACTATACCAATACCTTCTTGGAGATGCTCAAAAATATTCTTTGCAAGCGGCTTTGTGAATATATCTACGAGTTATTCTTTAGACCTGCAAAACTCAAGATGAATGTCACCATTGTTCACCAATTATTAAATATAGTGATATCTTATATCAATATGCTTAGTACGTTTATGAAAGACATGATTTTTGGATAAGGCAATTGCTGAATTATTATCACAATATATTTTTGTAGGTTCTTCTTGTGGATGCTGCAAACCTGAAAGTGCTCTTCTCATCCACATTGTTTGGCAAGTTTTTGATGTCACTGCAACATATTCCACTTCAGCTTATGAGAGTGTTACAATTGGTTGTTTCTTTGATGCCCAAGAGATAGCTATTGATCCTAGCTAAAAAATATATCCCGAAGTTCTTCTTTTATCATCCAAGCTACCTCCCTAGTCACTATCTGTATATCCAATCAACTTATAGTCATATGAAGGTGTATACAAAATCCCAAAGTTCTTTGTTCCAGCTATATACCACAAAATTCTTTTTCCAGCGTTCCAATGGGTTTCTTTTGGTTTGTCCATAAATCTAGAAATAAGACTAACTCCATGCATTATGTCCAGTCTTGTGGCAGTTAGATAAATGAGGCTGCCAACTAATCTTTTGAATAAGGTTGCATCAACATTAGGATTTTCATCATTCTTGCTAAGTTTTAAACCCAATACCACTGGTGTAGGGACTAGATTCACATTTGTCATCTTAAATCTCTTCAGTAAATCATTAGCATACTTACTTTGAAATATAAAGATGCCTTTCTCATTTTGCCTTACTTCTATCCTAAGAAAATATCTCATGAGCCCTAAATCAGTCATATCAAATTCACTTTTCATGGCTACCTTGAATGTGCTAATTGACATATTACCTGTGAATATCAAATCATCTACATACAAACAAACTATCAAAATTTCTCCTTCATCATTCATTTTGACATACAAAGTTGGTTCATTACCAGACTTGTTAAAACCATTGTTCCCAAAAATAAGAGTCTATACTACTATGCCAGGCTCTAGGAGCTTTCTTTAAACTATATAATGCCTTTTTGAGCTTGTCTACCTTATGTTCTTCTCCCATAAATTCATATCCAGGTGGCTGTTTTATATACGCTTCTTCCTCTAAAATGCCATTAAAAAATGCTTATTTGACATCCATTTGATAGACCCTCCAATTATTTTGAGCTGCTATTGATAAGACCATTCTAATGGTATCCAATCTTGCCAAGGGTGCAAATGTTTCATTGTAGTCTATGCCCGGTTGTTGTGTGAAGCCTTTAGCTACTAGTCTTGCCTTGTGCTTTTCTACTTTTCCATTTGCATCATATTTTGTCTTGTAAACCCACTTAACTCCAATCACATCCTTGCCTTTAGGAATCTTTACTAGGTCCCAAGTTTCATTCTTTTCTATTGACTGAATTTCTTCATTCATGGTTGCAACCCATTTGTCATCTTTAATAGCTTCTTCAAAATAAATTGGATCAACTTGTTTTAATAAAGAAAAATTAGTTCATAAATCGTCATTTTCAGCCTCTTGAAGTTCATCATATATGTCCCTAAGACTTCGTGTCTTCTTTGAAGTATTTATAGACCTTGATCTTAGTGATGCAAGTGTTGGATTAGAAGACTCACCGCTATTATTACTTTTTGGAGTAGTAGTATTTTGAATGGTAGGACCCCAAGTAGGTGTTTTAGGAATATTTGATTGAGTACTAGGATTCCCAACTTGAGCTTCATTCTCTTCATTCTCTTGTGGAACACTAGCTGCAACTGTAGTTGTTTTATCTATGTTTCCATCCCATGCTTCCTCTTTAATAAACTCAACATCATGACTTATTATCAGCTTTTCTGTGACAGGATTGTATAGCCTATATGCTTTGGATTGTTCACTATATCCCACAAATATGTGCTTTTCACCTTTATCATCTAGTTTTTGTCTAAATTCTTTAGGTACCAATGAGTATGCCACACAACCAAAAACTCTCAAATGTGATATATTGTGCTTCTTTTTGCTCCAAGCTTCTTTCGGTGTTTTATTTGTCACAGCCTTTGCTGGGCATCTATTTAGTATATATGCTGAACATGCAACTGCTTCAGTCTAATACTCATTTGGTAGATATTTTTCTTTTAACATACTTCATGTCATTTCCATAATTGTTCTATTTTTTCTCTCTGCTACTCCATTTTGTTGTGGAGTGTATCTTGTTATAAATTGATTCTTTATACCATTTTCTTTGCAAAAATTTTAAAAATTATTTGATATGTATTCTCCACCTCGATTGGTTCTCAATGCTTTGATGTAGTATCCACTTTCTTTCTCAACTTTTATCTTAAACTCTTTAAAGACAAAAAATAAATCTGATTTATATTTTAGAAAATATACCCAAATTTTTTTGCTGAAATCATCAATAAATGTCAAGAAATAAAGCTTTCCACTCATAGATGGAGTTTGCATTGGCCCACAAATATCTGAATGCACTATCTCAAGTGTATGTTTTTCTCTATAAGACTCCCCAACTAAATTTTTTTCTCTATGTTGCTTTGCCAAAATACAACTCTCACATGTTGTCTTAAGTGGCTCTATTGGTGGCAATCCATGTACCATTCTTTTCTTATATAACAGTTGTAATCCTTTTAAATTCAAATGACCAAACCTTAAATGCCATAGCCAAGATTCATTTTTATATGAAGCTTTGAAAGTTGATTCAGTAAGCTTTTGCAAACCTTGTGGCTCTAAAAACAATTCACTTTGAATCTTGAGTGGGAACATCCTATTTTAGGTCATTTCAACTTTTGCAATCAGCCTATTGCTTGGTTTCTTATTTAGGATCATACATTCGACATTTTCAAAATATATCCTATATTGTTTTTGTACTAGCTACCCAATTCTTATGAGATTGTGTTGCAGTCCAGGAACATAATATACATTAGGAATATGTTTCTCTTCTCCTTGCTTAGTTCTTATACTAATTGACCCTTTCCCATGACTGCAATTTGGTGATCATTTCCTAATTTAACCTCTAATTTTAAAGATTCATCCATGGTTGAAAATAAATCCTTACTCCCACTCATGTGGTTACTACAACCACTATCTAGGAACCATACTTCTTTGGAACTCTCTTGTGCCACATTGCATGTTATCAAAATAGTGTTTTGCTCACTAGTGTTGGGCTGATTCTCATTTGTAAAATGTGTCTTTTGTTTATTCAAGTCATATTGTCTTCTTCTACATTCAGATGCAAAGTGCCCAAATTTGTTACAATAATGACATTGGATGTTAGATTTATCATACCTTTCTCTTTGATGTTGACTGTGAGGATGATTGCTCCTCCTTCCTCTTGATGATGTGGAATGAGTTTGTGATCTTGATGCTGGTCTTCTACTCTCAAATTGTGCATTTCCTCTTCCTCCTCTTGGTGCAAAACGTCCTCTGCCTCTGTTATAATTTGATCTTCCTCTTGTGTTTCCAAATGAAAGTTGGGTTTTGAATGCATTCTTCAATGATGATCCACCTGATCGATTCAGCCTTTGCTCATGTCCCAAAAGTGATCCCATTAATTCATCTACTGATAGCTAAGAGAGATCTTTAGCTTCCTCAATGGATGCTACAACTGAATCAAACTTTGTTGGTAAACTTCTAAGTATTTTCTCTACAACTTGTTGATCCCCAAGAGTTTCTCCATAAGACCTAATCTAATTTACTATTCCCATTGCATGAGTGAAAAAAGAATCTATTGAATCCGAGCCTTTCATTTGCAAATTTTCAAAGTCTCTTCTAAGATTTTGTAATTTTGTTATTTTCACTTTGCCTGTGCCTTGATATGTTATTTGCAAATTGATCTTGTGACCGCTACAACTTTTGGAAATATGGAGTCCTTCATTGCCTATTGAATGAAAAATAGTGCTTTAGCATCTTTCTTTTTATTTTCCTTCAATAAATCCTTCTCAGCTTGTGAAAGAGCTTGATATGCTTGCTGGTCTACTGGTTTAGGAAACCTGTTTTCAACCAAATCCCAAATATCCTAAGAACGAAAGAGGGTTTTCATTTTAATGCTCCAAAAGTCATAATTTTTGCTATTAAAAATTAGAATCTGAGGCTGTGAAATGCTACCACTTGTTCTTGCCATAATTTTCAAAACAAACCTCTCCCAAACTCTGATCTTCCCTTTTAACAATGACTTCTCTTTTCAAATCCAATGTAAAAAAAATTAAAACCCCTTTTATCATCAGCAATATAAATATATCTATAGATTTCAAAACCATTGTTCTATGTTCTTTTCTGTTAAGTGATCAACAAAATATGAGGGCATCAACATTCACACTTCCAGCATTTAAACTCCTACTATTTCTGAACAGTGATTTATCCTTTCCACAGTTAAGTGAATCAAATAACTCTGCCCTTCTATTTAATAGTTCTTCCACTTAAATGGATGTTTCCTTCTGTGGGCAATAAAGAGTCTTCAATCTCAGCTTTGAGTGATTATTAAATCTAGAATCATTGAGTGCCTGCCAAGTAATGCCATTTACAACTTGACTTTAACTTGGCTTTGACACCAGTCTGATGGAAAGCATAGACAACTATTAATCCAATGCAATGTAGGAATAAAAATAGATTAGTAACAAAAATGATTAACCGTGTTGATTTATAAATATGAATTTGTTTACATTAAAACCTTTCCATAGAGCTTCTTGTGCTCTATTCTTAAAAATAGAGTATTCAACTGTTCCAAAATAGAGTATATATTTTCTTCATCAAACAGAGAGTATTTTTCCCTTTTTTGAAAAACATTTCCAACTGAGAAGAAACATCTAGAATAGCCTAGAAAGAACCATCTAGAAGTATCAAAAAGGAGGGAAGAAGATAGAACAAGACTAGAGTAAATACGGTAGTTGAAGTAGTTAAAAAACAATAGGGGAGATTAAAATTTTTATAGCTGGAGGTCCATGTCACTCCACATACGCTAACAAAATGTTCGATATGCAACTTGGCATTTGTGAGCTAGTGATTGTTATTGATGCAGGAGCATCCCGGGTGTAAGAGCAATATTGTGTCACCCAAAAATATTTCTGGTTTGTTTTCAATAAGGGCTATCTTGTGCAGAGTTGGTATTTTTGGAAAGTTACTATTTTTAGTAAGTTTTTCGTTCAAGCTCAGAATGGTCTATTTTCTTCCCTGGAGGTTCATTTTGGTCATATCAGCTTGCCAATAAAGTTTCATTGACAGATCAAGTCTATCTTTGTAGATATTGAAGATTTTTGGTATTGGCAGCAGGGAACAAAAACTTTGAACTCAGCTTTGAAGGCTTTAGAGGCCCCGGATGAGGTCGAAACTTCAGCTGAATGAAGATAGATTAATTCAAGTGTTGTAGAGCACTTCGTGCCCTTTCTGAATTGGGGTCATAATAGCCAATTGGGTCAACGGGTGATGACTTATGGTCTCTGGAAGTTGGGTCACCTGAATTGGCGGAAAATGATTTTCCTTCAAAAATTTTGTTTGGGTTTCAAAGTTATTTTGACCTGACTTTGATGTAATAGATTGAAAAATAAAATAATTCCAAGTTTGGTCGGCCTTATTGGCTAAATTTTTGGAACCTTCCCAGGTGGTGGAAAGTTACCTATATAAGGAAGGTTGTAGTGTTGTCTTAGGTAGTGGGGAGTAGTTCTGGATAGATCTGGGTAATAATTCAAAGTTGTTATGTATGTGGAGCCTAATCAGACTTTTCCATGAGGTTAAGGGGCAGAGCCCCTTACGGGGTCCTGGGGCAGCGCCCCAGGTGGGATCAAGGGGCAGAGCCCCTGATGGGGTCAAGGGGTAGCACCCCTTATGGGGAACCCTTAGGGGCAGTGCCCCATGTGGCTTTGCATATTGTAATTCTGAAATTTGTAATTCCACAGTTGTGGAGATAATAAGAAGCCCATTTTCCGTTCTTGCAAATTATTGTTATTTCTCTATTTCTGTTGTGTGTTTTTGGTATTAAGGGGAGTACCCTTCAATAAGTGGTATTATAGTAGGAGTTCCTAAGTGTGTAAACAGATCACTGACTGTGAGGCTGTTTGCACCAAAACTGTGGTTAGGGTTTTAGTGATAAGTGCGAAAATGTCTCCACGAAGGGAACGTGGTGGAAGAGTTGGTGCTATGACACCTAAGGTTAGAGACCTCCAGAGACAAGTGCGAGCATTGCAAGAAGAGATTCATAGATGAATGAATCTTAATATCAGAGACGGAAGCGAGGATGAAGCTGAAGGAGAAGGAAATTCTGATCAGGAAGGAGAAGTTGAAGTTTTGAATCAAGAAGAAGAAAGACTTTTCTGAGCCATTTGAAAGATCGGAAAGAGACCTAAGATTGAGGTCCCGACATTTTCTAGAAATCTTAACCCAGACGAATTGATCGACTGGATCAATGAATGTGAATAATATTTTGAGTATGAAGATATTGAAGATCTTGATCGGGTCAAATTTGCAAAGGCCATACTGAAGGGTCATGCGAAGATCTGGTGGCAAGAAATTCAATTGGAGTGAAATAGAAGAGGAAAGGATAAACTCACAAGATGAGATCAGATGGTGGATAAATTGAAGCGATAGTTCATTCCTGTTGATTGGGAGAACCCACAATAGTAGGTTACACTTTTTTCCTTGAACGGACACTGAACTCTACATTTTGAAAAAAAAATGTAGATTCGGATGCATATTGTCGTTAAACCGTTTGAAATCAAAAGATGAAGTAAATTAGAGCCTTTTATAATTTTTTGTCTAGATTCTAAATATATATATATATTTTTTTTTGAATTGATTTGAATAGTTTTTTCTTTCTCCCACAAAAACTGGTATGTTGATGAAAATGTCATTTTCAAAAAGTTACATTGTTTTCATAGAGCGTAACTTTTTTTGTAAAATAGATATCAATGTGATTATTTTGAATTTAGTTTTTTAACATACATACAAAGGGCATGCAATTGGTTTGAAAAAATTATCATGATTATTTCATATTTTATTAACGTTTGAAGTTGACTAAACCGTAATTTTGACATACCTTGACTACATAGCTTATAACTTGTCGTGTATTTGTCCAATTTCATTTTTATTTTTTTTGATAGAAAGATAACTTCAATACCTAGGGCATAGATATTTTTTAGAACTTTTTTACTCTCATTTGCTATTTTTCCATAAGTGTCAAACATAGAGGTAGACATACGGTGAAATATCTATGCTTAGTAAAACTAAAAATACAAAGTCATAATAAAATTAATATATATTAACATTATAATCATTGGAAAGATTTTTCTCAGTAGTACCTTACTACATAGATCATTTTGTCAAATGGATTAATTTGATTTTCCAAAAGATAAACTTGAAGTGATTTTTTGTCAGCATTTTAATAGGTGTGACGGAGACTCCATTATAGGTATTGAATAGTGGTAATTTGGAATCACCACTATTTGTGTATGTGTGTGGGGAAAATGTAAGATTCAATCCTAAATCCAAATTCCCAAAGGAGAGATCCAATTTGATCAACCAAGAGGTTAATACACAATTGAATCAATCTCTATGAAGAATATGAAAAAGAGAGAGAAACCCTATACTTCCCTACAGTTGGATTAAGCTTGAAATCTGAAATAACTGAAGTGCAAATACTAACCTTGAATTAGGGCAGATCTAGAAAATGCTAAATTCTGGCTTTTGTATGAACTTTCTGAAGATTCCATCACTTGTTCTGGACTGGGAATGTCGAGGCGGACAAAACCCAGAAATCTTTTCTCCAAATTCACATAGGTCGACTTTGACCTTTTAAAAGGTCAAAGACCACATTATTTATTTGAAGTCCGATTCCGATTCTGTTCACAGATCTTGAAAGATTTCCGAAAAAGGTATCCAAATTCACTCTCAGATCTAAGATTTCACACCTGTACCTACAAAAAAATGGGGGTTTTTGGTTGTATGGGGGGTTTACCTTAGTCAAACCCCAATTTAGGAATTAACCTTGAAATTGAATTGAAATTGTATTATGCATAAATAAAGTTATTGAAACAAATCACCTCGCTTATGTTGAAGTCCTTGTAGAGGATTTGAATCCTCAAATCCACAAGTAAGAATGCTTCAATGAATGTAGGATGTCTCCAATCAATGGTATTTTGATCTTCAACACCAATCTTGATTTGATCTTTACATATGAGAAGGTTTGAATGAATGGAGAAGGATGGATCTTTAAGGGGGCTCCAAGGAGATTGAATCCTTCAATAGCTAACAATGGAACTCCTTGATGGATGAATGCTTGAACACTTGAATGCTTGAAGACTTGCTTGCACTTGAACACTTGAGAGCTTGATTGCTTGAGATGTGATGTAAACTTGATGTTGGAGTGATATGAAAATGAGAGAGGAAGGCCTCCTTTTATAGTGATCTAGGGCACACTCCTCTAGATGGGCCACCTTGGAGAATTAAATCCCAATTAGGTCCTCACCTTTAGAAAATATACCTTGATTAAATACCATTAAAGGATTTACCATTTTGGAGCCCGAAATAGCTGACCCAGAAGCAGGAAATAATTATCTCGAAAGATAAATTACCGGCAAATGAAACTTTGAAATCCTAGCAAGAAGAGGTTAAGGTCAAGGTCAACCCTAACCTAGTAAGGGTCGAGGTCAACCCTGACCTAGTAAGGGTCAAGGTTGACTTTAACCTCAAACCCTAACTTTGCCAGATTCTACAACAGGAGTTCCAGGGGTGCAATAAACTTAGAAATTGATATCTGAACAAGACCTAGTGTCAGGAATAGATAGAAAATCCTTTGTTTGATGTGATGATGGACTAGGAAGTCTCATTTATGAATCCTACCTAGAAAATAGAACCATAGAAGAAGAAAAATTAGGAAAGTCCTTAAGACCTTAACCCTAATTTCACCTAGAATGAAGGAATCAAGTGTGGAGAAGAAGTGGAAAGCGGGGAGAAAGCCAAATACATGAAAAGACCCAATCAAGGCACTTAACAAGACCCAAAACCACTTACTCAGAGGGCTAAATGCTCTTATCATGGAAGTGCTTCCATTTTTAGATGATACATTAAGCCCCCACTTTAGCAAGAGTATGGACTCGATGCAAACTCTTGGTAAAGGAGATAAAAATAATAAGATAATCTTATCGTAATATAAGGGACAAAGAGAAATCCCAAGCCCCTAGGGACTCAAGTCTTCATCGACTCTTAAATCACAGAAAAGAGAGACATCTCTAAAGAGAAAAATAAAAAGTGTGATTACCTCGCCCAATGAGAACTTATGTCCCATTGTGAACCACACAGGAAAAAGGTGCAACTGGAAAGATGGAATTGAACCACCTAGTGAATGTGGCTACTCACTAGTCAACCCATCAAGGATTTATCCTTAGGAATATCCTATTCCATAAGAATAAAAATAAAAAACAAAAGAGATCCAGTCTTAAGGACACTTCTGACCTTAAGGGATCACAATATATGTGTATTTGAAACTGGAGGGATCAAGAGATCCTAATATAAATCCATACTTTAAGGATTAGTTGTTAATCCAAAAAAGAAAGATTGAAAAGTAAATTTAAAGTGCGTTTCTTCCCCAGGATTTAGCAACTTATGTGCGTTACCTTTAGAAGATTTAGCATGTTTTGAATTTTTTTCATAAGTGCGTGTGTGTAACAAGTGAGTAGAGCGTATGCCCCCATGTTAAAGTCATTGCTGACACTTTAATAGGAGCAATGGCTTTAACGGAAACATAAACAACTCCACTGATTACGTTTCCACATTGAGATGCCCCCAGATGAAGACAAATCAAGGGAAATATCACAGAAACATACAGAGAACACGAAAGGGATCTACCTACCATGGGGTCAGTATGATCATAAGATAATATATATATGATATTATTGCAAATGAATTGACATCATTCCCCAAAGGAAGTAGAATTACAATCACAAAGGAGGAAAGATCACATAAGATTTACGAAGGAGAATCTTTTTGGACCATGACATGGAGACCAAAAAGATTTAGTGCTACCATATCTTGAATCCAAGCAGATTACACAAGGAAACATTTACGAACAATAGCACAGTTACAACATAACATTGAACAATGCATAGAAGAATTGAGATAAATAGAGGAATTTGAACAATAGTTTTGATTCTTCCATCATCTTGCATCAACTGAGTAACAAGAATCGTATAAAAGAATCTAACAACATTTAGCAATCACATTACAGGAGAAGCAGAGTACATCAGGCAAACACACAACAAAGCTACCATGAAGGACAAGCTGATCAAGCGTGCCACCTACTTTCCCCATCTTGTTGTATATCATTTAGGGTAGGTGGGTAACTCACAAGAGGGACTATATCCAATAGAGTAGGAATGATAGCCAGTTCCAAACAAGGATCCTCTTGAGAATCACTATGTTCGATACTAGGTGTAAGAGTTAATTGTGATGAAAGCATATTCGGAAAATTAATGTCAATGTCAATAGTCTCATATTCATCATTAACATTATCAGTATCATCAAGAGTATCTTTGTCATCTAAATTAATCAAAATAGGATCTAAGATACAAATAGAATCATCATAATCATGCATGTGAACATCATTATTAGTAACAACATCTTCTAACACATTATGCATAGGTTTATCCGAAGAAAGTAGAGATCTTTTAGCTTTAGCATGAGCATGATGCTTTTTATGATGTTCATTAGTAGATCGGTTATGTTTTGATTTATTTGAAATAGGTTGAGAACTAGGAGGAACAATCGCAGGATCCTTCACAGGTTATGTAGGAAGATCAATAGGATTATCAACCATAGGAGGAGCAATCACAGGATTGTTGATAGATTTAGTAGGAGGAACTTGATTAACAGAACAAGAAGCCATAGTTGAAGGAGGTATCAAAGGTGTAGGTAAAATACCGCAATTAAGATCCATAGGAGGTATGCTTAATTGAAGAATCTTACGATGCTTATAGGCTTGATACGATTGAAAAAGATTATCAGGGTGAGGAAGACATGAATTAGGTAAGGAAGGCCAAAAGAAATCCAGAGCAGTACAATCTCTAGGCCTAGAAGGTCGATATAGACTATGATTGATCATCTTCAATTCACCATCACGAATGAACTTAAGACATTTATGTATAGGGGAAGCAACAGCATGCATGGCAGTTAACCAAGGCAAACCTAGCTTAACTTGAAATTGATCAGAAGTAGGAACCACAACAAAGGTAGTGTTCACAAGTTTTCCTAAAAGTTCAACCGGTAAAGTAATAGAACCAAATGAGGGATAAAGAAAACCATTACAAGTTTGAATCCACACATCCGATGTATCATAGAAGTCACATTGTAAGCTTTTCATAAAAAGATTTTCTTCAGTGATAACATTGACTAAGGAGGTAGGATCAACAAGACAACCATGAGTAGGTATCTGAGCAACCCTAGTAGCAATCTAAAGGGGACCATCAGGAGCCTTAATAATCTTAGAATCATCAAAGGTAATCAAAAGTTCCTGAGATCTTTTATCCTTAAATTGTTGTCAAGGTTTAGGTTGAGGTTTTACTTTAGGTTGAGATAAAACTTGAAGTGAAGGTTGAGGTGGAGATATAGGCTTAGCAACATGCTCCACTTGATTAATGACATGAGTAAGATCATCCATCTTAGAATCATACATAAGTTCCTGAGCAGATGGTTGAGCAATAGTATTAGTATCATGCGTAGGTAAAGGATTCATATAGATTTGAAGGTTCTGATTAGGAGGAGAGATAGATTGATTCCCACTACTATCCAGATTATCAACAGATAAAGCTTTAGCATCAATGAGATCTTGGACCTTATGTTTTAAAGAATAACATCTCTCAGTATCATGACCATTTTGACGATGATATTGACAAAAAGCATTTTGATCAAAAGATTTAGATGCAATCGTAGTAGGTAAAAGAGGTCGAATAAGAGGTAAAGTAATCATATTAGCAACTAACTGTTGGCATTAAGCATGATTGTCATTAGTGACAACACTTATTCTGAACAGTACATACCGAGCAGATCAGTACATACCAAGCAGAATAGAGCTTACCGAGCCGAGCAGAGCTTACTGAGTAGAACAGTGCATACCGAGCTCGCAAAGTTTCACAGTGTTTACCGAGTGCTGCATGGTTAAATAGGAAATTTAGTTTCTATTGAGTAACACTTTGTCTACCGAGTCTCTAGTATTTACCGAGTTTGAAACTACAACCGAGTGGTTAGTATGGACTAAGTTTCCACTTCTACCGAGTGCTTGACGATGCCGAGTAATGCAGTGGACGCCGAGTATCAGAAAGTCACCGAGTTAGTTTGCATTAACCGTGTAACTATATTTGGGCCGACTCAATAATATTTGTGTTTACTTGTTTAAGAGCCGACTTTGTAATTGTTTTGGAATTGACTTAGATTGATATATAAACAATGTTTTATGTCATATCCAAGTATGATGATATAGAGAAGTATGAAAAAGAGAAAAAGGTAGAGATAAGTGAATTACAAAGAGTTACAGCAGCATAAGAAGCAGAAAAGATCTATCCATCATAGAAGGTGATCAGTACATCATAGAGTCTCAATCAGCAAGTACAGTTGCAAGAAAGAGATCTACTATTTCATCCTAACAGGTGAATCAATTTGAAATCCTTTAACCAGGTAGACTTAACAGTCTTTGTAAAAATCTCTTAACTGAGTGCATACTTCAAGGTATGTTTGTAAATACTCTAACAAGGTGGACCTAGCAGTCCTTATTGCTCCTAACAGGGTAGATCATCAGAAGTGATCATTGTAAGCCTTAACCGGCAAACTTTATACTACAGTATTGAAGTTTTGTGGGTATCATCCCCACCCCAGTTTTACTTTCTACTTGGAAGGTTTCTGGGTCACCAAATCTCTGTGTTCTAAGTGTTATGAATGTTTTGTTTTTTCTGTTACTCATGCATGCAGTTAGATTATCAATCTAATGTTATTAAGATCTGAATCTATTAAAATTTTTGAAGTTACTGATTCACCCCTCCCCTCTCAGTAACCTAGATAGTCTTGAATATTTCCAACAATTGGTATCAGAGCTCAGTGGATCTCAGAATAAAGTTTGACAGCTTGAGAAAAGATTCAGGACAATGGAGATATTCAGACTGAACAAAGTAATTGAGAATGAAAGGCTAGATCTGGAAATGGCCATAACTCAACTCAAAGAAGCAAGAGAGCATCTTTCCCTTTCCCTAAAAAGAAGAAAGGAACTTGCAAATCAGATCAATGACCACCGGTATGTTGAAGAAAAGATTGAAGATTTTTTCCCTTCAAGAAGCTCAGATGAAGCAAACAATGCAATCAAAGAACTTTTAGAAAAGAATGGATCTCTGCAAGAAGAAGTGAGAAAATTGAAAAGAGAACAGGAAATTCAGTCAACAAGATTCTGTGAAGTCTTGGAACAAAGAAACAAGATGAAAGATGAAATAGATAGAAAGAACAATGAAATCCAGAATAAAACTCTTCAGCTAGAAAATCTTATTGATCAAATCTCCAATGCAAATGAAGAAATCTTGACTCTAAGATCAGAAAATGAAAATATGAGAGAAGAGCTGAGATCTGAAAAGCAAATCAATTCAAGAGTGATGAGTGAGCTAGATGCTAAAAGACAAATCAATGAGAGAATGTTGAAATCTCAAGAAGATATGAATCAGGTGTATGAATGAAACCTTCATAGGAAAAAAGGAAAAGCAGGACTTGGATACAAAGAGGAAGGTGAATCCTCCAAACAAGGTACTCAAAAGAATCAGAAACCTACCTGTACTCACTGTGGCAAAATTGGTCATACTTCAAACAAATGTTGGAGCAATGGAAAAGAAAAATTCAATGGAAAATGCTACAATTGCAATCAGGTTGGTCATAAAGCAAATGAATGCAAGAAAAAAAACAAGATTTAAAGGCATATGTCACAAATGCAGCAAACAAGGTCATAAGGCATCAGAATGCAGAACTAAAACACCTAATCCAGTGGAACAAATTATTAAAGAAATGTTTGGTTGGGATTACAACACTTGGTGTAGATGTCATTACTGTGGAGAATATGGACACATTGGCATGAATTGTGTAAGGCACCACTTGAGAAAAAGGGATTCTACCATAAGATGTTATAATTGCACTAAGCTTGGTCACATAGCTAAAAACTACATGAATTTAGGCAAAATTGAAGATGAAAAGAAAGAAAAAGAAAATAACATTAAGAAGTAGATGAGACAGAAGTGGATTCCTAAACCTACTGAGCAAACCAATCCTGAAGTCACTAATGAAGGGAGTGGCTCTATGAGCTCTAACTAGTCTCCAAGAGAGCACTGGAACTATATCTTCGTAGACATATTACAAAATAGTTCTTGAACTAAAAGGAAGATGGATCCAAATTAGTATGCAAGATACAGTAGGATCACCAGAAGGTCGGTATCAGTTATCATCGAGCAAGGTTGGGAGTAACCTAACTTCATTTGGTTACCGAGTAAGGTCGGAGAAGTATGAATTCGTATGATCGCCGAGTTGCGGAGTCTTCACTGAGCAATTAATTCATAGTGGATGACAGCCTGTCTAATTCTATACCCTAATTCATACTGAGCATTAATGACAAAGTTTTAACAAAAGGAGTGAAATCAAGTTCACTATACACCACGAACAAAAGTTTTCTAGTGCAGTCAAGCATTTCAAAGCATATTTCAGCAAGATATTCTCTTTCCTCAAAGAATTTACTGTGTTCACCGAGCTACCATGGCATCATCCAGTGCTAAAATGAAGAAAGATTCAGAAATGTTGGTTCATGGAGAATGGAAAGCACCAGATTTCAAACTCGTGCCCGCAGTTGCCGGAAACCTAGACCCGAGTGGAGCTCAATCTTGGATTCCTCCTAAGGTACTTCTCATTAACAATATTTGTAGTCATTTTAAGTGTACAATTCAAGATCTTGGAACCCTAGAGATAGATACTATTCGTGAGGAATTATGTGTCGATGGTGTTCTCAAACCGGAGCATCAACATTTGGAAGATAAGGGTTTAGTTCACATCACACACTTGCCTCAGAGCTTTCAGATAAAATGGGTCAGATATATCCTCAGTCAAGTACATGAAGGTAAAATATGGCTTGAGCAACCAGTAGAGATTACGAAGAAGATGATTCACCAAATCACTGGTCTTCCCATGCTCGACAAGGCAAAATCTACAAGAGCCCTAGGTCGGATGAAACTGGAAGAGAAAACCCTAGCCGAGTGGGACAGTAGAGGTATGAAGATAAGAAAAATTATTGATGCAGAATTGAAGTTTGGTATACATATCGTAGCTCACAAGATATATAGTTCAAGTCGGCAAAACAGTGTTCCATGTGAAGCAGCTGACCTAGCGTATAAAATTGTAAAGAACAATCTGTCATTTGACCTAGCAGATCTTTTGTTGAGACAGTTCAACAAGAACATGGAGAGCATCAAAACCTCAAAGAACAATCCATGCAAGTTTGGCTCACTATTGGTTTGTTTATTTTTCTATGCTTAGAAGTTTTTCCCATCAAAAGGCATGGTAGTATGGAGAAAAGATGTGCCGGTTCTTTATCAAATGAATGAATACATTTCACAAATGGGTGACAATTTTGAAAGCATAGTGGATAACTATTTTGAATCATTTAAAGAGAAAATGAACAATAGATTCTGGATTCCACAGAAATTGGTGGAAGATTACAAAGATGATATTTATTTCATGGTGGATTGTGATAATCTGTATATACAGGCAGCAAAACCAAGGATTGTACATGTGAAACCTCTTCCCTATGAGGTAAATATTGATGAAACCAAGAATATTATTGAAGCCCTAATTAATCAACCTGTTAACCCAAATGCACCATATTTTGGGACATATGAAGAAGCTAAGGAGAGAATTGAGCTTAGTATAAAGCTTCCACAGGCGGTTAACAAAGGAAGAAATAGGCTGGCCCAAATACAAGCTAGCACACCTCTAATGTCAACCGAAGAAAAAGGAGAGGACTTTGAAGAAGAAGAAGAGAAAAAGGATGAGGAGGAAGAAGAACAAGTACTAGCAAAGAAGAAAGGAAAAGTATTTATCACCAAGGCACCCAAGCAACCCCTTGCAGTATTTACAAGAAGGAGTGCAAGAGGCAAGGCAGGCAAAGATAGTGAAGAAATAGTATTCAAAAGGCCTCCTCCTTCATTAAAGAAAAGATCAAGGCTATGAGAGAAGGATGTGGAATTGCAAACTTCAAATCTCTAAAATATGAAATCAGATCTGAGGAAGAGCAGCAGGAAATTGAAGATGTTGTTATCAAGAAAATAGGAAGATGGAAATACTCACCTGAAGAGATAACTTCTCAAATCCCAAGAACTCTGCTAAAAAAAATTAAGTTAAGATGGTCCAATGCAAGACAAACTATCAAGGACATCTATGCTCAAACCTTGAGGCAATTAATGCCAAGTTTGAAAAATGCTGAAATTAATAAGGCATTGATAGATAATGAAATTAAGATGACAATCAAATTCAACAGTTATTTGATTTTGATCAAAGATATTGAGTCGGTTGTGAAGAGTGCCACTGCCACATGGAAAAACATCTATAATCTTCACAAACCGAGTGTCGAAATAGTGATAATCAAGGATATTGATGATGACAGTGATGAACATGAAGAAGATACCAAGGTAGACAAGCAAAGTGATGAGGAAGATAATATTGTTCGGATAGCTACAGAAGTCATTGCCTCACTTCCTCACTCTCCAACAAAAGTTGCTACACCTAGCATGGAGATAACTTCAAGTATGATTATGACAACTTCCACAGATACATCAAATGTCAAATCATCACTACCACAACTCAATGAATCATCGACATAAATGACTACCACCTCTTTTACTGAGTTGTAGTCTCCTATATCTACTTCAGTACCTACTTCCATATCAAGTTTTCCAGCAGTAAGTACCTCAGTTTTGGATACTTTAGTAAGTATTTCAATTTTTTATTGTACAATTGTGAATACTTCAGTTTTGAGGCCTTCAAGTATTCCAGTCGATAGTTTATCATTTTTCACAGCTAGTCCTACAATGTCTACAATAACTTCCACAAAGGCATTAAGTGCAATAACAGTTGATCCTAAGGCTCAACCGAGTACAAGATTTTTGAGTAAGAATGTAGAAGAGGATATAGACTTAGATGAGGAGATAGAGATTCCAAAATTAGACTTTGCAAATCTTTCAACAGACCAAATGCAAAACATTGGTGAACTCCTTCAAAAGAAAGCAAAGCAGAAGAAACTAAAAGAAGAAAGGGACAAGGAATATAAAATTATTGAAGATGCAAAGGATATTTTGTCAGAAGCATTAGGTATTAAAGTTGATTCCTCTCAACATATTTTGTTACAGTTAGCTGAGGCAGTAAACAAGTTCCATGAGGATTCCTCTACATCAGAGAAGATTATTGAGAAAGCCAAGAAGAAATTTGACAATAAAGTGCTTGAGCATGTTGCTCAACATATAGCTATTAATCAGGCAGAATTATCTTCAGTTTTGATAGATATCGAATCCTCCTATTCCAATGTTACCTCACTTGTTGCTAAGCTATGTAATGTTGCCGAGTTCACTAAGGAAGTCAAGGAAAAATTGAATAAGATTGATGAGGATTTGAAGGACAGTGTACAGAGGTTGCAACTTGAACCTAGTTCAAGCTCTGCACATCATATGAAAATCACATTCCTATCAAATAGGTAGTCAGAATTATTAAAAGAAGATACAAAGATCTGGTCAACACTGCTAGATATTCAGAACATGATTCTTCCCATCATGGACATAATGCAAAAGCACATTGTTCACTCAAAAGCATTACTCCATGAAAATCAATTTTCCATTGCAGATCACATGATTGAACTCTCTGCAGAAGTCCAAATTGCACTCCAAACATGCAAGATTCTGCAAGAGAATTGGGACAGAACTCTGGCACTAATCATGAAGGTACATTCTAATTTTCTTTCACATTTTGGATTCTCCCTGTAAAATACTTGTATATACACCTTTGGCATTATTGTCAAAAAGGGGGAGAAAATGTATAGGAGAAAGTGTATAATACGAAAGGGGGAGAAAGTAATCTATACAAGATGTATAAACCAACAGTTTGACAAAGATAAATTTTGAAAAATAAAAAAAAAAGATTCAGCATGATTCTTGTATATAAGTTTTGGCTATAAGTGTTTTTGTCACTAATGCCAAAGGGGGAGATTGTTGGCATTAAGCATGATTGTCATTAGTGACAACACTTATTCTGAACAGTACATACCGAGCAGATTAGTACATACTAAGAAGATCAGTACATACCGAGTAGAACAGAGCTTACCAAGCCAAGCAGAGCTTACCAAGTAGAACAGTGCATACCGAGCTCACAAAGTTTCACAGTGTTTACCGAGTGCTGCACGGTTAAACAAGAAATTTAGTTTCTACCGAGTAACACTTTGTCTACCGAGTCTCCAGTATTTACCGAGTTCGAAACTATGACCGAGTGGTTAGTATGGACCGAGTTTCCACTTCTACCGAGTGCATGATGATGCAAAGTAATGCAGTGGACGCCGAGTATTAGAAAGTCACCAAGTTAGTTTGCAGTAACCGTGTAACTATGTTTGGGCCGACTCAGTAATATTTGTGTTTACTTGTTTAAGAGCCGACTTTGTAATTGTTTTGGAATTGACTTAGATTGATATATAAACAATGTTTTATGTCATATCCAAGTATGATGATATAGAGAAGTATGAAAAAGAGAAAAAGGCAGAGATAAGCGAATTAAAAAGAATTACAGCAGTATAAGAAGCAGAAAAGATTTATCCATCATAGAAGGTGATCAGTACATCATAGAATCTCAATCAGAAAATACAGTTGCAAGCAAGAGATCTACTGTTTCATCCTAACAGGTGAATCAGTTTGAAATCCTTTAACCGGGTAGACTTAATAGTCTTTGTAAAAATCTCTTAACCGAGTGCATACTTCATTGTATGTTTGTAAATCCTCTAACAAGGTGGACCTAGCGATCCTTATTGCTCCTAACAGGGCAGATCATTAGAAGTGATCATTGTAAGCCTTAATCGGAAAACTTTATACTGCAGTATTGAAGTTCTGTGGGTATCATCCCCACCCCAATTTTACTTTCTACTTGGAAGGTTTTTGGGTCACCAAATCTCTGTGTTCTAAGTGTTATGAATGTTTTGTTTTTTCTGTTACTCATGCATGCAGTCAGATTATCAATCTAATGTTATTAAGATCTGAATCTATTAAAAGTTTTGAAGTTACTGATTCACCCCTCCCCTCTCAGTAACCTAGATAGTCTTGAATATTTCCAACACTAACAACCTATTCATAATAGCATGTAAAGTTTCAGAAAGAGGAGTAAACATACGATTTAATTGAAAAGCAGTGGATGCAGAAGTGGCATTATGAGATGCAACAACAAATTGATCAGCAACTGCATTTGCTTGTTTGTTTATCTTGACATAATTGTTGAATTTTTGGAACTTTTTTGGATTAGGAGCAGCATCACTATTATCAACTGGAATACGAGCCATTGGAGTGTTGCTCTCAAATTGACTCACTTGTAATTGATAATGATGAAGCACTACACAAAGTTGTTGAAAAGAGGTAAATTCAGTAAGCAGAATCTTATCTCTAATATCCTTTTGCAAATTTGAAATAAACATATGTTGAATATCAATATCAGGAACAGGATAAGAAATCTGAGCATGCAAATGCTTAAATCTACCAATAAATTCAGTCAATTTTTCTTTAGCACTTTGTTTACAATGCATTAAATCAGTCAAAGACACTTGTGGGCCAATATTGTTTTGAAATTGTTGAATAAAGGCATTAGCAAGTTGTGGAAAGGAATCAATTGAATAAGGAGACAAGGAACAATACCACTGTAAAGCCTTGTCATGAAATGTTCGAGCAAACAGTTTGGCTAAAATCCTATGGTTATGAGCATAATCACTACAAAGGATTTGGAATGTTTTAACATGATGAACAGGATCTCCTTTTCCATTATAATTGTCAAGATGAGGCATATCGACTTGCTGAGGAACATAAGTTCGAATAATATCCCTAGACAAAGGACTTCCCATGTCACATGTAGGAATACTAAACTTGTTTTGAGTTAAGGAAGCAAGTTGTTGTTGTAAGGATGATATAGTTTGAGCCAAAATGATGATAGTGGAATTAGTAGAGGAAATAGGAGGAGTAGCAACATTAGACACACTAGGTAAAGTGTAAGAAGCTACAGGAATAGAAGACACAACTGGAGGAACACTAGGAACTACAGTTGGAAGTAGAGTGGAATAAGTGAAAGGAACACTATGATATGAAGGTTGTGATGTAGGAAGGGACATAGGAGGAACACTCATAGGAATAGAGGGAACCGTCACAGTCACCAAAGGAGGAGTATAGATAGGAATACTAGGTAAAGGATGAGAAGAAGGTTCAACACTAGTGATAGGAGCAGTGAAACCTAAATCTTGAGCCTCTTGAGTTAAAGGTTTAACATTGGAATGCACAAGATAAGTAATACCATGCAAGAGGTTAACACCTTGATCACTATCATGGAGAACTTTCTTAAGAGCCTCTATAGCTTGAATAGAATCTTGACCATGGTTTTCTTGAAGAAGCCAATTACCCATTTTATCAAGTTCAGTGGAAAGTTTTTGGACTTGTTCAGGAGGAACCCTTAAAGCATCATCCTCATCATGAGATGAGTGAGAAGAGTTCTGCTCCATAGTAGGATTAGAATCATGAAGAATCAAGTTATCATCGGGGATCCTAAGGAAAGGAGAAGATTCAGGCTCAAATGCACCCATGAGTCTACAACTTCTTCTAATCAGAATGTTATAAGTAGGACTAGTGGTAGTAAAGCTCATAAACCAATATAATGCAAATGAACTAAACTAAGAACACATAAAGGATGAATATGAAATCTAATTAGCATACAAGATCAATCACAAAGGACAAATCTAATACTAACAAGATAAAAAAAAATCTAACACCAAAAAGAAAGAGAGTAAGCTAGTCGGGTTCACCAAAATGAATAGTGGTAATTTGGAATCACCACTATTTGTGTATGTGTGTGGGGAAAATGTAAGATTCACTCCTAAATCCAAATTCCCAAAGGAGATATCCAATTTGATCAATGAAGAGGTTAATACACAATTGAATCAATCTATGAAGAATATGAAAAAGAGAGAGAAACCCTATACTTCCCTATAGTTGGATTAAGCTTGAAATCTAAAATAACTGAAGTGCAAATACTAACCTTGAATTAGGGAAAATCTGGAAAATGCTAAATTTTGGCTTCTGTATGAACTTTCTAAAGATTTCGTCACCTGTTCTGGACTGGAAATGTCGAGGCAGACAAAACCCAAAAATATTTTCTCCAAATTCACATAGGTCGACTTTGACCTTTTAAAAGGTCAAAGACCACATTATTTATTTGAAGTCCGATTTCGATTTTGTTCGCATATCCTGAAAGACTGTTGAAAAGGGTATCCAAATTCATTCTTAGATCTGAGATTTCACACCTGTACCTGCAAGAAAATGGGGGTTTTTGGTTGTATGGGGGGTTTGCCTTAGTCAAACCCCAATTTAGGAATTAACCTTGAAATTGAATTAAAATTGTATTATGCATAAACAACGTAATTGAAACAAATCACCTCGCTTATGTTGAAGTCCTTGTAGAGGATTCAAATCCTCAAGTCCACAAGTAAAAATGCTTCAATGAATGTAGGATGTCTCCAATAAATGATATTTTGATCTTCAACACCAATCTTGATTTGATCTTTGCATATGAGAAGGTTTGAATGAATGGAGAAGGATGGATCTTCAAGGGGGCTCCAAGGAGATTAAATCCTTCAATAGCTAACAAGGGAACTCCTTGATGAATGAATTCTTGAACACTTGAATGCTTGAAGACTTGCTTGCACTTGAACACTTGAGAGCTTGATTGCTTGAGATGTGATGTAAACTTGATGTTGGAGTGATATGAAAATGAGAGAGGAAGGCCTCTTTTTATAGTGATTTAGGGAACACTCCTCTAGATGGGCCACCTTGGAGAATTAAATCCTAATTAGGTCCTCACCTTTAGAAAAAATACCTTGATTAAATACCATTAAAGGATTCACCATTTAAGAGCCCGAAACAACTGACACGAAAGCAGGAAATAATTATCCCAAAAGATAAATTACCTGCAAATGAAATTTTGAAATCCTGGAAGGAGGAGGTCAAGGTCAAGGTCAACCCTGAGCTAGTCAGGGTTGAGGTCGACTCCAACCTAGTCAGGGTCAAGGTTGACTTTGACCTCAAACCCTAACTTTGCCAGATTCTGCAACAGCAGTTCCAGGGGTGCCAGAAACATAGAAATTGATATCTGAACAAGACCTAGTGTCAGGAATAGATAGAAAATCATTTGTTTGATGTGATGATGGACTAGGAGGTCTCATTTTTGAATCCTACCTAGAAAATAGAACCCTAGAAGAATAAAAATCAAGAAAGTCCTTAAGACCTTAACCCTAATTTCACCTAGAATGAAGGAATCAAGTGAGGAGAAGAAGTGAAAAGCGGGGAGAAAGAAAAATACATGCAAAGACCCAATCAAGGTGCTTAACAAGACCCCAAACCACTTCCTCAGAGGGCTAAACACTCTTATCATGGAAGTGCTTCCATTTTAAGATGATAGAGGTATGAATGAGGAGTATATATGTTATATCAATGTTTTTTTAATCCAAGAGGCTTTGACCTAACGATTTGTAATTAAATCCTTCAAATGGAACCTCTCAAGACTTAAATCATCATATTTTATTAAAAATGTTTTATTTTAGCAAAAATTAGCATCTCTAAAATGTGTAACCCACTATTGCGGGGTCACCCGATTATGAGCTTGACCTACTGAAGAAAATGTAAAGTTTGAAGCAAGAAGGAAGATCTATTCATGAGTATATGGAGGAGTTCTATCAAATCCTCATCATAATAGGCCATGCAGAAGCTGATAAGGAGAAAGTTTCCCATTATCTTAATGGGTTGAGGCCTAGCATTCAAGATGAGTTGAATCTATTTCAAATGAATAGTATTGAAGAGGCATAGCACTTTTCCGTAAAAGTAGAGGAAAAGCTAAACAAGAATTTTGAAAGTAGACAAAGCGAAAGAGGTCATCGTGGAAGATCCGGTGGATGGTCTTATGGAGGCTGAAATGAAGATTTGAAAAAGAAGAATGAGGCTAGTAGTAGTAAGAATCAATGAGGAAACAATTCCAATCATTTCCAAGATTAGAATAATAGAGATCAGAGAGGAAGAGGAAGGGGACAAGGATTTGGAAGAGGAGGCTTCCGTGGAACATGTTTTCACTATGGAGAAGAAGGTCATAGGGCCTTTGAATGTCCTCAACATCAAGGTAGGATAGACAGGACAAATGAAGGTCAGGCTAGAGTTGCACATGTGGATGAAGATGCCAAATTATCACATTCTGAAGATGCTGAAAGAGGAGAAACACTGATTAATAGAAGAGTCCTACTGAGTGGTGAGAATGAGCCTGAGCAAAGGAGGAGCTTGTTTCGCACTAGGTGCAAGTGTGAGGATAAGTGTTGTGATGTGATTATCGATAACAGGAGCACTGACAATCTAGTGTCAGAAGAGATGGTGAAGAAGTTGAAGCTCAAGAGATAGAAACACCCACATCCATACAGGATTGCTTGGGTGCAAGATGACCACAAGGTCATGGTCAATGAACAGTGCCTGGTGAAGTGTAAGATTTGTGGGTACCATGATGAGGTACTATGTGACATCATACATATGGATGCATGTTATATGTTGTTGGGTAGACCATGGCAGTTTGACAAGCATGCTATACATGATAGTCGTGCGAATACCTATTCCCTGACAAAGGACAGAGTACGACATAAGTTAAAGGCATTGAAGGACACTAAAGAAAAGGTATGTGGTATTGCAAAAATAGGTTTTGTTGATGGAAGAAAATTCCTAGAGGGTATGAGGCATGAGCATGTATGTTTTTCTTTAATTCCAAAAGTTGGTAAAGAGGAAGTAGAAGATGTTCCTGTAGAAGTTGTAGGTTTGTTCGATAAGTTTCAGGATATTGTATCTGATAATGTACAAGATGGATTACCACCATTCAGGAAGATCAGTCATTAGATGGACTTGATCCTAGGAGCCAGTTTTCTAAATAAGGCAGCACATAGAATGACACCTGCAGAAAGTGAGGAGTTGAACAGAGAAGTGCATGAGTTGTTATAGAAAGGTTTGATTCGGGAGAGCCTAAGTCCATGTGTCATACCAGTAGTATTAGCACCAAAGAAGAATGGAGAGTGGAGGATGTGTACAGATTCAAGAGATATCAACAAGATCACAATCAAATATAGATTTCCATTGCCGCAGATGGATGATATTATGGATTATTTGAGTGCAGCTGTGTATTTCTCAAAGGTAGATCTCAAGAGTGGATATCACCAGATTTGGATCAGAGAAGGAGATGAATGGAAGACTACCTTCAAGATAAAGGAAGGAATGTATGAGTGATTAGTCATGCCTTTTGGGTTAACCAATGCACCGAGCACTTTAATGCAGCTCATGAATGAGGTTTTGAAGGAATTTATGGGTAAGTTTGTCATTTTTTACCTAGATGATATTTTGATCTTTAGTAAGACATTGGAGGAGCATATGATGCATATTTATATGGTGTTTGAGAAGTTAAGGGAAGAGAAATTGTTGATTAATTTAAAGAAGTGCAGTTTTGTGAAGAAGGATTTAGTGTATTTGGGATTTACAGTTTTAGCAAAAGGTCTAAAAATGAACCTAGAGAAAGTGCAGGTTATCCTTGAATGGCCTACTCTAAGGACTGCTACTGAGGTAAGATATTTTCATGGTCTAGCTAGCTTTTATAGAAATTTTATTAGGAATTTTAGCAGTATTTGTGGACCCTTGACTAAAACAATGAGAGGGGATAAAAAAGAGTTTAAGTGGACTAATGGGGTAGAAAAGAGTTTTCAATTGTTGAAACAAAAAGTTACAAAACAACCTGTTTTAGCACTTCTAGATTTTAATAAGATGTTTCAAGTAGATTGTGATGCTAGTGGTACTGCAATATGAGTTGTTATGAGACAAGAAGGTAAACCTGTTGCTTATTTTAGTGAGAAGTTGAATGATGCCAAGAGAAAATATTTTGTTTATGATCAGGAATTTTATGCTATAGTTCAGACATTAAAGAAGTGGATACACTATTTTCTTCCTAAGGAGTTTGTTTTGTATACTGATCATCAAGCTTTGCAATATTTGAATAGTCAAGGAAAGTTGAATCAAAGACATTTGAAGTGGGTTGAGTTTTTGTATAGTTACACATTTATTTTGAAACACAAGAGTGGAAAGTCTAATAGGGTTGCAGATGCACTTAGCAGAAGGAAAATTTTGCTGACAAAGATGGAGATTGAGGTGGTTGGGTTCAAGGAACTCAAGAGTTTGTATCCAAAGGATCTTGATTTTGGTGACGATTGGAAAGCTTGTATAGAACCTGTTACTCTAGACAAAAAAAAGTGGTTAGATTTCAGCATCCAGGATGGTATGTTATTCAAATGGAGTTAGTTGTGCATTCCACAAAGTTCTATGAGGGAGAATCTCATCAAGGAGAAGCATAGCGGAGGATTGACTGGAAATTTTGGTTGAGATAAAACCACTTCTGTTGTTAGTGAGAACTATTATTGGCCATAGTTGTAGTAAGATGTCAAGAAGTTTGTACAGAGTTGCAGAGTATGTTAGATGGCAAAGGGAGTAAAGAAGAATATAGGATTGTATCAGCCATTACTTGTACCAGAGAAACTTTTGGAGGATATCAGTATAGATTTTGTTCTTGGTTTACCGAGGACACAATGGGGACATGGTTCAATTTTTGTGGCAGTTGATAGATTTTCAAAGATGGCACATTTCATTCCCTACAAGAAGACTAATGATTTTGTTCATATAGAAGAATTGTTTTTCAAAGAAGTGGTAAGACTACATGGTTTTCCAAAGAGCATAGTTTCAGATTGGGACACTAAGTTTGTTGGATATTTCTGGCATACATTATGAAAGAAGTTAAAGATAGATTTGAAGTTTAGTTCATCACATCTTTCATAAACTGATGGACAGATAGAGGTGGTGAATAGGAGTTTGAGGAATTTGCTGAGATGTTTGGTTGGAGATAAACCAAGAGGATGGGATTTGATTTGACCAAAGGAAAAATTTGCATACAATAATTCTGTCAACAGGAGCACTGGTAGATCACCTTTCCAGATTGTATATGGAAGTAGTCCCATGAATGCATCTGAGTTGAGGAAGATAGATAAAGGAGAAATAAGTAGTGCTGAAGCTGAGGATTTTGCAGAACATTTGAAGAACATCCATAAGGAGGTGAGGAAGCACATTACCAAGATGAATGCACAATATAAGGCTAAGATAGATGAGAAAAGGAGGCATAAGAAATTTCAGGTTGGACATGAAGTCATGGTTCATTTGAGGAATGAACAATTTTCAGTTGGTACATATAACAAGTTGAAAATGAAGAAGTTTGGGCCATGCAAGATACTGAAGAAGCATGATTCAGAAAATGCATATGAGGTAGAATTGCCTTCTGAGCTGAATATTTCACCAGTATTTAACATTTTAGATTTGACAAAGTATCATGAGGGAGGTGTTGAAGATGAGATCATAGCACCACAGTGGAGTATTCTAGCAACTATTTTAGCTACCAAGGAGATTGAGGACATACTAGATAGTCATGTTGGAAGAAGCACAAGGAATAGGACATATGAAGAATATATAGTCAAATGGAAAGGACAACCCATTGAAGATTCATCATGGCTGACAAGGGAGGAGGTTAACCATCTTGGTTTTCCTCTGCACACCTAAGTTGTGATAGGGTCACTTCTCAAATTACCATGGGTGTTTGATGCAATGGCATCCTGGGAGTAAGAGCAATCTTGTATCACCCAAAAATATTTCTAGTTTGTTTTCAATAAGGGCTATCTTGTGTAGAGCTACTATTTTTGTAAAGTTACTATTTTTAGTAAGTTTTCCATTCGGGCTCAGAATGGTCTATTTTCTTCTCTAGAGGTTCATTTTGGTCATATCAGCCTGCTAGTAAAGTTTCATTGAAAGATAAAGTCTAGCTTTGTAGATATTGAAGGTTTTCGGTATTGGTAGTAGGGTACAAAATCTTTGAACTCAGTTTTGAAGGCTTTAAAGGCCTTGGATGAGGTCAAAACTTTGGCTGAATGAAGCTTGCTTAATTCAAGCGTTGTAGAGCACTTCATGATGAACTACAACTGATTTTAAAACTGAATGAAGAATCTATGATTAAAGATCACTAAGAAGTTGTTGATTAGATATGTAAGATGATTAAATCAGTATGATGTTGTCATTGATGTCAACTAGCTTGACAACACTTGTCTTTTAAGTTACTATACCAAAACATCTGAAGAAAGGTGAAAGTGATGAAGAACAGAAATATCTACATGAGGAAGATGTATATGTCAGATGAGGATAAGGAATATATTGAGTAACTTGTTGATAAGTCTATGACTTGATGGTATTGACTTTATTATGTCACATTCATCTATGATGAATAAAAGAGCTGAAAGACACAAAATAGTGTTGTTAGTAAATGAAGCATTTTAGTATACACCGACAGAGCATAGTGTATATTGAGCACAGTGTTAGCTGAGCTTGTGTTCACCAATGCATTTCTTTATTAATTGAGCAGAATAGAAAGGAATTAAATGATGAGTTTAGCCGATAGATTGATGAGCTAGAAAGTATATGAAATTGAGGTAACAGATAAGGTTTGTTATGAAGATCGACGACTAACATAATTCAAGGAAGATCTAATGGAATAGATTGAAACATGTTATTAACACATTAGTTGAAGAAGGTTAAAGCGAAAAAATCAATGAATGAAATTAAGCGACAAAATCTGATGGACAAGAAGAAATTAATTTACTCATCTATATAAGAGACATTAGTTTCATTGTTGAAATGATGCCAGAAGAAGAAGATACTGCAAGATAATCATGTGAACAAGCATTCATGCATTCTGATCATACTAGTTAGTAAGAACCAAGCTGCAAAACAATTACTGAGATATAGAGAGCAATTACCGACGAACAGTAAGTTGATATAGTATTGAATCTAAAGTTTTATATTGATCAAAAGGATTTCTATAAGCTGAATATTGATTTGTAATCTGCAATTAAAGTTTTATCAAGGTAGATCATCTACTGTTACATATTTAACCATTGTACACAGTCAAATCTCTTAACCGAGTGGACTAAGAAAGTTTTTTTATGTATCATTCATAGAATGAACATTGTTATCCTATCAACCCCAGAGTGACTGCTGGTTGGACGATAACTTCTAGTCTAAAATCCTCTAACAAGGTCATACCTAACAATGTGTTTGTAAACCTTCAACAGGGTTAGGTCTTCACCGACCTCACTTCAAAAGAGTGAACATTTTTGGGTTGCCGGTCTTAGGTGGTTTTTCCCTTCACAGGGTTTCCACATTAAATCTCTTGTATTATGTGTTGATTGTGATATTTGTTTATTATCATACTTTGCATATTACATGTTAGATTTGATCGGTAGCTACTATAAGTTTTAGACTGATAATCGGTAAAAGCACAGATAGTGAAAGTATTTCATGTTTACCGAGTAGAAAAAGTTGAAGTATTGTTTTGAATTATACATTTTGAATTGGGACAAGTGTTTAACTAATTCACCCCCCTCTTAGTTATTCCAACACTTTGTGCCCTTTCTAAATTGGGGTCATAATAGTCAATCAGGTCAACAGGTGATGACTTATGGTCTCTGAAAGTTGGGTCACCTGAATTAGCAGAAAATGATTTTCCTTCAAAAAATTTATTTGGGTTTCAAAAGTTATTTTGAGCTGATTTTGATGTAATAGATTGAAAAATAAAATAATTCCAAGTTTGGTCGGCCTTATTGGCTAAATTTCTGGAATCTCCTAGGCGGTGGAAAATTGCCTATATAAGGAAGGCTGTAGTGTTGTCTTAGGAAGTGGGGAGCAGTTCTGGGTAGATTTAGGTAATAATTTGAGGCTTTGTTCCTCAGAATATTACAAGGGAAAATGCCCATGTGGCTTTGCATATTGTAATTTTGAAATTTGTAATTCCATAGCTGTGGAGATAATAAGAAGCCCATTTTTTGTTCTTGCAAATTGTTGTTATTTCTCTATTTCTATTGTGTGTTTGTGGTATTAAGGGGAGTACCCTTCATCAAATGGTATCAGAGTGAGAGTTCCTGAGTGTGTAAATAGATCACCGACTGTGAGACAGTTTGTACCAGGACCGTGGTTAGGGTTTCAATGATAAGCGTGAAAATGCCTCCATGAAGGGAACATGGCGGAAGAGTTGGTGCTATGACACCTAAGGTTAGAGCCCTCCAGAGACAAGTGTGAGCATTGTAAGAAGAGATTCATAGATGAATGAATCTTAATGTCAGAGATGAAAGTGAGGATGAAGCTGAAGGAGAAGGAAATTCTGATCAGGAAGGAGAAGTTGAAGTTTTGAATCAAGAAGAAGAAAGATTTCTCTGAGCCATTTCGAAGATCGGAAAGACACCTAAGATTGAGGTCCCAACATTTTCTGAAAATCTTAACCCAGAGGAATTGACCGACTAGATCAATGAATGTGAAGAATATTTTGAGTATGAAGGTATTGAGGATCCTGATCGAGTCAAATTTGTGAAGGCCAGACTGAAGGGTCATGCGAAGATCTGGTGGCAAGTAATTCAATTGGAGCAAAATAGAAGAGGAAAGGATAAAATCACAAGATGGGATCAGATGGTGGATAAATTGAAGTGACTATTCATTCCTATTGATTATGAGCTTGACCTACTCAAGAAAATGAAAAGTTTGAAGCAAGCAGGAAGATCTGTTCAGGAGTATATGGAGGAGTTCTATCAAATCCTCATTAGAATAGGCCATGCAGAAGCTGATAAGGATAAAGTTTCCCATTATCTTAATGGGTTGAGGCCGAGCATTTAAGAGGAGTTGAATCTGGTTTGAATGAATAGTATTGAAGAGGCATACCAGTTTTCCCTAAAAGTAGATGAAAAACTAAACAAGAAGTTTGAAAGTAGACAAAGTAGAAGAGGTCGTGGTGGAAGATCCAATGGATGGTCTTATGGAGGTCGAAATGAAGATCCGAAAAAGAAGGATGAGGCTAGTAGCAGTTAGAATCAGCAAGGAAACAATTCCAATCATTTCCAAGATCAGAATAATAGAGATCAGAGAGGAAGAGGAAGAGGACAAAGATCTGGAAGATGAGGCTTCCGTGGAACACGTTTTCACTGTGGAGAAGAAGGTCATAGGGTCTTTGAATGTCCTCCATGTCAGGGTAGAACAAACAGGAGAAATGAAGGTCAAGCTAGAGTTGCACATTAGGATGAAGACGCCAGATTATCACATTCTGAAGATGCTGAAAGAGGAGAAACATTAATTAACAGAAGAGTCCTACTGAGTGGTGAGAATGAGCCTGAGAAAAGGAGGAGCCTATTTTGCACTAGGTGCAAGTGTGAGCATAAGTGTTGTGATGTGATTATCGTTAGCAGAAGCACTGAAAATCTGGTGTCACAAGAGATAGTGAATAATTTGAAGCTCAAGAGATAGAAACACCCACATCCATACAGGATTGCATGGGTGCATGATGACCACAAGGTCATGGTCAATGAACAGTGCTTGGTGAAGTTTAAGATTGGTGGGTACCATGATGAGGTACTATGTGACATCATACCTATGGATGCATGTCATATGTTGTTGGGTAGACCATGGTAGTTTGACAGGTATGTTGTACATGATGGTCATGTGAATACCTATTCCCTGACAAAGGATAGAGTGCGACATAAGCTAAAGCCATTGAAGGACACTAAAGAAAAGGTATGTGGTACTACAAGAATAATTTTTGTTGATGGAAGAAAATTCCTAGAGGGTATGAGGCATGAGCATGTATGTTTTTCTTTAATTCCAAAAATTGGTAAAGATGAAGTAGAAGATGTTCCTATGGATATTGTAGAGTTGTTGGATGAGTTTCAGGATATTGTATCCGATAATGTACCTGATGGATTACCACCTGTCAAGAAGATCAGTCATCAGATGGACTTGATCCTAGGAGCCAGTTTTCCAAATAAGGCAGCACACAAAATGACACCTACAGAAAGTGAGGAGTTGAACAAACAAGTGCATGAATTGTTATAGAAGGGTTTGATTTGGGAGAGTCTGAGTCCATGTTTCATACCAGTAGTATTAGCACCAAAGAATAATCAAGAGTGGAGGATGTGTATAGATTCAAGAGCTATCAACAAGATCACAATCAAATATAGATTTCCATTACCGCAGATGGATGATATTATGGATTGTTTGAGTGGAGCTGTGTATTTCTCAAAGATAGATCTCAAGAGTGGATATCACCAGATTCAGATCAGAGAAGGAGATGAATGGAAGATTGCCTTCAAGACAAAGGAAGGACTATATGAGTGGTTAGTCATGCCTTTTGGGTTAACCAATGCACCGAGCACTTTCATGCGGCTCATGAATGAGGTTCTGAAGGAATTTTTGGGTAAGTTTGTCATTGTTTACCTAGATGATATTTTGATCTTTAGTAAGACATTGGAGGAGCATATGATGCATATTCATATGGTGTTTGAGAAGTTAAGGGAAGATAAATTGTTGATGAATTTAAAGAAGTGTAGTTTTGTGAAGAAGGAGTTAGTGTATCTGGGATTTGTAGTTTCAGCAGAAGGTCTAAAAATGGACCTAGAGAAAGTGCAGGTTATCTTTAAATGGCCTACTCCAAGGAGTGCTATTGAGGTAAGATCTTTTCATGGTCTAAATAGCTTTTACAAAAAGTTTATTAGGAATTTTAGTAGTATTTGTGGACCCTTGACTAAAACAATGAGAGGGGATAGAAAAGAATTTAAGTGGACTAATGGGGTAGAAAAGAGTTTTCGATTGTTGAAACAAAAAGTTATAGAACAACCTATTTTAGCACTTCTAAATTTTAATAAGGTGTTTCAAGTAGGCTGTGATGCTAGTGGTACTGCAATAGGAGCTATTATGAGACAAGAAGGTAAACCTGTTGCTTATTTCAGTGAGAAGTTGAATGATGCCAAGAGAAAATATTTTATTTATGATCAAGAATTTTATGCTATAGTTCAGACATTAAAGAGGTGGAGACACTATCTACTTCCTAAGGAGTTTTTTTTGTATACTAATCATCAAGATTTGCAATATTTGAATAGTCAAGGAAAGTTGAATCAAAGACATTTGAAGTGGGTTGAGTTTTTGTAGAGTTACACATTTATTTTGAAACATAGGAGTGGAAAGCCTAACAGGGTTGCAGATGCACTTACCAGAAGGAAAATTTTTTTGACAGAGATGCAGATTGAGGTGGTTGGGGTCAAGGAACTCAAGAGTTTGTATCCAAAGGATCCTAATTTTGGTGAAGCTTGGAAAGCTTGTCCAGAACCTATTACTCTAGATAGAACAAAGTGGTTGGATTTCATCATCCAGGATGGTATGTTATTCAGAGGGATTCAGTTGTGCATTCCATGAAGTTCTATGAGGGAGAATCTCATCAAGGAGAAGCACAGCAGAGGATTGGCTGGACATTTTGGTTGAGATAAAACCATTGCTATTGTTAGCGAGAACTATTATTGGCCATAGTTGCAGCAAGATGCCAAGAAGTTTGTATAGAGTTGCAGATTATGTCAGATGGAAAAGGGAGTGAAGCAGAATACAGGGTTGTATCATCCATTACCTGTACCAGAGAAACCTTGGGAGGATATCAGTATGGATTTTGTTCTTGGTTTACCGAGGACACAACGAGGATATGATTCAATTTTTGTGGTGGTTGATAGATTTTCATAGATGGCACATTTCATTCCCTATAAGAAGACTAATGATGATGTTCATATAGTAGAATTGTTTTTCAAAGAAGTGGTAAGACTACATGGTTTGCTAAAGAGCATAGTTTCAGATCTGGACACTATGTTTCCTGGATATTTCTGGCATACATTGTGGAAGAAGTTAAAGATAGATTTGAAGTTCAGTTCATCAGATCATCCATAGACTGATGGACAGATAGAGGTGGTGAATAGAAGTTTGGAGAATTTGCTGAGATGTTTGGTTGGAGATAAACCAATAGGATGGGATTTGATTTTACCATAGGTAGAATTTCCATACAATAATTCTGTCAACAGGAGCACTGGTAGATCACCTTTCTAGATTGTATATGGAAGTAGTCCCAAAAATGCATTTGAGTTGAGGAAGATAGATAAAGGAGAAATAAGTAGTGTTGAAGCTGAAGATTTTGCAGAACATTTGAAGAACATCCATGAGGAGGTGAGAAAACACATTACCAAGATGAATGCACAATATCAAGCTAAGGCAGATGAGAAGAGGAGGCATAAGGAATTTCAAGTTGGAGATGAAGTCATGGTTCATTTGAGGAACGAGCGATTTCAAATTGGTACATATAACAAGTTGAAAATGAAGAAGTTTGGGCCATGCAAGATACTGAAGAAGCCTGATTTAGGAAATGCATATGAGGTAGAATTGCCTTTTTAGTTGAATATTTCACCAATATTTAGTATTTCAGATTTGACAGAGTATCATGAGGTAGGTGTTGAAGATGAGATCACAATAGCACAATGGAGTATTCTAGCAACTATTTCAGCTACCAAGGAGATTGAGGACATACTAGATAGTCATGTTGGCAGAAGCACAAGGAACATGACATATAAAGAATATCTGGTCAAATGGAAAGGATGACCTATTGAAGATTCATCATGGCTGACAAGGGAGGAGGTTAACCATCTTGGTTTTCCTCTGCACACCTGAGTCATGACAGGGTCACTTCTCAAATTTCCCTAGGTGTCTGATGTAGGAGCATCCTAGGTGTAAGAGCAATCTTGTATCACCCAAAAATATTTCTAGTTTGTTTTCAATAAGGGCTATCTTGTGCAGAGCTGCTATTTTTGGAAAGTTACTATTTTTAGTAAGTTTTCTGTTCGAGCTTAGAATAGTCTATTTTCTTCCCTAGAGGTTCATTTTTGTCATATCAACCTGCCAGTAAAGTTTCATTGACAGATCAAGTCTAGCTTTGTAGATATTGAAGATTTTCGGTATTGGCAGTAGGGTACAGAAACTTTGAACTCAGTTTTGAAGGCTTTAGAGACCCTGAATGAGGTCAAAACTTTGGTTGAATGAAGCTTGCTTGATTCAAGCATTGTAGAGTGCTTCGTGCCCTTTCTGAATTGGGGTTATAATAGTCAATCGGGTCAATGGGTGATGACTTATGGTCTCCAAAAGTTGGGTCACCTGAATTAGCAAAAAATGATTTTCCTTCAAAAAATTTTTTTGGGTTTCAAAAGTTATTTTGAGCTGACTTTTATGTAATAGATTGAAAAATAAAATAATTCCAATTTTGGTCGGCCTTATTGGCTAAATTTCTGGAACCTTCCTAGGTGGTGGAAAATTGCCTATATAAGGAAGGTTGTAGTGTTGTCTTAGGCAGTGGGGAGTAGTTCTAGGTAGATCTGGGTAATAATTTGAGGCTTTTTTCCTTAGAATATTGTAAGGGAAAATGCCCATGTGGCTTTGCATATTTTAATTCTGAAATTTGTAAGTCCACAGTTGTGGAGATAATAAGAAGCCCATTTTCTATTCTTGCAAATTGCTGTTATTTCTCTATTTTTGTTGCGTGTTTGTGGTATTAAGGGGAGTACCCTTCATCAGTTATGATCACTTCATCACCAAAAAAAATCCATGCCCACATTAACATCTTTGGAAGCCAAATTCATTTCATAGTTGTCTTTCTTGGCTAATAACCACTCTTTCTTTTGCTTGATCTCCCCAAATTACTGGCAGAGTTGCTCAATGTATTGACTGGTTTCATCGATTAAACGGTACCTTGCAAGCTGAGAGACAACCAAAAAATTTGATAAGAAAACCTGATTAAAGATATCAGATTTCCATAGTCCCCAATAATAGAGTGCTAGAACTAAAACATCTGACATCTGATTCGATATTGTGATCTATCATTAGAATATTAGAGATCTAATTAAAAGCTTAGCTACTTATGCAATGAATACCTTGTTGTAGGGAGGTTGTGGGAGTATGGTGGTGAGTATCACAAAACATTCCCTCATTAGTTTTCTTCTTATTTTTTTAGAGAAGACAATGGAGTGAATTCTTGACCTTTGCTTTGTAGCCTCAGAATCAAGGAGACGTGCAATATGTCTTAGTGCTTTGGACTCTATAAATAGGCTATCCAAATCAACCTTAGACAAAGTCTGTAATAGTTAGTTATGAATGGAAATAGGATGAATACAATCTATTCAGGATGTGATTTTCCTTGTTCCTCTGTTATTGGAAGTTCAAGATTGATATGAAAAGATGAGCAACAATCCAAAATGAGAAATCCTGAGATGAGGACATCATCCTTAAATAATGTAAGTTGAGATGCCTTGAATTGCCTCTCACCCATACCAATTTTTTCCTTTTCTAGATTTGGCACATGAAACAGGTAGTGGCTATCCAGCCACGAAAACTATTTTTTTTATATAACGTTTTGCAAACTTTTGGAAAAAAAACTAAGTGTTTCCCCTTCGTATGGTTAACAATTTTCGTGGCTGCATAGCCGCTACACATGAAACACATATAGATGTTTTATGTTTTCCCAAGGGACGTCCGACCTTTGCTTAATGTTTTCTATTTCCTAAGGAATGCTTGGTCTTTGTTTCTGGGTTATGCCCAATAATATCATAACTCTACTCAATTTAAACATGTGGAAAAAAAATTCTATGATGTTTCCTCTTCAATATCATAGATTGGCTTTTGGTCAGCTCAATGCATAATACTGCAAGGAAAACACTTAATAGTCTAGTCGAGATTTAGGTTTCTATTTCTATATTTTATATAATAAAGATTTTTAGTTGGATTAACTTTAAATCAAAATTTAAAACATAAAAAATCATGAATGCTTTGATATGATCTTTAGGATCATGCGTTTTATCTCCATATATATATGCACATGTACATATATATTAACTAGTCTATTATAATATACACACATGCATGTATGTACACACACACAAACACATGTATGTATGTATGCATTAATATATACACATGTACATATATATATATGTGTGTGTGGAGGGGGGAGGGTATGCATGTATGTATGTATGCACACATACATACACAAGCATCTATATGCATGCATATATGTATACATTGACCATTTTGTTTTTTGTTTGAACCACATTGACTAATCTGTTTGTTCAATGGTAGCATGTATTATTCATATTTCCAAGAGCATATAATTAGTGTATATTTGATTATAAGAATTAACAAAATAGCATGTATTATTCATATATGCAAGAGCATATAATTGACCTATATGTTGATTAGAAGAATTAAACTTATATATGGAAAAACAAAAAACAAAAAATAGAATATAAATTAAAAAAAAAAAAACAAAAACAAAATATGGATTCAAATATAAATTAAAAATTTATGTGTCATTTCCTTAGTGAGGCTTAAATTAACCTCACTTGAAATCATAAGTGCCTTTGACTTGTGATATTTTTAGCTTGTAAATGATGAAGTTGCTATTGATTTTAGGTGCATAAAAGGAGAACAACAATTACAAACTTAATGACTACCTTTAAAAAAAGTTTCTTCAGCCAATAATAGGACACAAAAAAAATCTCTTTAACATTTACAATGTATTGCATGAAAAATAAGTAAAAATTAATTAACATCATAGCTTTGGTAAATGATTTCTTGAATGGAAAAAAAATTCATAATGTTGAGAACAATGTATTCCTTCAAAGATGTGGCATGAAAACGCACCTTTAAAAAATCAATGGGTACACATAAAAAAAATGGTCTATTTTGGATAACACTTATCATAATGCTATTTGATGGAGTATATTTCAAGTTCTGGGCTCAACACTGTAGTAAGATGATAGTGTCCCATATCTCAAATTTTAAATTTGTCTCATTAACTACAAGTGTTTGAGAGAAAAATGCAGTTCCAATTGTTGATTCCTAACTAAAAACAAGAAAACAAAGAATCTTAATTCCAAAATGTTGAAAGAAGAATGAAAAATAAGTTTTAAAAATTACATAGACTAAAGGAGTAAATAATTTAACTTGATAGTCAAAAAAAAATTGGCCTTTCACAAATTGCAAAATTAGAATTGATTTTCCAGCTGCCATATCACCAAGAAGGACCTACCAAGACCAGATTATTAAACAAGCTAATCAGGAGTGCAATTTATAAAATTTAAACATACTTACAACATACAACCTATTGTTTTAGTAAATAATATTAATATACTGTTACTATGCCTATTTATTATCTTTTTCTTCTATTAAGAATCAAAATATGTTATTTCTATGAATAATCTTATTTTGCAAACAACTAATTTTTGTGACCTTCAATTAGTTTATAAAAGAGTTGCACCTTTTATTTTATATAATTCATTTTGATTTCAGGTACCTCATAGACTTGGCTAATATTTGACCTTACACTTAAGCATGTATTCAGTGTTTTTCCTATTCAATCAACAATATGAATATAAATGAAAAATTCTATTTTATTTCTCTCTATATCTCTATACTATGGAAATGACGTGAATTTTAAAAAAAATATTATTTCTCTTTTTTTACTTAAGTTTTTCATGACGTTTTTCCAATTTATTCAAAAAATATTATAATCTTGATTTCTTGTGTAATTTCCTAAATGATTTTTTCTCCTATCGTATGAAACACTACCCATGAAATATGAGACAAAGTTTTACTCATAAACTACACAATTGAATCTTAATATAAATATCAAAATTTGAAACTTTCAATCCTATCATTTTTTTTCTTTCCTATGAAAATTGGATCTATTGGTACTTAGTCACTAAGAGAAACAATTACATCAAAGCAAGAAGGAATTAAAAATGCGAAGAAATATACTTCCTAGCTAAAATTAGAGTTAGTAATTAGAAATGAAAAAAGTAATGTAGTAATTACTGGAACCGACCGCCACAACCTTTAAAAACATGAAACAAAAACATATTACAAACACAAACTCAAGAGCTTGAGGATGAAATCAGTTTAGAGACAAATTTCTCTAAGCATTTTACACAAACTAATTTGTGGGTAAATTACCGGGCTACAATGGAAGACTGTTACAACTCTTCTTTGAATATGTATAATGATTTATGACCCTAAAGGAGAACTGTGTAGAAGGTCTATCACTGCTGAAACTTTCAGTTGTACTTAGGTACTGAAGATAATTGCAAATAAGAAAATGTTGATTAAACAAAAATACAAAAGTCAAACTTTTTATTATCTAGAATTAACTAATCAACTTTGAGAATACAAAGCACACTATTTGTTGAAGCAAACAGTTCTTCCAGGTTTCCATGTACTTTAGCATACATATAATTTTATTAATATCTGGTTTCAAGACATGCACCTGACCATCTATTGACTATGGTGAAGCATGGCCCTGCCAAATTTCACTAGCTCGCAAGTAGAAAAGGGCTCTTCACAGCTTCTAAAAATTTGTGGCTGAAATCGTAGATCAGGAGATGGGATGTATGGAAAAGACTACATTCATTGGTTGAATTTTAGGGACACATCACACATGGGAGGAAACTAAGTGATGGATAATTTCAAACTAGGGAAATGACAATCTGGATGTCTATTTCCCACCAAAGAATTTTTTTTGGTGGACTTTAACTCCAAAGCTAAAGAGACACAATCCTAGGTAGCTACATTCGGAAGATTGATTGCCAAACAATCTTTATTCACAAATGTGTTCCAGGTTTTAACCCAAACAACACCGATCCATATGAGAAACCCATTTGGTGTTGGTTATATAACTTGCCTCTAGAATTCTAGTTAGAACTGGTATTGAAGCGAGTTGGGAACACTCTTGTTTGGGTGATTGACATTGACTTGGGTGATGGGAGCTTTGTCTTCTATGCTCAAATTCACATCCTCTATATTTGCCCAATTTTGAATGAGATATGCAAATCTCAAACGAGAAGATAAATGAAATAAAATATAAACAAAGAAGAATAAACACAATATTTATAGTGGTTTAGCAATCACCTACATCCACTTTCAAGAAGGGAATTATTATATTAATCTAATTCACACTATAGTACATGACTACACACATCCATTTATACATTCACATAAAATCTTCAAGCGAAGAGCCATGAGAAGTTGAATAGTTGTGTGACCGTTCAACTTCATATCCCAACAATCTCCCTTGTGAAGTCCAACCAGAAGAGCCATGAATAGTGGCATCCGTTCCTTCCTATTTCAAATCTCAAAGAACAATGAGACCTTGAGAAGATCTAAAACTTTGCTAGAATTTGTTCCATCACACTCCGAATGAGTCTTCTCCAAATTAGATTAGATTCAAAAACATATTCTCCTTCAATTTTCACAAGTGTAAACTCACCCATAAATCCATAGTCAGAATTACCACTTTATGTAGATTCAAAATATATTTCTACTTCATCCACAAAAGACCCAAGTATACATACACACAATAATTTCTCTGGCACCACCAATTTCCTCCATAGAAATTAAGTCACCAAATCCCAACTCATTTCTATTAAACAATGCTTGTGAAATCTCTATATTCCCTAGCTTGCAATCTTTTTCATCATTATTACCAGTTGCTCTATTACCTGAAGCTTCCTCAAACAAATCATCTGGTGTCCCAATAATAACATGAACACCACTCATGATAATTCTCTGATCCTCCCTAACACTTGTTCCACCCACACAAGCATGAACTTTGACTTACAAATAATCACCAAGATCCCACATAACCTTTTCTATCTACTGGGAAAGCTCTCGCGTGGGAGCCAAAATGAGAGCCTGGAAGAAAGAGCATAGAAATGAAATAAAACATAAAAAAAGATGAAACACAACAAACATAATATTTATAGTGGCTTGAAAATTTCTTACAACCATTCTTAAGTAGGGAATTATTATATTAATCCAATCCAAAATACGCTATAGTACATGACTACACACATCTATTTATACATTCACATACAACCTTCAAGTGAAGAGCCATGAGAAGCTGAACAATTGTGTGACCATTAGACTTCATATCCAAACAAGATATGTCTCAAAACCTCTCATGGTGAATGGATTCAAAACCTAGAAGTTGAGACGTAAAAATTCTTTTGTCTAAGACGTAGAAGTTGGAGACATTTTGAAGCTTCGTTTCGTAAACCTTTTGCATAGCAATGGACCCCTAAGAAGTCTGACTTTGTGGAAGATGTTCTGAAGGATTTTGGGGATGTTTTTCTCCATAATTCCTCTCAAGCAAATGATGACGTTGATAGGTGCTACCCAGATATTAAAAAATATCTTATTTCAAAAGAAAATTCCCAAATATAACAAAGGTTGATGTAGGAAGTTGCTCCCCACATCCTTCTCAAGTAGATTCTGCATGTCTTGTCCCTTTACTGGAAATGATCCCTTACCATCCAAGAAAATAAATGGGTGCAAGACAAAAAATAAGAAGTGGGAATAAATTGTACTACAAAAGGAGAAACTGATGAAGGGTGCTCCCCTTAATACCACAAACACATAACAGAAATAGAGAAACAACAACAATATGCAAGAACAGAAAATTGGCTTCTTATTATCTCCACAAATGTGGAATTACAAACTTTCAGAATTACAATATGCAAAGCCACATGGGCATTCCCTTACAATATTCTGTAGGACAAAGCCTCCAATCAATACCCAGATCTACTACCCAGAACTATTCCCAACTGCCTAAGACAATAATACAGCCTTCCTTATATAGGCATTTTCCACCGCCTGGGAAGGTTCCAGAATTTTTAGCCAATAAGGCCGACCAAACTTAGAATTATTTTATTTTACATTTTTTTTATTACATCATAGTCGGCTCAAGATAACCTTTGAAACCCGAACAGAAATTTTGAAGAAAATTATTTTTTGCCATTTCAGGTGGCCCAACTTCCGAAGACCATAAGTCATCACCCGTTGACCCGCTCGGCTATTATAACCCCATTTCGGAAATGCCACGAAGCGCTCTACAGGCTTGACTGGCGCAAGCGCTTGTCACCCAAATTTTTGACCTCATCCGGGGCCTCTAAAGCCTTCA